>CM019074.1:41493516-41976667 GCA_009667805.1 Leptobrachium leishanense | reverse complement strand
TTTAGATTCGGCAGTTTTGACGTAGATTTTCCCTGCATTTGGGGACCTTTCAATGAATGATGAATTCGCCGCAGGGTCAAGGTATTGATTCACCGTTGTGTGGGGAATGAGAGAGAGCAATCTCTGAATAATCCCTTATGTGACTAACAGGTCTATTCAAAGAAAGGTCAAACTCAGGAGAAGTGGCAGGAGAAGAGAACAATCTAGACCAAATAGCCAATTTGGAAAGTGAGATAAATGGGAGAATTTTTCTAGTTTGGCTATTTTGACTTAGAATTTTCACTTCTCCAGTTATTCTCCTGGCTTTCACCACTCTCTGAATAACACTGCTGGGATTTTCACTTCTCCAGTCATTCACCTTTCTTTGAATAGACCTGTAAATATGGCCATAAATTGCTTAAGCCTGTCACAGCGCCAATGTATCCCACCTCCAATGTATCCCACCTCCACAGGTTCTACTGTCCTCAGTAAATTAGTTAATGCCATGAAGGTGATCAAGAGTTGTTAGAATCTTTAAAGGGTTAAAATTTGTTAAAATCTTTAAATGTATGAGCTAATGTTAAAGTCTTTGAATGTATGACTTGGTATGTCCTCCTCCTGGTTTGTTGTATATGTACCCCGGGGTCAAGTACAAGTTCAGGAACTCCCCAGTACTGCATGCAGGATCTCACCAATCCCCTTCCTCGCCTGTAATTCTTTTCATCGCACCCTTAGCCCCAATGAAACTTGATATTGATACTAAAGCTATAGGCAGGGCCGGCGCTCCCGCTAGGCAAGCTAGGCACCCGCCTAGGAGGCAGCTGGCCCCGACCCAGGTTCCTCATTGCACACCTCATGTAGCCGTCAGTGGTGGTTCGCGGACCACTCCTAGCGACACGGAAAGTGGGCGCCATCGAATGACACATGGGCTGAGTAGAAAGAAAAGAAAGAGGCAGAGGAAAGAAAGAGGCAGAGGAAAGAAAGAGGCAAAGACCGTTCCCAGCCTGACCAGTGGAGGGGGTAAGGTAGGCACCTACCAACTGACCGTGTGCAGCACCCGGCACAGTGTGCCCCCTTGTGCAGCATGTGTCCCCCTGCAGTCCCCCCTGTTCAGTGTGCGTCCCCCGTGCAGTGTGTGTCATCCCCCCTCACAGTGTGTGTGTGCGTCCCCGCACAGTTTGTGTATGTGTTTGTGTCTGCACAGTTTGTGTATGTGTTTGTGTCTGCACAGTTTATGTGTGTGTTTGTGTCTGCACAGTTTTTGTATGTGTTTGTGTCTGCACAGTTTGTGTGTGTTTGTGTCTGCACAGTTTATGTGTGTGTTTGTGTCTGCACAGTTTGTGTATGTGTTTGTTTCTGCACAGTTTGTGTATGTGTTTGTGTCTGCACAGTTTGTGAATGTGTTTGTGTCTGCACAGTTTGTGCATGTGTTTGTGTCTGCACAGTTTGTGCGTGTGTTTGTGTCTGCTTTGTTTGTTAATGTGTTTGGGTCTGCACAGTTTATGTGTGTGTTTGTGTCTGCATAGTTCGTGTGTGTTTGTGTCTGCACAGTTTATGTGTGTGTTTGTGTCTGCACAGTTTGTGTATGTGTTTGTTTCTGCACAGTTTGTGTGTGTGTTTGTGTCTGCACAGTTTGTGAATGTGTTTGTGTCTGCACAGTTTGTGCATGTGTTTGTGTCTGCACAGTTTGTGCGTGTGTTTGTGTCTGCTTTGTTTGTTAATGTGTTTGGGTCTGCACAGTTTATGTGTGTGTTTGTGTCTGCACAGTTTGTGTGTGTTCTTCTGACTGTGGGACTTATGTGTATGTATTTGGTCAGTATGACTTATTAATTTCAGAATCGCTCCCGAGGAAGTATGTTTTTTGAAGCGAAACGCGTTGAGCTCAGTCAACACCGATTTCAGTGATTTTATGGAAACTTCTCTACTGCAACTCTCAAAATCAGATGAAGGAAAACATCAGGCAGAGCATCAATATCTGGTGTCTGATATAGTTACCTTTTAATCACTTTCTGTAGTCCGTACACCTTATTATCAGCTAGTGTTTGTGGGGGGGGGGTTGCCCACAATTATTATTTTATGAATATTTTAAAGATGCTTAGCATCGAATGATTAACCTACAGTATATTTCATCCAGTCCACAGCCGTTACAGTCTAAATCCAAAATTTATGACGAGAAGGGATAAGGAGGAAAAGAAAAACTATCCAGCTCTGATTACTGTGTCAGGTACGACCGGGAACAGCAGCCATTTTACAATAAAAAAAGCCCCGTCTTCTTCCTCAAACCAGATCTTCGGTTACATGCAACAAAATGGCGGCTGTGGAAGTCGCGTCTTGCTCGTTTAGCAGCGTAATTATATTTTGGCTTCTATATTTTTTTTCCTCCACGCTGCACATCGTACTCCCAGGAGCATGGTGCCAGATGGCAGAGTGCCACGAGGGCATCATTTATAGCCCGTAGTTTGGTTGCCATGCAGCAGTCACTGGCAGACAACGAGAAGCCGTAGCTGAACGTCGAAGCACGGGGGTTGTAAAATCTCCCTAGGAACCAGGAGAAAGATACACACGCATGACATATACATGCATAAATAAACATTTGATGCTTTATGATAGGTGTGTGTACATAAACTGCTTTATTTCTACAACGTCTCAACATTTTCTTCAGGGCTATCTACAAAAATATATAAACATGTACTATGGGTAGATTTCCACAGACATTAGTCAGTGGTAAAAAAAAAAAAAAAATGACACAATACACAGTGGCATATCATATATTTTATAAAAGAATAAATATTTTTATTTTAGTTTATTATTTTTTTCAAAACTCTGTTTATTAAATTTTCCATTTTCCCCACGAAAATAAGAAACCAAGTTGATTTTTATTTTATTTTTATTTAATATAATTATCATTTAAGACAGAGTTGAGCCACTAAAATGTATTAATACACTTTTAGAAGTTGATTTTTATTTTTTTTATTGAAATTTAATTTTTATTTAATATAATTATCATTTAAGACAGAGTTGAGCCACTAAAATGTATTAATACACTTTTAGAAGTTGATTTTTATTTTTTTATTGAAATTTAATTTTTATTTAATATAATTATCATTTAAGACAGAGTTGAGCCATTAAAATGTTTTAATACGTTTTTAAAAGTAGATTTTTATTTTTTTAATTTTATTTTTATTTAATATAATTATCATTTAAGACAGAGTTGAGCCATTAAAATTTTTTTAATACGTTTTGAAAAGTTGCTTTTTATTTTATTTTTTTATTTTATTTTATTTTAATTTAATATAATTATCATTTAAGACAGAGTTGAGCCACTAAAATGTATTAATACGTTTTTAAAAGTGATTTTTTTAAATTTTTATTTAATATAATTATCATTTAAGACAGAGTTGAGCCATTAAAATGTTTAATACATTTTTAAAAGTTGATTATTTATTTACTATAATTATCATTTAAGACAAAGTTGAGCCACTAAAATGTATTAATACCTTATAAAGTTGATTTTTATTTTATTTTTAAAATTTTATTTTTATTTAATATAATTATCATTTAAGACAGAGTTGAGCCACTAAAATGTTTTAATAAGGTTTTAAAAGTGGAGTTTATTTTTTATTTTATTCTTATTTAATATAATTATCATCTAAGACAGAGTTGAGCCACTAAAATATATAAATACATTTTTAAAAGTTGATTTTTATTTATTTTATTTAAATTTTATTTTTATTTAATATAATTTTCATTTAAAACAGAGCTGAGCCATTAATTTTTTTTTATGTTTTTCCCACATGTAACAGCACGAAGTACACGCTTACCGAACTGAGCTCAATATGCAGAAACTTACTAACCCATTCACCAATATTCTGGAAAGCTGTGATCTCAGGATCCAAAAACACAAATTCCTGGGTAGCTTTTCCTTTCTCGTCCTCTTAATATTGTCTCTTCGTCTCTTTCCCCTTTGGTCTCCATTTCACTCCCCTCCTTCCGTTTCTCGGCGTGACCCGATTTTCCTCTCTCGGCCATATCTCTCTTTGGAAGCCTGACATGCCAACCAGCTGTTCACGCACCGGAAGCAAAACGTTGCAGCTGCCAATCCTCCCCCCCCCCTCTCTCCAATCTCTTTGGGCTCCTGGAAAAATTTACCTGGACAGAAAAAGGGGAAGGGGGGGTGAGACGAGGAGAAAAGTCTAGGAACGGAAAATCCAACCAAACCAAGATCGCAAACGAGACGTTTTTGACATCGGATGGAACGAAGGGTGTGATTTTGCTCTGGCGCCGTCCTATCAGAGGGAGGCAATTTCCAACCAATTAATTATCACGGGTAAGCGGGGATTCCTTTTCTTAATTAAGAATGCAGGCTCGTTATGTTTCCCCTCTCTCTCGTTGCATTAATTTGTTTCGAGGACTGGAAATATTTATAGGGTGGTGGGAATTCTCCTGATTAGTCTACGGCTTTTTCGACGATAACATGTGACGGCAAGACGACAACCTCTCGGCCCACCCAGTCTGTGTCACTCAAAGAGTGCCTACTATAACAAAAATAGACCTTGGCTAAACAGCCCTTAATTATTATTATTTTTCATCAGATACTTTAACCTTATTTCCTTTATCTATGCGATTCCAAAGAAGGAAAAAAAAGATATTGAGACAACATCGTTATGTTGGATTGTTATATATTTATATATGCCAAATTATTTATTTATTTGCTTCTTTTTCGATTTGTTTTTTATTTGAGAATACTAACGGGAGAGGGAGATTGTCAAGGATTCCCCACGAATATATGAAAACAGATCCCTGCACGCAGAGTTACTCTATTCCTCTGATCCTTAGAGTGGTCGGTTAATAGAGGGTAAATAAGAAAACAGACAGAGACAAGAAATATATATAGAGTATATGGTGAAACCAAAAGTCAGATATCTATATAACCAATAATGCAGAACCAGAGGTCACAATACTGGAGTGGTCGATTGCCAGAACTAGAGGTCAAAACACTAGAGTAGTCAATTGCCAAAGCCAGGGGTCAAAACACAAGAGTAGTCGATTGCCAAAGCCAGGGGTCAAAACACAAGAGTAGTCGATTGCCAAAGCCAGGGATCAAAACACAAGAGTAGTCAATTGCCAAAGCCAGAGGTCAAAACACAAGAGTAGTCAATTGCCAAAGCCAGGGGTCATACACAAAGTCACAATAATAATAAGAAATACTTGGAAGCACTGTGGGAGTGTGAGAACATGACAGCGCTCTGGTCTTGGCTAATTGAAGGGCTTATATATTAGATCACACGCCATCCTAATGTGCGCCACCCCTCTGGCCATCACGTGATCTGCGCCGGCGTGCATTTTATCCGGTGCTTGGCAAGCGAGCACTGTGGAGGAGGCTGCCGGGTGCCGGAGGTACGTGACAGAGATAAGCACATAAAACCAACGAACGTAAAATATGGTCAGGTCGAGGGATGTCCATAAATTGTCGACGCGATCGTATGTAGCTACAGATTCACTTATTGGAAGAGTAAAACACAAATAAAGCAGAAGGAGACGGAGGGGCGAAGTTTTCAAACCCGTGAGTAAAAAGTCCACATGATATCGAAAGCGTATGGAGCTGGAGCAGGTGAACTTAATCCTTGAGTTCCTTTATCTTATATACACACTGCCTGGCCAAGAATAAAAGTCACACACTGTAATATTTGGTTGTGTCGCCTTTTGCTGTGATTGCGGCACGCATTCGCCGTGTCATCGTTTTGATAAGCTCGCGCAATGTCACAGTGTTTATTCCCGTCCATAGAGTGGCATTAATTTGTGGCCAAGATCTTGTATTAATGGTGGGAGAGTCGCAGCGCTACGTAAAGTCTTCTCCAGCACATTATCCTGAAGATTAACCTCAATGGGGTTAAGGTCTGGACTGTGCGGTGGCCAATTCATGTGTGAAAATTAGGTCTCATGCTCCCTGAACCACTCTTGCACAATTTGAGCCCAATGAATCCTGGCATTGCCATCTTGGAATATGCCCGCTGTGCCATCAGGGGAGAAAAAACCCATTGATGAAAAACCTGCTCATTCAGTATATTCAGGGAGTCACATGACCTCATTTTTTGGGCGCATAACGTTGCTGAACCTAGATCTGACCAACTGCAGCAACCCCAGATCATACCAAGCTTATCCTGCAGGTGGCGACTCTTCTTTGGGCCAGGCAGTGTAGAAACAATTGTCGACATGAGGAAACGATACTGCCTGGAAAACGTGACACCTCGACTTAAATAACGACCATTTGAATAAAATAAAGCACCCGATATCACGATTAATTATCGGAAATGTTAAAAAAATGTACGCCTTGTTTTATAAGTAGGCAGAGTGTTGGAGGTCAGTGACTTCATTGCCATCCGAGACTCATTGCATAATTTATATAATTTGGATTTTTGACTATGTGTTCTTTACTTTTTTTTAAAGAAATCTGGAGTCCAGAATATAAGCCTCAATATTAGGATTTTTTCCATAATTTCATCAGGTCCATGAAACAGCAGAGGAGTGTTTTGCCCATTTTATCGTGTGCTCTTCTACCTAATCTTAAAATGCAACCCCTCACCCCATGTCCACCCATTCTGGTTCATCGGATTTTTAATTCCTGGTTACATTTTTTTACCTAAAAAAAAAAAACATACACAACCAAGACCCACGTTAGATATTGAGTGCTCTTAATGTGGCCGCCAAACCTCATTAACTCCTTACGCTCTCTGCCGTGGGGTTTTTAGCTGCTTCCCTCTCCTCTGAGGTTTAGAACAATTAAAAAGCATTGGGATATGGCAGGGTAAATCATGCCAGCGGGCATCTGATGTGTAGACTGGGCGCAGCGCCAGATCCATCACACAATGGGGCAGCCGTCTTATGCAAACTGTGTCAATTATAAAGGCAGCTGCGGAGCAGAGGGTTACAGATATAGTATGCAAAGCTGGAGGGGCGAGGGGGAGGAGAGGGTTTCAGGACTGGTTTTATGGAAACATTTCTCTGCCAGGGAAGAATGAAAAACACCAAATACCATCCAAATTATGGTATAAAGAACTGAGATGTATCAGCTCTGCCAAGAGCGATAAAACCAGAGAGTTCCTTGACATTCCATGATGGGGGGCTACTTACTCACACCTCTGATGAGCGTCTGATGGATTTTCCTTTTTAAGCGTGATAAATTCTGATGTTATATTGCGAAACTATCTAGAAGACCAAAGATGGAACCAGGCGCATTATGTCCAACATGGCAGCTCAGTTGGAAGATCACAGCAACGTTTTGGCTTGAGGTCCAGCCTTTCTCAATCTTGCACCATATTATTTCCAGTGTGCAAGGCGACTACGATTCTTTTTTTTTTTTACATAGAAAACAATAAACATGAAAAGTAAAAGAACAAAAACCAGTATCACCACTCCGGATCAATCCTCCACTGGGAAGTATAGCTCCATCCACCTTGTTGTCATCGGAGCACCCCTTTGACTCGATCCACCAGGCAGGAGACAGGAACTCCAGATGAATCTTAGACCCATGATTTTGTATACATGAATTCACTGTTTCTTATTTGTTATTAAGTTGCTCCTGAGGAAGTTCGTTGCTTAGCGAAACGCGTTGAGCGTATTTTAAAAAGATTTTGATATTTTGCGCTCAATAAATTCAACAATCTGTATTCATCTTGGGTTACTGTCTCCTGGTTGGTGGATTGAATCGATGGGGTGCTCTGGTGACAACAAGGTGGATGGAGCTTTTGGCATGGAAAACAATAAACATGAAAATTAGAAGAACAAAAACCAGTATCACCACTCCAGATCAATCTTCTACTGGGAAGTATAGCTCCATCCACCTTGTTGTCATTGGAGCACCCCTTCAACTCAATCCACCAGGCAGGAGACAGTAACTCCAGATGATTCTTGGATCCATGATTTTGTATACATGAATTCACTGTTTCTCATTTGTTATTAAGTTGCTCCTGAGGAAGTTCGCTGCTAAGCAAAACGTGTTGAGCGTATTTTAAAAATATTTTGATATTTTGTGCTCAATAAATTCAACAATTTTAATTCATCTTGAGTTACTGACCCCTGGATAGTGGATCAAATTCGAGGGGGTGCTCTGGTGACAACAAGGGGGCTGGAGCTATACTTCCCTGGAGAGAATTGATCCGGAGTGGTGATACTGTTTGTATTTCCATGTTTGTTGTTTTATGTAAAATATTTTTTATTAGCAAAATTCAAGCATAATACATTGATTACAGACTGTTTTATATTTTCCATATTACATACTGGACGGGGGTAAATATATATAAATATAATATTTATTTTATTTTTACTTTTTGTTGTATAGGGCATCTTTCCTCCTTATTTAGGTTCAATTGCTGTAGGTGGGAATAGCCAGAACTCCCAGCTGGAGAAGGTCCTATAAATGAATAAATAGAAATATATATATATATATATATATATCGATAAAGAAATCAGAGAACCTGAGAGCTGGTTCTTGTAGTGGCCGGATAGCTAAAGTAGACCAGAGAAAAGTCACAAACAATCCATGGACAGGAGCACAGAGGTACGGATAAACAGAAAGACAAATCCAGAGGACGAAGGGACTGGAGAGAACAAGAATAGTCAACTAACAAGCTAAGGTCAAAACACATAACTAGCAACAAAGTAACGTGCTGAAGGTTATCTGGAAACCACAACAGGCCGGAATCAAATGACGTGGAAGGATTTATAAACCCTGCAGTGCCTTTCCATTGGCCAGACTAGAAGTAAGTCTGAATGTAACAGGATTGGTCAGAAAACAGAGGGGCGGAATGTTCAGATCTCCCGCTATCACGAGTCAGGGTAGAACACACCATTAATGCGGTGTTACAAGAAAGGTACTTTATTGGGGGTATAGCATCCGAAAGACGCAAAACAGGAGCAGCCCGGGTCACCGCAGGGATGATGAATGGACAGAGCAAAGTGAGTGTCTTTTGACCCTGGAGGACGTAGCAGGAAGCAACTGTTCCCTGGCTCGCCAACAGAATTATGGATTCGGTTCACATTGAAACGAGACGTGTTTTTGTTCTCTCTCTCTATATTCGTGTTTCGTGTTCTTGGACTAATACGTTATTCAGAAAAGATCGAAATGTCGGTGCTTTGCAGTTCGGCGCACTTCGGTGGGCTTCGGCGATTCCATTTTACCGACCCTTCGGTGAATTAACTACGAAGTGTGCCAAAGACGAGTCGCAGAAGGCCGCAGAACTGACCACCGAAGACTGCCGAACTGAACGCCGAAGAGTCCCGAACTGCAGAGAAAAAAAAACAGAACTGTGCTGTTCTTCTAATAGGTGTTTAAACTAATAAAAATGCATTTAAATGTGTCTAAATAATAAAAAAAAGGTCCTTTAAAAAATAGTTAAAAGGTCCGATGCAGAATTTAAAAAAAATACACCTTTTAAAAAAATAGGGAATCGAAAATTTAATCTAAAAAAAATATAAAAATGCGTTCTAAAATATATATATATAAATAAAAGTTTTTTTGCTGAAAATGAATTGAATAAAAGGTTGAATAAAAAAAATTATAATATTGTTTAACATTGAAATTTACAGGATTCGCCTGTTTAACCGTTGAAGCGAATCACCGAAAATCAAGGCATTTCCCAGACACTTCGGCGCAGTTCAGCGCTCTCTGAATAGATTAACCCTTACTTCTTTATGCATTAGCGCTGGTTCTCAGTCCGGGTCTTAGCGTATCCGTAGTGCGCTCTAATGAATCTTGTACAGGGACTACCGCGGACAAGTGGTGATCTGTTGGTGGGTTGTCAGGCGCTACCTTTTAGCGACTCGCACTACATTTTTCATGTAGCGTTGTCATTTTAGCTCAAACCAGCTGATAGAGCCCAAAATCAGTAGCGAGTATGGTAAGCTGCCTTTCTATCGTAAATTCTATTCTTTTCATCGTTTTTAATTTTAAATAAAGTCTTTTTATTTATAGATTTTTTTAGGATCTTCTCGGGATTTTTTGGGATTTTTCTGTCAAAATTTTTGTTCCTTTTTTTTTTTTATAAATCTTTTTTTTTTTTCATTTTTCTGTAACAGACTTTTTATTATCATTCATAGGATCTTATATGTAAATTCCGGTAGTTTTTTTTGTAAGAACACATTGACGATATTAAAAATCTATCCCAATCAGAGTTACTGTATCTGTCCGTTCATAAAACGAACATCTCGGCTGCTTGTTACTCTTTATAAATATCTGTTTACGTTTATAAACACAGGTTCCATGCAGCCGGTGCTAAAGAGTCCGCAGCCTCGTAACCTGTCATAAATGCCGACATCGTATAATTAATTTTTTTTTTTTTTTTTAAAAAATAGACCTGGTGAAAATTTGCCCTGCGCTCTTAGTGCTGCCCTCTAACGTTGTCCCTGTCCGTCTGTCTTCCTCCCGATAGGCCGCTCCCTGTACGATTGTCTGTGAAATCTCCCGGCTCCTGTTAGCTCCAACCGCCAGATACCATTTCCTCTCAACTCGGCGACACTGCAACTGTACACACGAGACTCCGATGCTGCTTGGCATGTACCCCGTTCCTGATTTGCATATGTAATGCAGCCCTACTTAATGACTGTGAGTAATTATGCTAATCGTTCTTTCCTGCAGGGTTCCGTAGAGAATACGAAAGATAAAAAAAAAAAAAAAAAATGACGGTGGGGGAGGGCGCATATCGGGCGCGATAAATGCCGTGATCTTCATCCTCTCCGGAATCTGCATTTTTTTTTTCCTTCTTCCTATCTGTCTGTAGTTAATTTTACCTGCGCTGTAATATTAAATGCCGCCGGACTGCATAGCAACAATGTATTTAATCATTTCGCTGCCAGCAGAATTTGTAATTCGTTAAAGCGCCGCCCGTACGCAGCGCTTCTGGCACCAAGACGGTTAAGTAAACTGGCATCTCCCCGTCTCTGCTTCTGCCGCGCCGGCAGCGTGTGCATTTCATTGCAGCTCATTAATAAGAGCACGTAACGATTCACCGGAAGATACTGTTCGCTTAACTCTCGATCGATCAGATTTTTAATTTTTCAAATCGAGATATTGCAACTTTTTTTTTTTAACTATTCCTTTGGTGGGGGAGGGGTGGCTTTGGCGGTGGTGGTGGTGGTGGGGGGTGTTATTAACGATGCAAGTAATATTTTGGAAAATCGCAAGGAAACAGCAAATTTTTTTGGGCTAAAAATAGTCAAGTGGAAGGAATCTGAGAATTCCGAATTCGGCTGTTTTGGCGAAAAAAGAAATTAATTTCTGTGTATCGCTCAACAAAACTCACAGCGGCGTCACTAAATCCTTGTGAATTATGGTCTCTCTGAGTTTTTTTAAACAATTGCTTTTTTCATGACGTTAAATTTGTATAATGGTCGATCCATAAAATATTGACAGAAAAGTAAAATTGCTGTCGGGTCCATCACCTGGTAATACCTGGACCGAATGCAAAGTCAGTGTTATCAGTGTTAAATGCACACATCGTTCTAGATCAGAGACATTTTCTACTGTCATCCTACTTATAAAAAAAAAATTAAAAGATATTATAATTAAGTGACAGAATTGTTAACGCTTAACCACTTCGCTGCTATGGAAGCGCTGAGCGCGTCCATATTATTCCCACTACAGTGCGGAGGATGGGTTCAGCGCGTCCAACAGTCCCTGCGGCGTAGCGGTGTCAATCGCGGTCCTGCTCCAGAGATGGCTGACATCTTAGATGTAGGCCAAGCCTCTGGGTTCTCTGCCCTGCCCACTGGTGTCATCACGCATGGACACGATGACGTCAGTTTGGGAGTTAACCACTATCTGCCACCTATGGGGAGATAAAAGGTCCATTGATTCCCGTATCTCCTGATCCTTGACAGCTAGGGGTTAATGTTTGGCATCATTGGAACGTGACCATGTTAGATGTAAAGAAAAAAGATAAAAAATAATAAAAAATAAATAAAATATATATATATATGTTTTTTTAAAAAATATATATTTTTTTATTAATGCAGCATTATTGTTCACATTTCAATTATAATGTGAACAATGATGCTGCACTAACGATATTTTTGGGGGGTTTAGCTAAAATCACGTAATTTCTCAGAAAAATAAAAGTAATAAAAAATAAATAAAATATATATATATATGTTTTTTTAAAAAATATATATTTTTTTATTAATGCAGCATTATTGTTCACATTTCAATTATAATGTGAACAATGATGCAGCACTAACGATTTTTTTGGGGGGTTTAGCTAAAATCACGTAATTTCTCAGAAAAATAAAAGTAACGGGATCCCAGCTCTAATATTTTAAACAAGCGCACCCCGTAGAATAAATAACCGCAAAGGCTCGGATAATAAAATGTGAAAAAAAATAATTTTACACGTAGTAGATGATTGGAAACTCACTTTTTGTTTTGCTTTTTTTGTTATAATATTCGGGCAAGGCATGACGTATACATATAATAATGATATATTATGAATCTGCCGAGTCTGCCGAAAAAAAGGATATATAATATGTCTGGGTCGTATAATAAAACATGACTTCAAATCGCGTTTAAACATGATGAGCGAAAACGGTAAAAACGAGCTCAGCACAGAGGGGTGAAATGCCTCAGGGGTTAAAGGAACACTCAATTAAAAAATAGACATTCCCATTTTTTTGCACTTAATTAATTGGGCAGATGCTGCTGACAGCCTCCACCCAATTATTATTATTTTTTTCTTTGCAGGGGTTTTTACTCACCTTTTCTACCTCGACAGACACAGGTCATCCTCTACGGCTCAGGGACTCCCAAACCTGGAAGTCCCTGAAGCTTTTCTTCCATAATTTGCGTAGCATAGAAACTGCGCAGCTCTACAGGGCTTCTACGCTTTATGTAGCGCCTGCTGCCGCGATTTGTCTTAGACAGGGTGACGTCTGCACTCTCTCTGCGTGCTGATGTCACCAGTGACCGATCTGGTGACCGGCAGTCGGGAAATAAAAAAAATCCAGGCTGCTGGTGATGCTGAATGAGGTGGAGGAAACTCCTCCACTTCACCCAGCGATTTCATCACATAGGTGGAGCTGGGGGGAGAGGAGAGGCATGCCTCACATCCTCACAACTTTATAAAACTTAAGTGGTGAGGAGGAGGAGTAGAGTTTCCCTTTATGTGTTTATGTACCATAAAAACTTTGGTTATTCGAGCAGTTATAGCGCCAGGATAATGTCCCAGCGGGGGTTGTTCAGAGAGATCTGGAAAGTCACCGCATGTTCGGTGACTTTTCGTTCCCCGCACTTCGGGGCGATTCGGCGATTCCTAGTTCGCCGACCCTGCGGTGTATTCAGCAAGCACCGCAGGGCCCCCGTAGTGCAGGAAAAACTCGCCGCAAACCCGCAGAACACTCACCGCAAAGCTGCCGAACACTCACCGCAAAACCCGCCGAAAACCCGCAGGAACCGAACACGCCAGAAAAATCCGAGCAGCCGGCGATCACAGCTCAGAGCCGCCGCCAGAAAAAGCCGACACGCAGATGAACGGGGTGAAAAAAAAACAAAAAAAACAGTTTGCTTGAAAGTTTGAAATTTGAAACGCTGTTTGTAAGATAACTACTGAACGAAAATGCCTGAAATTTACACATAAGATACAATGAATGATAATAAAAAGGGCTGTTACAGAAAAATGAGAAAACGGTTTAAAAAAAAAAACGGAAAAAACGATTTTGACAATAAATGCCTAAAAGATCCTTAAAAAAAATCTAAAAATAAAGAGACTCTTTACGGCAGAATAAAATAATAAACGGTTTATTAGATATTGAATAAAACAGGAATATTTTTAACATTGAAGCCTATGGGATTCGCCTGATTTAAACCTGTCGAATGAAACCACTGAAAAGCAGGGCATTTCAGCAACTTTTCTCTGCTGTTCGGTGTCTCTGAATAGATTAACCATTGCTTCTCTAGGGGGATTTCACTGCCTGCGAACAGGTAACGAACAGGCACCGTACTTGCAGGCAATTCGCCAAAATTTGGCGATTTGTCTGCTCTCTAAATAACTGAATGGCCAGGAAATGTCCGTTTGCTGAAATTCAGTGTCTGGTTACAGTTCGGCCACATTTCGGATCTCTCTGAATAACCCCCAGTGTGTCTCAATGCTGAGATTGTAACAGCCCTGCCAATCAGACAGCAGAGAATTACATTTACTATCTTACAAGGGGCTGTCATGGTCATATAACAGGGACGTGAAGGCACTTCCTGGAGAGCTAGCCATCACATAGGTATCTATTAAAAGATTACAGGCTCTATTACATTCTTTACGCAAAAACGCTCGCACAGCGCGTTAATTTGTGCGTGAAGCGTTAAACGTTAACGAGCAGAAATTAAGGCTGGTATTACAATCCTTGAGCATTTTTTCATCCGTCAAAAAGTAACACGCGTAAAAAAGATGGGCATTAGCATTAACGCTGCGAGCAGAAATCAGTGTGCGGACTGTTTTTTAAGAACCACAATTGTCTCCCGTTAGGTTTTTTGCGCCTGTCAAAATCAATCTGCGCATATATGCTGCAGCAATAATAAAAACACGCACAACCTCTCAATTTTATTGTTTGGGTATGTGTAGAATGTGTAACTATACTGTGCTGTATTTTTTTTTTTTGGGCTGGTGGATTTGGGTTCGGCCAGAACGTTCAGATTTGCCGTTACCACCAGCTTTTAAACTACGTTAAAATTATGCGCGCAAACGCTGTGCGTTAAAAACTGCCCATAGATTGTAATACCATCCGCGTACCAGCGCATAAACGCATTTGCGCTCACAATGTTAAGTATAGGACGCGCGAAGTACATTACGCTCACAAAGGGTTCGACATTGTAATACGACGTTCTGTGCAAAGGCTTTTGCCCCTCGCGTTAATGCGCATGTGTTAACGTTTGCGCGAAGAATGTAATAGTGCCCTACGTTTCTTTTTCTCATAGCTTGATTATGAGTGGGTAGATAGAAATAATACTAAAAATATTAAATTTTCGTAGAGTTGCAAACAAAACAAAAACGCCATTAGCATAACAAAAGCAAAATGTCAAAGGATCAAATGTTGAAGGACTGTGGTACTTGTGGAGCTTAGGCTGGTAATGGGCAGACCGTAAGATGTGTTAGTCTGTTGCAGAGGATCTAAAGGTAAGTAGTCAATGTAATAGAGCAGCAGGAAATGCTAGCAGAATGCTTGGTTGTGTAGGGAGAGGTATTAGCAGTAGGAAAAGGGAAGTGCTCATGCCACTGTACAGAGCACTGGTGAGACCTCACTTGGAGTACTGTGTGCAGTACTGGAGACCGTATCTCCAGAAGGATATAGACATCTTAGAGAGAGTTCAGAGAAGGGCTACTAAAATGGTGTACGGCTTGAAGGAGAAAAGTTACCAGGAAAGGCTTAATAATCTTAACATGTACAGCTTGGAAAAAAGACGAGACAGAGGAGATGTGATAGAAACATTTAAATACGTAAAGGGAATCCACAAGGTAGAGGAAGGGAGTATATTTAAAAGGAAACAAAGTAGCAAAACAAGAGGACATAGTCTTAGATTAGAGGGGCAAAGGTTTAAAAGTAACATCAGGAAGCATTATTTTACTGAGAGGGTGGTGGATACATGGAACAGTCTTCCAGTAGAAGTGGTAGAGGCCAAAACAGTAATTGAATTTAAGCAGGCATGGGATAGGCATAAGACTATCCTAAACAAAAGATAAATCCAGGTAAAGTATCCATGTAATTGGGCAGACTAGATGGGCCGAAAGGTTCTTATCTGCCGACATTTTTCTATGTTTCTATGTTTCTATCAGGGTTATCCAAAGAGATTCGAATTGCTTGAGAAAGGTAACCGAACGCTGAAAATCAGCGTTCGGTTACCTTTCCTGGCCATTCGGCTATCCAGAGAGCAGGCAATTCGCCAAATCCTGGCGAATTGCCTGCACATACGGTGCCTGTTCGGTCCCTGTTCGAGGGCAGTGAAATCCCCATGAAAAAGCACTGCTTCGGCTATTCAGAGAACACAAACCAGCAGTGAAAGGTTCCCGAAATGCCCTGCCATTCGGTGGTTTCATTCGGCAAATTTATTCAGGAGAATCCCATAGACTTCAATGTTAAAAATATTCCCGTTTTAATTCAATATCTAATAAACCGTTCATTATAAAATTCTGCAGCAAAAAGTCTCTTTATTTATAGATTTTTTAGGATACTTTAAGCATTTTTCTGAATTTTTGAAAAAAAAATTAAAAGTCCGATTTTTTTTTTTTTTTTTTTTCAGTTTACTTATTTTTTTTGTAACAGCCCTCTTTAGTATCATTCCCTGGACCTCCTGTGAAAATTTCAGACATTTTCGCTCAGTAGTTTCTTTGCAAACAGCGTTTCTTTTTCCCAGATTCATACAAATGGTTTTTCTAATTTATTCACTGCCTCCTCTACGTCACAGCTGCTTCGGCTCTGTGTGATTCGGCTCATGTTCGGCTCCTGTTCGGCTCCTGTTCGGCTTTTTCGAAGGTTAATCCAGATGTTTTTGCTTGTTTTCAGCGTGCATTCGGTTAGTTTTCGTCAGGTTTTCGGCAGCTTTTCCCTGCAATTCGGGGACCCTGTGGTGCTCGCTGAATACACCGCAGGGTCACCGAAATGCAATCGGCAAAAGGAACCGAATTGAAGAGAACGAAAAGTCACCGAACGTGCGGTGACTTTTCGAATCTCTTTGGATAACCCTGTATGTTTCTAGTCCTCAGCAGGACCATCTGGAATGCCTTATATTATTATCTCACGTTGGCCTTTTTTTTTTCCCAAAACGAAATTTCAGCTGCTTCCAGATGATATTCTTTTCCAAAATAGGTGCAAAAGACGTTAACAAAAACGTTAATTACCAATGTGTAGAGATCGAGCCCTGAAAGAGCAGGATGGATTAAGCTGCTGTGACTCTCTAACATCGTTAGGGAGACTCGTTTATGACATGTGTCGAGATCTGTGGGGGGTTATACAGGTAATCCTGTTTAATCAATATGCACTAATCATTTAAGAGCAATTCTTGGCAGTCCATGTGGTCTCATCCCGTGTCAGATTGCTAATTGTTGCGTGCAAAAAGATTGCCGACGAACTTAAAATCAGTTTCTGCTTCTCTCTATAAATTATTCATGCTTTTCGTATTTTATTTTTTGGCAAAGGCATTTTGGGGAGTTTCGTTATGCCGAGAGACGCGGCTCTTCTTGATACAGTTATTTCTAAACAAAAGAACAGATTAAAATAGATTTTCGTTATAAAGATTGTAATATACCAGACAGCGATGGTTGGTGGTTTCTTAACCCCTTCACTACCAAGGGATTTTCCCAAAAACCGCTGTCAGAAAGCACTGTTTTTTTTTTTTGTAATATCATTTTTAATTAATTATTATACAGTAAGAAATATTTGGGGAATATTCCCAGTGTATTCCACACAGGGTTATCCAAAGAGATTCGAATTGCTTGAGAAAGGTAACCGAACGCTGAAAATCAGCGTTCGGTTACCTTTCCTGGCCATTCGGCTATCCAGAGAGCAGGAAATTCGCCAAATCCTGTCGAATTGCCTGAACATACGGTGCCTGTTCGGTCCCTGTTCGAGGGCAGTGAAATCCCCATCAAAAAGCACTGCTTCGGCTATTCAGAGAACACAAACCAGCAGTGAAAGGTTCCCCTAATGTCCTGCCATTCGGTGGTTTCATTCGGCAAATTTATTCAGGAGAATCCCATAGACGTCAATGTTAAAAATATTCCCGTTTTAATTCAATATCTAATAAACCGTTCATTATAAAATTCTGCAGCAAAAAGTCTCTTTATTTATAGATTTTTTAGGATACTTTAAGCATTTTTCTGAATTTTTTAAAAAAAAATTAAAAGTCCGATTTTTTTTTTTTTTCAGTTTGCTTATTTTTTTTGTAACAGCCCTCTTTATTATCATCCCTGGATCTCCTGTGAAAATTTCAGACTTTTTCGCTCAGTAGTTTCTTTGCAAACAGCGTTTCTTTTTCCCAGATTCATACAAATGGTTTTGCTAATTTATTCACTGCCTCCTCTACGTCACAGCTGCTTCGGCTCTGTGTGATTCGGCTCCTGTTCGGCTCCTGTTCGGCTCCTCTTCCAAGGTTAATCCAGATGTTTTTGCTTGTTTTCATAGTGCATTCGGTTAGTTTTCGTCAGGTTGTCGGCAGCTTTTCCCTGCAATTCGGGGACCCTGTGGTGTTTGCTGAATACACCGCAGGGTCACCGAAATGCAATCGGCAAAAGGAACCGAATTGAAGAGAACGAAAAGTCACCGAACGTGCGGTGACTTTTCGAATCTCTTTGGATAACCCTGTAAGTGTAATAAGCTATTTGCCATCTGCTGGCCAAAAGGAGTTACTGCAGCTCAGGGCTCTATGCAGGATCAGCTGGGGAAAAGTCATGCAGACATATTCTCTTCTGGTTTTAAAAAGTTTTCATGCCCAGGGTGCTAAAACTTTAGGGGCATGTTCTAGAGCTCAACTGCAAATCAATTTAATTTGTAACAGCCAATAATCCTTTGCTTTGCTCCTGTGGAACACTCTAATGACTATACTATTATAGTATATATATATACTCATTTAAGTGATGGAGTAGGACAAAAAATGAGATTAAAAGCCTCCACACAGCAAATAATAAAGTTTGTTATGGCAGAAGTCATTTACAGATCCCAGCAATTCAGAGAACTGCTTTACAGAGCTCATGTGCTACATTCCCCATATGCAGCAAGGAACTCTGGGTAAGACATGCAGATGACGTTTGCAACTACAGATTTTTTTGCATCCTGGTTCTGTTTTAACACAGAACCCTCTTACCAGTGCCATGCAATACTAGATGGCTTTTATTTAGTAAAGGTCAGGTTTATGCATATGGAGTGGCTGTGGCCTATTGCATAAAACTGGCCTTTGCTAAAAACACAGACCCAGGATGCAAGAAAAGTTTTTTTTTATTTATAAAGTATGTTACCAGGAAGGATACATTGAGATTTCTCTTGTTTTCAAGTGTGTCCTGGGTTCAAGAACATTGAATTGTTACAGTCGTTACAGAAATACAAATTAATAAAATGCAAGATATTAAAAAAAAACACAAATGTACAGATAATCCAGAAAATAAATATGTAGGAAATATAGTCACTATGTTACATGTTTACAGGTGCATTCTGTATATAGTCACTATGTTACATGTTTACAGGTGCATTCTGTATATAGTCACTATGTTACATGTTTACAGGCACATTCTGTATATAGTCACTATGTTACATGTTTACAGGTGCATTCTGTATATAGTCACTGTTACATGTTTACTGGTGCATTCCATATATACAGGGTTATCCAAAGAGATTCGAAAAGTCACCGCACGTTCGGTGACTTTTCGTTCTCTTCAATTCGGTTCCTTTTGCCGATCCCATTTCGGTGACCCTGCGGTGTATTCAGCAAACACCACGGGGTCCCGAATTGCAGGGAAAAGCTACCGCAAACCTGACGAAAACTAACCGAATGCACGCTGAAAACAAGCAAAAACATCTGGATTAACCTTCGAAAAAACCGAACAGGAGCCGAAAAGGAACCGAATCACACAGAGCCGAAGCAGCTGAGACATAGAGGAGGCAGTGAATAAATTAGAAAAACCATTTGTATGAATCTGGGAAAATGAAACGCTGTTTGCAAAGAAACTACTGAGCGAAAATGTCTGAAATTTTCACAGGAGGTCCAGGGAATGATAATAAAGAGGGCTGTTACAGAAAAAATAAGTAAATTGGAAAAAAAAAAAAAAAATCGGACTTTTTAAAAAAAAAAAAAAAAATCTGAAAAATGCTTAAAGTATCCTAAAAAATCTATAAATAAAGAGACTTTTTGCTGCAGAATTTTATAATGAACGGTTTATTAGATATTGAATTAAAATGGGAATATTTTTAACATTGAAGTCTATGGGATTCTCCTGAATAAATTTGCCGAATGAAACCACCGAATGGCAGGGCATTAGGGGAACCTTTCACTGCTGGTTTGTGTTCTCTGAATAGCCGAAGCAGTGCTTTTTCATGGAGATTTCACTGCCCTCGAACAGGAACCGAACAGGCACCGTATGTTCAGGCAATTCGCCAGGATTTGGCGAATTGCCTGCTCTCTGGATAGCCGAATGGCCAGGAAAGGTAACCGAACGCTGATTTTCAGCATTCGGTTACCTTTCTCAAGCAATTCGGATCTCTTTGGATAACCCTGTATGTCACTATCAGGGTTATCCAAAGAGATTCGAAAAATCACCGCACGTTCGGTGACTTTTCGTTCTCTTCAATTCGGTTCCTTTTGCCGATCCCATTTCGGTGACCCTGCGGTGTATTCAGCAAACACCACGGGGTCCCGAATTGCTACCGCAAACCTGACGAAAACTAACCGAATGCACGCTGAAAACAAGCAAAAACATCTGGATTAACCTTCGAAAAAACCGAACAGGAGCCGAAAAGGAGCCGAATCACACAGAGCCGAAGCAGCTGTGACGTAGAGGAGGCAGTGAATAAATTAGAAAAACCATTTGTATGAATCTGGGAAAATGAAACGCTGTTTGCAAAGAAACTACTGAGCGAAAATGTCTGAAATTTTCACAGGAGGTCCAGGGAATGATAATAAAGAGGGCTGTTACAAAAAAAATAAGTAAACTGAAAAAAAAAAAAAAAAATCGGACTTTTAAAAAAAAAAAAAAAAAAACAGAAAAATGCTTAAAGTATCCTAAAAAATCTATAAATAAAGAGACTCTTTGCTGCAGAATTTTATAATGAACGGTTTATTAGATCTTGAATTAAAATGGGAATATTTTTAACATTGAAGCCTATGGGATTCTCCTGAATAAATTTGCCGAATTAAACCACCGAATGGCAGGGCATTAGGGGAACCTTTCACTGCTGGTTTGTGTTCTCTGAATAGCCGAAGCAGTGCTTTTTCATGGGGATTTCTCTGCCCTCGAACAGGCACCGAACAGGCACCGTATGTGCAGGCAATTCGCCAGTATTTGGCGAATTGCTTGCTCTCTGGATAGCCGAATGGCCAGGAAAGGTAACCGAACGCTGATTTTCAGCGTTCGGTTACCTTTCTCAAGCAATTCGGATCTCTTTGGATAACCCTGTGTGTTACATGTTTACAGGTGCATTCTGTATATAGTCACTGTTACATGTTTACTGGTGCATTCTGTATATAGTCACTGTGTTACATGTTTACAGGTGCATGCTGTATATTGTCACTATGTTACATGTTTACAGGTGCATTCTGTATATAGTCACTGTTACATGTTTACTGGTGCATTCTGTATATAGTCACTGTGTTACATGTTTACAGGTGCATGCTGTATATTGTCACTATGTTACATGTTTACAGGTGCATTCTGGATATAGTCACTGTGTTACATGTTTCCAGGTGCATTCTGTATATAGTCACTGTGTTACATGTTTACAGGTGCATTCTGTATATAGTCGCTATGTTACATGTTTACAGGTGTATTCTGTATATAGTCACTGTGTTACATGTTTACAGGTGCATTCTGTATATAGTCACTGTTACATGTTTACTGGTGCATTCTGTATATAGTCACTGTGTTACATGTTTACAGGTGCATGCTGTATATTGTCACTATGTTACATGTTTACAGGTGCATTCTGTATATAGTCACTGTTACATGTTTACTGGTGCATTCTGTATATAGTCACTGTGTTACATGTTTACAGGTGCATGCTGTATATTGTCACTATGTTACATGTTTACAGGTGCATTCTGGATATAGTCACTGTGTTACATGTTTACTGGTGCATTCTGTATATAGTCACTGTGTTACATGTTTACAGGTGCATGCTGTATATTGTCACTATGTTACATGTTTACAGGTGCATTCTGGATATAGTCACTGTGTTACATGTTTCCAGGTGCATTCTGTATATAGTCACTGTGTTACATGTTTACAGGTGCATTCTGTATATAGTCGCTATGTTACATGTTTACAGGTGTATTCTGTATATAGTCACTGTGTTACATGTTTACAGGTGCATTCTGTATATAGTCACTGTGTTACATGTTTACAGGTGCATTCTGTATATAGTCACTGTGTTACGTGTTTACAGGTGCATTCTGTATATAGTCACTGTTTTACATGTTTACAGGTGTATTCTTTATATAGTTACTGTTACATGTTTACAGGTGCATTCTGTATATAGTCACTGTGTTACATGTTTACAGGTGCATTCTGTATATAGTCGCTATGTTACATGTTTACAGCTGTATTCTGTATATAGTCACTGTGTTACATGTTTACAGGTGCATTCTGTGTATAGTCACCGTGTTACGTGTTTACAGGTGCATTCTGTATATAGTCACTGTTTTACATGTTTACAGGTGTATTCTTTATATAGTCACTGTGTTACATGTTTACAGGTGCATTCTGTATATAGTGGCTATGTTACATGTTTACAGGTGTATTCTGTATATAGTCACTGTTTTACATGTTTACAGGTGTATTCTTCATATAGTCACTGTGTTACATGTTTACAGGTGCATTCTGTATATAGTCGCTATGTTACATGTTTACAGGTGCATTCTGTATATAGTCACTGTTACATGTTTACAGGTGCATTCTGTATATAGTCGCTATGTTACATGTTTACAGGTGCATTCTGTATATAGTCACTGTTACATGTTTACAGGTGCATTCTGTATATAGTCCCTGTGTTACATGTTTACAGGAGCATTCTGTATATAATCACTGTTTTACATGTTTACAGGTGCATTCTGTATATACACTGTGTTAAATGTTTACAGGTGCATTCTGTATATAGTCACTATGTTACATGTTTACAGGTGAATTCTGTATATAGTCACTATGTTACATGTTTACAGGTGCATTCTGTATATAATCACTGCTTTACATGTTTACAGGTGCATTCTGTATATAGACACTGTGTTACATGTTTACAGGTGCATTCTGTATATAGTCACTATGTTACATGTTTACAAGTGCATTCTGTATATAGTCACTGTGCTACATGTTTACAGGCGCATTCTGTATATAGTCACTGTGTTACATGTTTACAGGTGCATTTTGTATTTAGTCACTTTCTTACATTATTATTATTATTATTATTCTTTATTTATAAAGCGCCAGCATATTCCGCAGCGCTGTACAATAGGCACAGTATAAACAGGGTTACAATACATTGAACAACATTTGACAAACAGTACAGGAGGAGATGAGGGCCCTATTCCCGTAGGAACTCACAATCTGGGAGGGTTGGGTTTGGAAACAGGAGGAGAGGACTGCGAGGTGAGAGTGATTGATGGTTGCGTCAGTGAGTTGGGTGGTAGGCTTCCCTAAATAGGAACGTTTTAAGGGAGCGTTTGAAGGAAGAGAAGTTAGGGGAAAGTCTGACAGTACGAGGGAGAGCGTTCCAGAGAGTGGGGGCTGCGCGTGAGAAATCCTGCAGTCTATCATGGGAAGAGGTGATGCGGGGAGAAGCTAGGCGCAGGTCACTGTTTGACCTTAGGGAGCGGGCTGGGGTGTATCTGGTGATTAGTGAGGACAAGTAGTGGGGCGCTGAGTTAGTGAGGGTTTTGTAGGTAAGGATAAGGATTTTGAACTTAATACTGCAGTGGATGGGGAGCCAGTGAAGGGACTCGCAGAGGGGAGCGGCAGAGACAGAGCGGCGGGTGAGGTGAATTAGCCTGGCAGAGGCGTTCAGGATGGATTGTAGGGGGGGGAGGCGGGACAGAGGGAGGCCAGATAAGAGATTATTGCAATAGTCGAGTCGGGAGATTACCAGGGCGTGTATGAGTTGTTTTGTGGTGACAGCGGTAAGAAATGGCCGAATTCTGGAAATATTACGCAGTTGGTATCGGCAGGAGGAGGAAAGAGACTTGATGTGGGGGATGAAGGAAAGAGCAGAGTCAAGTGTAACTCCAAGACAGCAAACTTGGTTAGATGGGGAGATGGTGATACCCTCCACCGTGATAGAGAAGTCAGGAGGTGGGGAGGCATTGGAGGGAGAATAAGTAGGAGTTCAGTCTTTGACATGTTGATCTTTAGGTGGTGGGAGGCCATCCAGGAGGAGATGCCAGATAAACAGTCACTGACTTTTGAAAGGACAGGGGGAGAGAGATCAGGGGTAGAGAGGTAGATCTGAGTGTCATCAGCGTAGAGGTGGTAATTAAAGCCAAAGCTGTTGATGATTTTGCCCAGGGAGGAGGTATAGATGGAAAAGAGCAGAGGACCAAGGACAGAGCCTTGAGGTACACCAACAGATAGAGGCAATGAAGAGGAGGAGTTACCAGCAAAGGACACACAGAAGGACCTGTTGGATAAATAGGAGTCAACCCAAGCAAGTGCAGTGTCACCGAGACCCAGAGAGTTGAGGGTCTGTAGAAGGAGGAGGTGGTCAACAGTGTCAAAAGCAGCCGAGAGGTCAAGCAGGATGAGAATAGAATAGTGCCCGTGTTTTTTAGCAGTTAGGAGGTCGTTGGTGACTTTGGTGAGGGCAGTTTCAGTTGAGTGTAGGGGACGGAAGCCAGATTGCAGGGGGTCAAGTAGGGAATTGGAGGACAGGAAGAGGGAGAGGCGGTTGAAGACTATTTTTTCTAAGAGCTTTGATGTGAAGGGAAGCAGGGATACAGGGCGGTAGTTGGATGGAGAGTTGGGATCTAGGGATGGTTTCTTTAGTAAAGGGGTAACTAGCGCGTGTTTGAAGGCGGATGGGAAGGAGCCAGTGGAGAGAGATAGGTTGAAGATGTGTGTGAGAGCAGGGGTGAGGGAGGAGGAGAGGGGAGGAATTAGATGTGAGGGAATGGGGTCGAGCGGGCACGTGGTGAGATGTGAGGAGGACAATAAGGAATTGACTTCCTCCTCAGTGGCTGGGAGGAAGCGGCAGAGGGTGGCAGAGGGGACCTGTGGGAGTGGAGGTGGCAGATAACTATCTTGTGTTGGGATGTTGCTCCTGATAGTTAGAGTTTTACTGAGGAAGTAGTCTGCCAGGTCTTGAGCGCTGAAGGCAGCTGTGGGGGGAGGTGCAGGTGGGTAGAGGAGGGTGTTGAAGGTGGACCAGAGCCATTTAGGGTTCGAGGACAGCGTAGATATAAGAGATGAGAAGAAGGATTGTTTGGCCAAGTGGAGGGCAGAGGTGTATGACCGGAGAATACATGTTTACAGGTGCATTCTGTATATAGTCACTGTGTTACATGTTTACAGGTGCATTCTGTATATGGTCACTATGTTCCATGTTTACAGGTGCATTCTGTATATAGTCACTGTGTTACATGTTTACAGGAGCATTCTGTATATAATCACTGTTTTACATGTTTACAGGTGCATTCTGTATTGAGGTATATTAATAGAGATCTCTTGAGTGACTTTAGACTGGGAGAAGATTTGATGGCGTCTGGGAGGTTATTCCATAATTGTGGTGCTCTGTAGGAAAATGAGGATTGAGTCACTTTCTTTTTGTATTGTGGTATTGCAAGTAAGGTGCAGGTCCTGGATCGGAGGTTATAGGGTGAAGGAACTGCTGGGGGAAGCAGCCGATTCAGGTAGGGTGGTAGCTTCCCAGAAAAGCTCTTAAACACCAGGTTGGAAAGGTGAAGAGTGCATCTAGATTCCAGCGATGGCCAGTTTAGCTCTTTTAACATGTCACAATGGTGGGTCATGTAGTTACATTGTAGCACAAAGCGGCAGAATGAGTTATACAATGCAGTAAGTTTATGAAGGTGTGTTTGCGGGGCAGCTGCATACAATACATCTCCGTATTCAATAGACGGCATAAGCATGTGTTGTACAATCTGTTTTTTTACATTTCTTACCCAGAGTTCCTTGCTGCATATGGGGAATGTAACACATGAGCTCTGTGAAGCAGTTCTCGGAATTGTTGGGATGTGTAGATGACTTCTGCAATAAATAACTATCTATATATACAGGGGTCAAGTTCTAAAAAAACAAAAAAAGTGCAGGAACTCCCAGATTTCTGTCAAGTTACCAAGTCATTAGTCCCTTAACACAACTCTCACACTGTAATTTGATAATAATTTGTTTATATACAGGCAGGGCACTGTCTCCTCCTTAAAGCTAGGGCTAGCGCTCACATAAGCCCTGATAGAGACTGTCGCAGCTCCTGAACGAGTTTGCATCTCTGGAAACAAAACGGGGGAACATATCTGCAATTCCGTTCTAATTCAGAAAATCCTTTAATGTGGCAGCGTCGAAACAAACGCCTCCAGAACGCACATCCGTGTGAACAAACAACTCAATTTACCACAATTAGCAAGACCACGGGACGGATGACACGATACGTCTCTCTACATGGTGTGCGTTACACAGCTAAGGAACGTTCTCCAGGAGGATGTAATTAGGAATCCTTAGAAATCAGACGCGGTGACAGCAATATGACAAGACTGCGTGGAGGAGAGAATTAGATGAGCGCGTTAGCTATTAATTAACTCATTTCCTGCGTCGGGTTCGCGTCAGCCGTCACCGGCCAATGAAATGAGAGCGAACTGACTTAATTAAGGAAAGCTTGTATGCGTGTATTCAAACCAGATTATCACAAAAAAAACCTCTATTTTTGGAAGGGAAGGCGCTGCGGATCATTAAATAGTGTCACAGCTTTTATGTACAGTATAACTTTTTTTCACAACACCAAAACGAACCGCGAACCGAAATGCTAGGGGAAAAAAACACACGTTAAAACACGTATCTGAATACTCTTCACTCCGAGTAATATTTATTCATTTATTTATTTATTTATAAGGTGTTTTACCAGGAAGGATACACTCAGGGTTATTCAAAGAGCTCCGAATTGCTGGCGAAAGGTAACCTTACTTTGCCATTCGGCTATTCAGACAGCAGGCAGTTCGCCAAATGTTGGCGAATTGCCTGCACATATGGTGCCTGTTCGGTGCCTGTTCGAGGGCAGTGAAATCCCCATTGCTTCATCTTTTCAGACAACAAAAATGAGCAGTGAAAAGTTGCCGAAATGCCCGGCCATTCGGTTGCGTCATTCGGCAGATTTATTCAGGCGAATCCCATAGGCTTCAATGTTAAAAATATTCCCGTTTTAATTCAATATCTAATAAACTGTTTATTATAATATTCTGCAGTAAAGAGTCTCTTTATTTATAGATTTTTTAGGATCTTTTAAGCATTTTTGGGTATTTTTTTGCAAAAAAAATTCAGATTTTTTTTTAAAAGTTTTTTCTTTTTTCTGTAACAGTCCTTTTTATTATCATTCATTGGATCTTATATGTGAATTTCAAACATTTTCTTTCTGTAGTTTCTTTGCAAACAGCGTTTCACTTTTCTAATATTCAGGCTAGGGTCAGACTAACGCATTTTTTGCGTTGTCCGTGAAAAAGTGCGTTCGAACGAATGGACGCATTTTTTCACGGAATACGCGATAGCGGTCATACGATGCGCATTTCTCATCCGTGATTTTGTACGGATCATCAATAAAACCGTTTTTGTGTCTGGACGTTATGTTTGCCGACATTAGCAGCGTCTGACGTCTCCTAATCACGCAAACACGCCGCTAGCGGACGCAGCGCACTCTGTACGTCAGTACTAGCGGTATCACGTTCTCGAAAAAATGCGTTTGTTTGCCACTTGCGTTGCGCAGCCGCACTTTTGTGCGGCCGTTCTTCGTATGCTGCCCGGCATTGGACGTCATTTGCTGCTAGCACGGCCGTGATTTAGTGCTGCTAAACGCACGTTGGCCCTAGTCTGACCCTAGCCTCAAGCGTACGTTTTTTTTTTTTCACTCCATTCGTCTGCGGCGTCGGCTTTTTCCAGCGGCTGCTCTGCGCTGTGATCGGCGGCTGCTCAGGTTTCTCCGGTGTGTTAGGCGGGGTTAATCCAGATGTTTTGCGCGTTTCGGTGAGTGTTCACCGGGCTTTGCTGTGAGTGTTCGGCAGGTTTTCGGCGGCTTTTCCCTGCACTACAACGGCCCTGTGGTGCTTGCTGAATACACCGCAGGGTCGCCGAAATGGGATCGCCAAATCGCACTGTATTGAAGAGAACGAAAAGTCACCGAACGTGCGGTGACTTTTCGATTCTCTTTCAATAATCCTGATTGAGATTTCTCTCGTTTTCAAGTATGTCCTGGGTACATTGTATTTCTGTAACGACTGTAACAATTCAAAGTAATAAAATGCAAGATATTAAAAACAAAACACAAATATACAGAGAGCCTAACTGCTACCCCAACCCCCCCCCCAAAAAAGCGACACAATATGGCAGTATAGTTACAGAAAACTACAAATGTTCACATAGCTCCCTCTAGTGGTGGTTATTATGTAGCACACACTGTTATAGTAAACATGGGGTATTGACTTTATTATTATTAACGGCACAATTTACAAAATCTCAATTGCTTTTCTTTTATGACCGAATCGTATTTTTAAAAATAATATATACATATGACAAGTGAAATATAACCACATATTCAGACGTTATCTCAGCTTACAGAATCCGCAGAATATAAAATGACGATTTTTATCTTTACGTCAGCATTACAGATTTTAAAACTGCATTCTGTGCTTTTTGCGCCATGTGTCCAGATGGCAGCTTTATATTTAACCCCATTCAGGACCAATGACGGAGCTGTACTGTCATAAATGCATTGAGTTTAAGGACCCTTGGTCCTTAAGGGGTTAAAGCAGCGAATGTTATGTTGATATTACGAGCACAAAAATATGGCTTAAAACAAATGCACAAAACAAGCACATCTTCCAACACTAGAGGGGTTATTCAGAGAGCATTGAATTCGCCCAATGAATTGCACCGGTGATTTTCCCCGTACGGTGCAATTTCGTGGCCATTCGGCTATTCAAAAAGCTGACGGTTCGCCAAATATTGACGAACCGCCAGCGAAATGCAGTGATCTAAAGCGGCAGTGAAATCCCCCATAGAGAAGCAATGGTTAATCTATTCAGAAAACACCGAACAGCAGAGAAAAGTTGCCGAAATGCCCTGATTTTCGGTGGTTTCATTCGGCAAGTTTAAACAGGTGAACAGTTTCAATGTTAAAAAGATTCTATTATTCAACCGTTTATTCTTTTCATTTGCTGCAAAAAGTCACTTTATTTTTTAGGATTTTTTTAGGCATTGTTCGGGATTTTATACTGCAAAATCTTTGCTTCTAATTTGTTTTTAAATGGCGTTTTTTAATAAATTCTGTAACGGACCTTTATATTGTTATTCATAGGACCTGATACATTAATTCCAGGCATTTTCATGCACTAGTTCATGTTAAAACGCCTTTTCAAAGCTGCAGGTTTTTTTTTGGTTTTTTTTACCTCGGCTGGTTCGGCGGCTGGTTGACTTTTTTCAGATGTTCTCTGTCTGTTCATTGGTTTATCGGGTGCGTCCAATGGTTTTTCAGCAGGTTATTGGATTGATTCTGCATTTTTTCGGCGGTTTATCGGATCAATCCGATGATTTTTCGGTGGTTTGAGGATGTGTTCAGCGTTTTTCCGATTGACTCGGATGAGTTCGGCCGGTTGATTCACCTCACTTTGGGGGCCTCTGCGGCGACCTTCTACCATATGCAAATCAGACTAACAGGGTTATCCAAAGAGATTCGAAAAGTCACCGCACGTTCGGTGACTTTTCGTTCTCTTCAATTCGGTTCCTTTTGCCGATTGCATTTCGGTGACCCTGCGGTGTATTCAACAAGCACCACAGGGTCCCCGAATTGCAGGGAAAAGCTGCCGAAAAACTGACGAAAACTAAATGCACGCTGAAAACAAGCAAAAACATCTGGATTAACCTTCGAAAAAGCCGAACAGGAGCCGAACATGAGCCGAATCACACAGAGCCGAAGCAGCTGTGACGTAGAGGAGGCAGTGAATAAATTAGCAAAACCATTTGTATGAATCTGGGAAAAAGAAACGCTGTTGCAAAGAAACTACTGAGCGAAAATGTCTGAAATTTTCACAGGAGGTCCAGGGAATGATAATAAAAGGGCTGTTACAAAAAAAATAAGTAAACTGAAAAAAAATCAAAAAAAATCGGACTTTTAAAAAAAAAAAAAAAAATCTGAAAAATGCTTAAAGTATCCTAAAAAATCTATAAATAAAGAGACTCTTTGCTGCAGAATTTTATAATGAACGGTTTATTAGATATTGAATTAAAACGGGAATATTTTTAACATTGAAGCCTATGGGATTCTCCAGAATAAATTTGCCGAATTAAACCACCGAATGGCAGGACATTAGGGGAACCTTTCACTGCTGGTTTGTGTTCTCTGAATAGCCGAAGCAGTGCTTCTCTATAGGGATTTCACTGCCCTCGAACAGGCACCGAACAGGCACCGTATGTTCAGGCAATTCGCCAGGATTTGGCGAATTGCCTGCTCTCTGGATAGCCGAATGGCCAGGAAAGGTAACCGAACGCTGATTTTCAGCGCTCGGTTACCTTTCTCAAGCAATTCGGATCTCTTTGGATAACCCTGTAGGAGTTATTCGGAGAGAGCCGATCTGGCCCTGAAATGTCACCGAACAGGGAATTTCGGCTATTCAGCAGGCAGTTCGCCGAATGTTGGCGAATTGCCAGCAAGTACGGTGTCTGTTCGACGGTAGTGAAATCCCCCATAGAGAAGCAATGGTTAATCTATTCAGAGACACCAAACAGCAGTGAAAAGTTGCCAAAGTGTCCTGCTGTTCGGTGTTTTCATTCGTCAGGTTTATTCAGGCGAATCCCATAGGCTTCAATGTTAAAAATATTCCCGTTTTTATTCAATATCTAATAAACCGTTTATTATTTTAATCTTCAGTAAAAAGTCTCTTTATTTATTGATCTTTTAGGATCTTTCAGGCATTTTTTGGGATTTTTATCGGCAATTCTTTATCCGTTTTTTTCTTTTTTAAATGCATTTTTTTCTTTTTTCTGTAACAGACCTTGTTATTATCATTCATCTGATCTTATATGGAAATTCCAGACATTTTCGTTCAGTAGTTTTTTTGCAAACAGTGTTTAAATTTTGACACTTTTAATTGTATTGTTGTTGGTTTTTTTTTTACCCGTCTGGCGGCTTGTCGGCTGCGTTTGGCAGGTTTGCAGCAGATGTTCAGCAGGTTGGCGGCAGCGGGCGAAGGGTTTGCGGTGGGCTTGCAGCGGCATTCGGCGGCCGATTCCCTACACTTCGAGGGACCCTGCTGTGAAATTTGGATTCCCCGAAGTGCAGGGAACAAGAGAGCAGCGAAATGTCGGCGACATTTTGGTGCTTTCTGAATAACCCCCAGTGAAGAAAGGGCAGCCAGAGCTGAAATGCCAAGGAAGTCCTCTCTGCACTAGAGATGCAGCAGCCCCCGACAGTCGTTTCAGCCTTGTAAGACCTTGTTGTTGCTCTGCAGCGAATTGTTTTCTCTTAATTTGTTTGTTTTATTCTGTGTTTGTTTATTTTTAAATCGTTCAGACAGGGCGATAGTTTATTACACGAGAAACAGGCAGGGAATGTGTTACCAAGCTGTTTCCATCACACCACGTGAGCGACCCCCATATCGACGTTAAGAGTGTAATTGAGGACAAAGTTGCTGCTGCCGGTGATTATTCTGCAGGCTAATGACTCCCCCGCTGCTGCTCACACAGCACCGGCAGCTTCTCTTTGGGCATTTTCACAACAAATCTCTTTGTAGCGTCACAGTGGACATTTGACATCTTCCCGTCGGTCACAAGAACATGCTCCATCGCATTGATCGTAAAGATATTGGCATATAGTTCCATGGAATGCGAGATAGACATCTCTGCTGCATTCGGAAAGAAGCAAATGCAGACAATGTGCCATTTCAATGGCTGTGGCGACTCGTAGGATGATTTTGTGGTGTTCTGTGGTCTTGAGAACTTGCACAACATGATGTTTATTGGATAGAGGAGCCATTGACCAAAGAGGACATAAAGATGGTGACAGGCCGTGACTGGCCATTCGGCACACTGGGCAAATGCCAGGTGGGCCGGGAAACGTTGTTGGCCGGGTTGGATAATCTGCAAACCCTTGTCAATGACCTTCGCAAACCTTTTCCAGATCACACTATAGTGTACTACAGGGCTCAAAATTTCAAATCCCAAGCTACTAGCCAGGCCTTAAGAGTTACTCGCCACCAGTTGCCCCACCTAACCCCTACCCTGCCCTCAACTCCGCCCCAAAACACACCCTTAAATTATCTTATGAAATGACACTGTTAAATGTTTTATTCAGAATAAAGCTACAACAATAAATAGCCACATCAACATAAAGCAATGTAAACTTAAATGAAAATAAGTGCTTTACATCAATAGGGATGCAAGCAAAATATTAAGTGTAACTGCTCAGCTTTTAATAAACTTACTGCATTTTTTTCATCTTCACAATCACTCCAGATACATATATACCCAGAGACATTAGACCCCAGATACAGGCATACCCAGAAATCAGACCCCAGATACAGGCCTACCCAGAAATCAGACCCCAGATACAGGCATACCCAGAAATCAGACCCCAGATACAGGCATACCCAGAAATCAGACCCCAGATACAGGCATACCCAGAAATCAGACCCCAGATACAGGCATACCCAGAAATCAAACCCCAGATACAGGCCTACCCAGAAATCAGACCCCAGATACAGGCATACCCAGAAATCAAACCCCAGATACAGGCATACCCAGAAATCAGACCCCAGATACAGGCCTACCCAGAAATCAGACCCCAGATACAGGCATACCCAGAAATCAGACCCCAGATACAGGCCTACCCAGAAATCAGACCCCAGATACAGGCATACCCAGAAATCAGACCCCAGTGTGAGCAGAGCGAGGGACCAGATGAGAACCACCAGGACAGGGCAGGCATAGGCGACAGACATCTGGCTCGCCCTCTTTGACTTCATCAGAGGGGGCTGGCTGCCATCTTGGATTCCCCTGGCCAGCAGGAGGGCCTAAAAACAAATAAGCATGACCGCCACCAGAATATGCAGCTCAGGCAACACAAAATAATTTATCTTGCTGCCTGCGTCTGCATTCCCACTCGCCCTCACTTAATTTCCACTCGCCAAATGCTAGTAGGCGAGTGGAAATTTTGAGGCCTGGTGTACTAGAACTGAGCAACCCTAGCCTAGCCATCTTGGCCCCCATCTGTGGTAGGTCCCATGCATACTGCCATCCAATTCCTCCCATCACTGGTCTCACACCCACCTGGGTCGGATTTTGTACCCAGACCGTCCCTCGATAGCTGGATCTAGAAAGTTAGATTATTAAGGGGGTTATTCAGAGAGCAGCGAAATGTCGCCGCACTTCCCTGCACTTCGGGGAAACAAAGTTCCCCACCCTGCGGTGAATTCAGCATTCACCGCAGGGTCCACAGAGAGCAGGGAAAAAGCTGCTGCAAACCAGTCACAATACCGCCGAACACCCACCGAAAACCTGCTGGAACCGTTGCAAAAAACACGCTGAACACACCGGAAAAAGCCGCCGAGCCCCCGATCACAGTGCAGAGCAGCCACCTAAAAAGTTGACAAGCTGACAAACGGGGTAAAAAAAAAAAAACAATATGATCGAAAGTGTCAAAATTGAAGCGCTGTTTCCAAAAAAACTACAGAACGAAAATGTCTGGAATTTACACATAAGATCCAATGAATGATAATAAAAAGGGCTGTTACAGAAAAATAAAAAAAACGCTTTACAGAAAAAAAACGGAAAAAGAAATTTTGCCGAAAAAATCCCGAAAAATGTCTAAAAGATCCTAAAAAATAATTAAATAAAAGAGACTTTTTACTTCAGGTTAAATTAATAAACGGTTTATTAGATATTGGATAAAAACGGGAATATTTTTAACATTGAAGCCTATGGGATTCGCCTGAATAAACCTGCCGCATAAAAACACCGAACAGCAGGGCACTTCGGCAACTTTTCACTGCTGTTCGGTGTCTGAATAGATTAACCATTGCTTCTCTATGGGGGATTTCACTGCCCTTGAACAGGCACCGTAATTGCAGGCAATTCACCAACATTTGGCGAACTGCCTGCTCTCTGAATAGCCGGATGGCCCCGAAATGTCACCATATGGGGAAATTCCCTGTTCGGTGACATTTCGGGGCCAGATCGGCTCTCTCTGAATAACCCCTTAAATCTAGCAATGTACCAGAAAACTGTCTTTTTCTTTTAAGTAGACGTTACACAACAAACAAAGACGGAAAATGTTAATTATAGTTGCAGTTTTCACGTTTAGTGTACTGCGTCACGCATGTAGCAGGATCCATACAGGGTTATTCAGAGAGAGGTGAAAACCAGGAGAATGACTGGAGAATTGAAATTTCTAAGTCAAAATAGAAGATTTGGAAAGTGAGATAAATGGGAGAATTTTTATGGTTTGGCTATTTTGATCTAGAATTTTCACTTATCCAGTCATTCTCCTGGTTTTCACCTCTCTCTGAATAACCCCCATAGTGTTCCTGATGAGGGAGCGTGCGTCGCTCAGGTTCCTTCCTATACGCATGAACGATACGACACGGTTATCTATATGCAGATTTGTCGAGGGGAAGGCTGTAATAGGCGTTTATGTCCTTGGATATCCTTTGGGAAGGAGGGAGGTCCCTCGTGCGCATTGTTGACACAGCCCTTCATTTCCATAGCAACAGATAGGAGCCACCATGCTGCCGTGTCTCCTGTCACATGGCGATAAGGTTTGTGTACCTTTCGTATTTAACCAGGACATGGGAAAAATGTTTGCATATGCCTGTGTTTTTATGACTCTCAGCTGAATTGCTCCTCTGATGCATATGCAAAATAATGGAGTATTTCGCATTTATTTTGTGAAATAAACAGAATATTAAAATTCGGTTTCGGCAGTGAAGATTTTTAATTATAAATTAAATGCATTGTTTAAAATCTGGGTTAAAGAATGAAAAAATTATTTATAAAAGCTTACACTTTAATATGTGTGTATATATTGTATATACTGTATATATATATAATACAAACAGCAAAGGTGGTCATTGATATGGAGGGCTCTTTCCTGGTATTTTGTATATATATATATATATATATATATATATATATATATATAGCCATATTACAAAGTTGGTGCTAACTTATCCAGAGCTGTTGTAAACTTCCCAGAGCCATTATTGAATATAGAGGAAGTTTACAACAGCTCTGGTTAAGTTAGCACAAACTATGTAATATGGCCCATAGTCTCTACAAGGGTTGTGGTGGAGGACCAAAAGTGAGATAAAAAGCCTCCACACTATGTGTGTTTATTATTGCAGAAGCCACTTGCACATCACAGCAAGTCAATGAATTGCACCCCAGAGCTCCTGTGCCACATTCCCCATATGCGGAAAGGAATTCTGGGTAGGATATGCAAATAACCTCTGTCTCACTTTTATGCATCCTGGATCTGTTATTACACAGAACCCTAAAATCAATGCTATGTCACACTGTGGCTTTCTAGCAGAGATAAGGTTATGCAACTGGTCAAAGCCACTCCTAGGACAGTGCTGTTTCGGGCTTGTTGAACCCTCATCAGCTAGGAGGTAGGCATGACCAGTTGCAGTGGATGCTTGGACCGTAGGATAAATTAGTGTCTACAAGGGTTGTGGTGGAGGACTAAGGCTGGGGTCAGACCAGCGCACTTTTAACGTGCGTTCTGGCGCACTTAATCACGGCCGCACTAGCAGCAAATGACGGGCAATGACGGCCAATATACGAAGTACGGTCGCACGAAAGTCCGGCCGCGCAACGCAAGTGGAAAACGAACACATTTTTTCGAGAACGCCGAACCGCTAGTACGGACGTACAGAGTGCGCAGCTGCGGCATAGCGGCGTGTGTGTGTGATTAGGAGACGTCAGACGCTGCTAATGTCCAGCCAACATAACGTCCAGACGCAAAAAGAGTTTTATTGACGATCCGAAAGAAATCACGCACGAAAAATGCGCATCGTATGACCGTTTTCGCGAATTCCGTGAAAAAATACGTCAATTCGTTCGGACGCACTTTTTTACGTTCGCGTGTAAAAATGCTTTCGTTTGACCCTAGCCTTAAAGTGAGATAAAAAAAATCCAAGTAACCCCGCACTCAATATAATCCAACTAAGACGATATACTTGCTTCGGTGTGAATCCAGCTATATATATATATGAGTATAGCAGTACGTAGTGATACCTTTTTTATTGGACTAACGTTACATTTTAAAGACAAGCTTTCGAGAGGATTCCTCTCCTCCTCAGGTCTGGATGCTTACTGATCAGTTCCTGGAATTGAACATTAGGACATAAGGGTCACATGGTTGGGGCAGTGGATGTCATAAAAAGTGATGTCAAATGGTATGTTCAAAATGGGAAAATAAACGCATGAGGGATCTTGGGCCCATATAAAACAACAGAGATAAGATCATACAACCTAGAATGAAAAAAGGAAAAAGAAAAAAAAAGTGAAGGCTGAAAGAGACATGTAAAAAAAAAAGGAAACCAAGAAAAAACAAAACGTCAGCCAGAATTATAATATTATGTGACGCCAGGTATAATTTTTAGAAAACCCAGAATCGACATTGAGTCCAGCATTTATAGTGTTAAAATATGTGATCATTTTCATTTCATATATATATAAACATATACAAAAGGTGTAGGTCAGCTCTCATTTGCCTGGCTATATAGTTCTAAAAATTATACTTTTATTGAAAATCCATTAAAAAATCCCCCACAAAATATACAGATGTTTCAGCCTCTAGAGGGATTTATCGAGTGTAAAGGCCTCTAGGGGCTGAAACATCTGTATAGCTTGTGTTTTTAATGGATTTTCAATAAAAGGATCATTTCTAGACGTCCCTGGGTGAGTCCTCTAGGAGTTTCTACAGATAAATAAGTATAAATAGGAAATAACCAAACAAATACATATATTTATATATATAGATATATGTTTAGGTACAGCACCCAATACTAATTGTGTTAACGCATTGCGAGACAATAAGGCATGAAGTGAAGTTATCTTGATTTTAATAAATATCCGCTCGAGCGTTGCCGGCAGATTAAACATGTTCACATATATTTATACAGACCAGAACAATGAACTGACGCGGAGACGTCGGAGAGCTCCCTCTGTACTAATTGACTCATTTCCCAGGTGAATGCTCACAAATGTGGAACTGGGTTGGAAAGTCATGATAAGTGGTGAAACGCGGTGATAGAAAGAGAATCTGCTAGGAGGATAAGACACATTTTGCAGCTGATACCATTACCATTGTGCAAACCGTGTAGGTACATTTGTGCAAACCGTTTGTGTGATAGATCACCGCTGTAAATCCAGGGCCTAGTTTCTAGGAAAAAAAGCAGGAGTACCAACCATAAAGTGTCATAAGGTGCATTAGAGTGCCAGCTCTGTAGGTTTTGTGCGGCGCTCAATTAATGCCTTAGGCTAGGGTCAGACGAACGCATTTTTCATGTTGTCCGTGGAAAAGTGCGTTCGAACGAATGGACGCATTTTTTCACGGAATACGCGATAGCGGTCATACGATGCGCATTTTCGTCCGTGATTTTGTACGGATCATCAATAAAACCCTTTTTGTGTCTGGACGTTATGTTGGCCGGACATGTGCAGCGTCTGACGTCTCCCAATCACGCAAACACGCCGCTATGTGGACGCAGCGCACTCTGTACGTCAGTAGTAGCGGTTTGACGTTCTAGAAAAAATGCGTTCATTTGCCACTTGCGTTGCACGGACGAACTTTTGTGCGGCCGTTCGTCGTATGTTCCCTGGCATTGGACGTCATTTGCTGCTAGCACGACCGTGATTTCGTGCGGCTAAACGCACGTTAAAACTGCTTTCGTCTGACCTTAGCCTAAATCAGACACGTCATTGCTTCATACAGTGCTGCGTTAACACTAGGACTTAATACTGGTAAAAAAAAGCACTGTGTGGTGTATGTGCTGCTCTGTGTATGGGCGCTGTATGTACTGTATGTGTTGCTGTGTGTAGAGGTGCTGTATGTACGTTTATGTGTGTTGCTGTTTGTAGGAGTACTGTATGTTTATGTGTGTTGTTGTGTGTAGGAGTGCTGTAGGTACGTTTATGTGTGTTGCTGTGTGTAGGAGTGCTGTATGTATGTTGCTGTGTGTATGTTTATGTATGTTGCTGTGTGTAGAGGTACTGTATGTACGTTTATGTGTGTTGTTGTATGTAGGAGTGCTGTATGTACGTGTGTGTGTTGCTGTTTGTAGGGGTACTGTATGTTTATGTGTGTTGCTGTGTGTAGGAGTGCCGTATGTATGTTGCTGTGTGTATGTTTATGTATGTTGCTGTGTGTAGGAGTGCTGTATGTATGTTTATGTATGTTGCTGTGTGTAGGAGTGCTGTATGTATGTTTATGTATGTTGCTGTGTGTAGGAGTGCTGTATGTACGTTTATGTATGTTGCTGTGTGTCGGGGTGCTGTTGTATCTTTATGTGTGTTGTTGTGTGTAGGAGTGCTGTATGTACATTTATGTGTGTTGCTGTGTGTAGGAGTGCTGTATGTATGTTGCTGTGTGTATGTTTATGTATGTTGCTGTGTGTAGAGATACTGTATGTACGTTTATGTGTGTTGCTGTGTGTAGGAGTGCTGTATGTGTGTTGCTGTGTGTAGGGGTGCTGTATGTCTGTTTATTTGTTGCTGTGTGTAGGGGTACTGTATGTGTGTGTATATGTGTTGTTGTGTATAGAGGTGCTGTATGTATATGCTTATTTGTTGCTGTATGTCTGTGTTTATTTGTTGCTGTATGTCTGTGTTTATTTGTTGCTGTGTGTCTGTGGTTATTTGTTGCTGTATGTCTGTATTTATTTGTTGCTGTATGTCTGTGGTTATTTGTTGCTGTATGTCTGTGTTTATTTGTTGCTGTGTGTCTGTGGTTATTTGTTGCTGTATGTCTGTATTTATTTGTTGCTGTATGTCTGTATTTATTTGTTGCTGTATGTCTGTGTTTATTTGTTGCTGTGTGTCTGTGGTTATTTGTTGCTGTATGTCTGTATTATTTGTTGCTGTATGTCTGTATTTATTTGTTGCTGTGTGTCTGTGGTTATTTGTTGCTGTGTGTGACTTTAACCCATCATTACCAGGTTATTTCCTAAAGTTCTAGCTGTGATGTGGCTTATTCCGAAATATAACCAGTAATCTGTAAACCAGTGAGGCAATAATTTGGAAGTTGGGCATTGTCAGGGTTAATGCCAGATTCCAACCTACCTCTGTCCTAACAGGCCTCATTCTGACCGGCGTTGATGTACTCACCAGGCTCCTGCCGCGTCAGTTGCCACAGTACACGGGGCCGCTGTGCATCATTTCCTTGTAGAGATTCCTCCAGAGCGTCTTTTCACTGATGCGTCTCCTATCATGTGTGGTTCCATTGACTTGACTCTTGTTGGGTGTCACACCAGTGACTCGGATTCCATTAAGTGTCCAGGCACGGGTCATTTAGACGAAACTCCTAATACCAAACGTCAGTATCAGGCACGTGGTATTTGACGTCTGATGTCATCTAGTGAAGTCATCTAATAGTAGTTTACCTTTGGGTATTTAGTCTGGTCTTGTTACTCCATCATTACCCTCTCATGGTTTCAGACAAATTATATATTTCTTGTATGTTTTCCTGTGTACTGACCTTGGGCCAGATCACAATTGGGACGCAAAACACAGCACATGAGTCGTATAGCATAATGGCTCGAGTGCTGTGCTTAATTTTACGACTCCCTATTACATTCAAGATGCAAGTTTAGCTCCTTCCCACCAGCTGCTTCTCCATCTGCACCTGACGTTATTCTGAAAAGAATAAAGTTTTTTTAAACCCTTAACACCAGGAGGGTGGTGCCTGGTGGGAGGGGTTAACCCCAGCGAATGTTCTAGTATGCCCCGCCATGTGCTGCTGCGGCAGACCTCTCCTTCGTCCCGCCCATGCAGCTGATGCACGACGTGCATCATTGGCTGCAGGGACACGCGCCTAGTGCTGGGCAGGGCTGGGGCGGTCCATGGAAGTCAACAAGGCGTACTAGTATGCCCTGTGTCCTCAAAGCCCACCCGTCCTGGGACAGCATAGTACACCCTGCGGCGGGAAAGGGTTAAAGGCACTTTTGCACTTCACAACCACTCAACACATCAATCTGAACCCCATCTAAAAATCCCATAACCTCCTTAGATCCCTTAGTGGAGAAAGAGGTGAAAACCGGCCCTTCCTCGCTCCATGGGGAGAAGAACACTGGGAACAAATAGTTCCCAGTGTTCCTCCGCATATCTCTCCGCTGTCCCGGCCAGATCTCACTCGTCAAGATCACGTCCATCTCCAAGAAATCCTATGCACTCCTGGAACTGAAAACAGTGCGACGCTTAGCACTGCTGGTATTATCCTGCTCCTCGGAAGTATTACGATTTGAGCTTCTGGCAAATTGGCTCGGTCATAACACAGGCGTTAAAGACGAGCCGCAAATGGAAAAAGGCTGACGTATCGTTTTCAGTTTCCATCCGAGTTGTGACCCAGCCCCTTGATTTTGCTGCTCGACTACCACTACTTCTCTGTTAGACCTTGGCTTTTGTTTATTGACATTATGCATTTCTGGTATCCCGACCTCGGCTTGTTTTCATTGTCATTCTGCCTCCTCTTCCTCTAACTTAGGCCGATCCACAGATTGGCTGGATACTATCAGTTCAGGGATTTCCTTTGACTATATAATAGACGTCTCCATGTTGGGCCATCCTAGTATCTTGACAGACATTGGCTAAAATCCACACTATTCTTGGTCAAGCTCACTATCAAATCGTCTAAAAGTTTGTTGAAATTCGAATCGTTTGACTTGTTGATTGAAGAAACCCAATCATCTCTAGGGATGGGCTGCCGGTTCGAATCAGTTTAAAGTTTGAGTCGAGCATCGGCTGTTTCGAAAATTTGCGAATTTTGAACTTTTCGGGACGTTCGCGGAAAGTTCGATTTTTTTTTTTCAAAAAAAAAAAAAAAAAAATGCTTAAAAGATCCTAAAAAATCTAAACATAAAGAGACTCTTTACTGCAGAATATAATAATAAACGGTTTATTAGATATTGAATTAAAACGGGAATATTTCCCACTCATTGTTGGTCAAACATTTCTCACTCATTGTTGGTCAAACATTTCCCACTCGTTGTTGGTCAAACATTTCTCACTCGTTGTTGGTCAAACATTTCTCACTTGTTGTTGGTCAAACATTTCCCACTCGTTGATCAAACATTTCCCACTTGCTGGTGGTAAAACATTTCCCATGGCTTCAAATCGCGTTTAAACATGAGCAAAAGCAGTAAAAATTAGCTCAGCGGTGAAATGACTCAGCACTCAGCAGTGAAAGGGTTAAAAAGTTTTTAACTTTTTTTTCATTGTTTCCTGTCCCCCAGGGCAGTGTAACGTTGGGAGCTTCCAGCCTTTCCGGTGTGCTTGACGGCAGCATGTCTGATGCTGCTCGCTCACCAATGCCCGGTTTAAATTGAAACAGGCAGGGAGGTGGCTGCATGAGGTGCGGCTTGAGAGGGGGGTGCAGTCTGGTGAAGGTCTTTTAAAAACCAACAGTTCCTTCTAAGCAGTGCCAGATCGTGATTATCCATACCTGAGCTCCTTGTACCTGAATTCTCTCGTGATTTAACCTGTTATTGACTAGGGATGAGCGGTTCGGGTTCGGATGGTTTGGGGTTCGACCCGAACTTGGCCTGTTTGATGAGATCGCGAACACCGAACATTTCCGGGTGTTCGCCGCATGTTCGACCACAAAGGACCACAATGCATTTTCCCACTGGCCTGAAGCTCGTAATTGGCTACAGCCTTGCACCTGACCACAGGTCTGGTGCAAGACTGGTTCAACACTATGCCAATCACCGCTCAGAGTCCTGATTGGCCAAATTTTGCCCAATCATGGGCTCAGAGCTAAGTCCCGCAGCACACTATATAACGTTTCCACGCGCCGATTCTGCACGCATTTCAGAGGAGATTTCAAAGGAGATAGTTGTGTCTTGTTACTGCCGGTCTGCCACGCTACTGGGGGAGTCTGGGGGGGTCTCATTTCTACCAAATATCAGGGAATTTAGGTGATGTGTGTCTTGTGCCAGCAAGTTTTTTTGGGGTTTACAACTTTCTTTAAAACATTTGTGAATTGAGGTGATCTGTGTCTTGTAACACATCCAGTACCACGCATTATTTTGGGGCTCACTAATTTCTTTAAAACATTTGTGAATTGAGGTGATCTGTGTCTTGTCACACAACCAGTACCACGCAGTATTTTGGGGGTCACAAATTTCTACAAAACATTTGGGAATTGAGGTGATCTGTGTCTTGTCACTGCCAACAAGTATTTTGGGGTCACAAATTTCTAAAAAACATTTGGGAATTGAGGTGATCTGTGGCTCGTCCCACATCCAGTACCACGCTGTATTTCGGGGCTCACTAATTTCTACAAAACATTTGTGAATTGAGGTGATCTGTCTCTTGTCACACAACCAGTACCACGCATTATTTTGGAGCTCACTAATTTCTACAAAACATTTAGGAATTGAGGTGATCTGTGTCTCGTCACACATCCAGTACCACGCTGTATTTCGGGGCTCAATAATTTCTACAAAACATTTGTGAATTGAGGTGATCTGTCTCTTGTCATACAACCAGTACCACGCATTATTTTGGGGCTCACTAATTTCTACAAAACATTTGGGAATTGAGGTGATCTGTGTCTCGTCATACATCCAGTACCACGCTGTATTTCGGGGCTCAATAATTTCTACAAAACATTTGGGAATTGAGGTGATCTGTCTCTTGTCATACAACCAGTACCACGCATTATTTTGGGGCTCACTAATTTCTACAAAACATTTGGGAATTGAGGTGATCTGTGTCTCGTCATACATCCAGTACCACGCTGTATTTTGGGGCTCACTAATTTCTTTAAAACATTTGTGAATTGAGGTGATCTGTCTCTTGTCACTGCAAGCAAGTATTTTGGGGGTCACAAATTTCTACAAAACATTTGGGAATCGAGGTGATCTGTGTCTCGTCACACATCCAGTACCACGTAGTATTTTGGGGCTCACTAATTTCTACAAAACATTTGTGAATTGAGGTGATCTGTGTCTCGTCACACATCCAGTACCACGCTGTATTTCGGGGCTCACTAATTTCTACAAAACATTTGGGAATTGAGGTGATCTGTCTCTTGTCACACAACCAGTACCACGCATTATTTTGGGGCTCACTAATTTCTACAAAACATTTGGGAATTGAGGTAATCTGTCTCTTGTCACACAACCAGTACCACGCATTATTTTGGGGCTCACTAATTTCTACAAAACATTTGTGAATTGAGGTGATCTGTGTCTCGTCACACATCCAGTACCACGCTGTATTTCGGGGCTCACTAATTTCTACAAAACATTTGGGAATTGAGGTGATCTGTCTCTTGTCACTGCCAGCAAGTATTTTGGGCATCACAAATTTCTACAAAACATTTGGGAATTGAGGTGATCTGTGTCTCGTCACACATCCAGTACCACGCAGTATTTTGGGGCTCACTAATTTCTACAAAACATTTGGGAATTGAGGTGATCTGTCTCTTGTCACACAACCAGTACCACGCATTATTTTGGGGCTCACTAATTTCTACAAAACATTTGTGAATTGAGGTGATCTGTGTCTCGTCACACATCCAGTACCACGCTGTATTTCGGGGCTCACTAATTTCTACAAAACATTTGTGAATTGAGGTGATCTGTCTCTTGTCACTGGCTGCCAGCTATCAGTGTGTCTCACTGAGTTATACCAGAGTTCTTTAAATCTTTATACCAGAGTTGAATCAGAGTTCTGTATATATTAATCTATATATCACTCACCATGTCTGAAAGAACAAAAAGGACAGGCAGACGCTCCCAGACACAGATAAGAGGGCAAGCAGCCCCTGTGTCGGGAGGCTGTGCCTCTGGTCGTGGTGGACGTGGTGCATCCTCTGCAGGGGCACGCTTGTCCTTTCTAACTGGTGCTGGCCGTCTTAAGCAGCAGCAACATACAGAGGACTTGGTGGATTGGCTAACCAGGCCATCCTCATCCTCCGAGTCCTCTGCCAGCCAGGCTTCTGGTGCTTTACAGTCCACCTCAGCTGCCAAAACGTCTAATGCAGCCTCCATGTCCACAGCTACTCCTGCCGTAGCCTCACTATCACACACGGAGGAGTCAGCTGAATTGTTTGACTACAATGAGAGTGACATGCTGCTTGAGGATGCGCAGCAAGTACAGTGCTCTGATTCAATCTCTGAGGTTGAGGAAGGGAGTATAATCAACCTAGAGGAAGGGGGTGCCAGTGATGACACACAAATAGCTGGCACTCATGTTGCCCCAGCAGCTGCAGCATACTGCCAAGTTGGCTCCAGTGACGAGGAGATTGGGGGTGATGATGACAATGATGATGAGGTCACTGACTCCACCTGGGTGCCAGATCGAACAGAGGAATTAAGTGAGGAAGAGGGGGAGGAGGAGGCACAGCAAACACGAGGCAAAACATCCTCTGTGACCAACCATAGCACTAGCCAGTCCAAGGCATCACATGTCAGGTGTGCTCCGGTGCAGAGTGCTGTTGTCTCAAAGAACACATGCAGGAACTCTGTTGTCTGGGAGTTCTTTAGGAAATGTGCAGTAGAGCGCAGCGTTGCTATTTGTAATCTATGTCAGATGAGGCTTAAGCGTGGGAAACATACCGGACACTTGGGTACCACGTGCTTGAGGCGACATATGAATAAGTGCCACACATCCCATTGGCACAAAACTTTGCGTAGGTCCTCCTCCTCCTCATCTGTCTCTACCCCCACTGTATGTCCTGCCATGTCATTGCCTACAACCTCCACCGACAGGGATGATGCTAGAGTAATGGATGTACCAGGTCCTTCCTCACAATGTGACATCATCCCAGTATCTGAAGATTTACGCAGTCAGATTACGTTGCCGCAGCTGCTGCAGCGAAAGAAAAAATATAGTCCCAACCATCCCCAAGCACAGCGTCTAAATGCCAGCTTAGCAAAATTACTCGCATTGCAGCTGCTGCCTTTCCAGCTGGTGGACTCTGCTCCCTTCTGTGAATTTGCTGAATGTGCTGTACCACAGTGGCAGGTTCCAAAACGCCATTACTTTTCACGCAAGGCCATTCCAGCACTATACCAGCACGTGGAAGACAATGTTATTGAGTCATTGGGAAAGGCAGTCAGCAGCAAGGTGCATATGACTTTAGACACGTGGTCCAGCAAGCATGGACAGGGTCGTTACATTTCCTTCACGGCACACTGGGTAACTCGGATTGCAGCTGGGAGGGATCCAAGACGGGGCTCTGTGCTGGAGCTTGTTCATCCACCACGCCTCCAGAAAGCTGCTTGTATGAGGTCTGTCTGCTCCACCACCTCTTCCTCTTCCTCCTCCTCCTCCTTCTCTGTCTCTGGCGAAGTGGCAGTTAAACCCACGCCTGACAGGGTCTACGCAATGGCTTAAGCAAAAAGATGCCATACTGTGCTTGAGCTGGTTTGTTTAGGGGACAGGAGCCACATCGGGTCAGAAATTTTGTCAGCTCTGCAGGGGCAGGTGCAGAGATGGTAACACCACGCCAGCTTGAGCTGGGAATGATCGTCTGCGATAATGGCAGCAACCTTCTCTCTGCCCTACGCAAGGGTAAATTGACGTATGTACCATGCCTAGCACACGTCCTAAATCTGGTGGTACAGCGTTTCCTAACCAAGTACCCAGGGCTGCCAGAGCTTCTCATCCAGGCCAGAAACGTATGCAGCCACTTCAGACGGTCATTCCCAGCAAGCGTTCGCCTGGCAGAAATTCAAAGAGAGTTCCACCTTCCCACAAACCGTCTGATCTGTGACATGCCCACCAGGTGGAACTCGACATTAGCAATGCTGCAGCATCTGCACAAGCAGCAGAGGGCCATCAACGAGTACCTGTGTGAGTATGGCACAAGGACAGGTTCAGGTCAACTTGTTTTTTCCCCCCCCGCAGTGGCTGATGATCAAGGATGCATGCACCTTTTGAGGAGGCAACGAGGATGGTGAGCAGGGACAGTGCATGCATCAGTGACACAATTCCTTTAGTGTTCCTGCTGGAGCACACTCTGTGGGGAATTATAGATGTGGCTCTAGAGGCAGAGCAGCGGGAGGAAGAGGAGGCCTTCCCTAGCTCTCAAGGCCCCAGTCTTTCCGCAGACAGCATTCCAGCGGGTCCTACTCAGATCAGACAGGAGGAGGATGAGGAGGAGGAATATTTAAGTAGTGGGGGCATTGAAGGTGGGGATTCCTCAAGGGAGGGTTTTTTGTGCCCAGAAACAGAAGGGCTAGTGCGTGGCTGGGAGGAGGAAGTGTACGATACGGTCATCGTCATTGACCAGGAAGACTCGGAAGCTAATGCCACCTCCAACCTACGCTGCATAGGCTCCCTAATGATGCTCCAGGATTCATGCTATCAAGGAGAGGGATCATTACTGGTTGGCAACCCTTCTTGATCCACGATACAAGGGGAAAGTTGCATAGCTCATCCTGCCCGCACAGAGGGAGCACAGGATGAAAAAACTTGAGGACGCTCTAAAGCGACACTTGTGTAACACCTTTCCAGGCACTGGTAGATTACCAAGTGCTGACACACATGCTTCTGAGGCTGCGGGTGATCAGAGGAATAGTGGTGAAGGCCAGGGCCGCTTGACTGATGCTTTTTTAAATTCTTTTAGTCCTCGACGCCCAGGGACGTCAAATGTAGGCACCCATTGCCAGCGTCTTCACCATATGGTGCAGGACTACCTAGGGGCAAGGGCAGACCTGGATACCTTTCCAGCAGATGATCCACTGGTTTACTGGGTGTTGAGATTGGATCACTGGAACTTAGCCAATATGCTATGAGAATTTAGCCAATATGCTATGCAGCTACTAGGTTGCCCTTCATATAGCGTGCTTTCCGAAAGGACGTTCAGTGCCGCTGGAGGTTTTGTCACAGACAAAAGAGTGCGTCTGTCCACCGACTCTGTAGACCGGCTGACATTTTTAAAAATGAATCAGTCCTGGATCAGCAGCTATCAATCCCCTGATGCTGAAGTAACGGAATAGATCGGGTATGTCTTCTGCATGCACAAAACCTCCTGCACTGAACTCTTCCACAATACCACAAAAGGGTTACGGTGTGAATGCACTTGCTGCCATGAAAGGCACAATATTTGGCTGCACTGACGCCTGTGCCAGATTTATATAATTTTAATTTTTTGAACAGCAGGGTCCAACCCTGCACTCTTCCACAATACCACAGAGGGGTTACTGTATGATGATACTTGCTGGCCTGGCACCAAAGGCACAATATCTGGGTGCACTGACGCCCATTACCAGATCAAAAACTTTTCAATATAGGACCACATGGTCCACCCCTGCACTCTTCCACAATACCACAGAGGGGTTACTGTATGATGATACTTGCTGGCCTGGCATTAAAGGCACAATATCTGGGTGCACTGACGCCTTGACCAGAATCATATCTTTTCAATATAGGACCACATGGTCCACCCCTGCATTCTTCCACAATACCACAGAGGGGTTACTGTATGATAGTACTTGCAGGCCTGGCATCAAAAGCACAATATTTGGGTGCACTGCCACTGACGCCTGTATCAGATTCATATCCTCAGAGGGGTTATGGTGTGACGGCACTGTTGGGGACGCTAAAGGACCAATTTTAAAGCACCTATTGTTACTTTCATCCAAAGCCTGCATATATTTCACAATAATTTAGCCAAAAAAATCAGTAAACTTTTTCTGCATATACGAAAATGTCTCCTCTTTTCATACAGGCGGCCGCCCCAAGCAGTTGTTTATGGATAGATTAAAGGAAAAGCATTTACCGTCATATGAAACGTCATTTTTTTGTTATTAAGTGTTTCTATACATCCTAGAAATCCGCCACTTCAAGGGCAGGTTATGGGGACCTCCTAGGCACGATATTTGAAGGAATTTTTGGTTTTTATTTTTAACCCTTATTTCATGGAAAACTCACTGTCCCTTTAAAAACGTTTTTTTTTTACTTTTTGTTCTTGTTTCCTGTCCCCCAGGGCACTACCCGGACTCCGATACACCTTTTATGGCAAATATGTAGCATATATGCCCTCTCGGAGGGCACTCTAAAAACCGAATTTTCAGCCCCATTGACTTGCATTGGGTTCGAGTTCGGGTTCGGGTTCGGACCCGAACAAATGGGAAGTTCGGGTTCAGGCTCGAACCGAAATCGGGGAGTGTTCGGCTCATCCCTATTATTGACCTCTGCTTGTTTTCTGACTATTCTGCCTTCCGTTGCCCTATACTATTTCCTTGTACTACGCTTCTGCACTGATATGGACCCGGCTATTCCATTTGCGTGGTGGGATCCGGGAACCGTGACAGGCAGTACCCGGACCCCCATACACCTTTTATGGCCAATATCTTGCATAAATGCCGTCTTGGAGGGGACCTTAATTTTCGAATGCTCGAGCCCCATTGACTTGCAAGGTGTTCGCATTGTGTTCGAGTTTACGGTCGAACTTTTTCGGATGTTCGAGTTCGAATACGAACCGTACACGGGGGTGTTCGGCCCATCACTAATCATCTCCACGTATCTCCGTGTGTAGACATTTGCTACCCCAATCTGAACACATTTAGGGCGGCTTCTACCGTATTTGTAACTGGGCAAGTTCCCCAATGGGATCAGCTCAGGGTTAAGATTCTGGAGGCACAGCTTGGAAATATTATGTACAATATTGCACAGTTTGTAGAATAATCTCATATTTCATTTTCTTGGATATCCCACCAGCCGCAATACATCTTCTGCAGCTCTCTGCCAAATGTGGTCTAAGGATCGCGTTTGGGTAGACTTGGTTTTGACCTCCTTGAGTTGTTGACGTAATGGATCCCATAAACCTTTTCCGGCATTATCCTGCAATAGCAGCATCATTATATACAAAAAAATGCAGGATGTCCTCAGCCTGATACAAAAGGAACCTCACTGCTTCGGGACAAAACTTTTCGGCCTCCGAGGGGAGCTTTAATTGTTATTGCCGATTCACAGCACTTTAACTTGTCTCTACATAATTATGTGTCTGTGTCCTTTGCATTTCCAGCCGAGAGCAGAAACGATGGCGTTTCCCAACCCTATAGCTAACAGTGAACACCACCTAAACCTTGTTAATCTGTCGTAATTGCCGTTATCTTCACATGACAATGATTGAGCTGATAATTAGATGCTATTTATTTGCTCATAAATCCACCCCATCCTTTACGCGTTAGCGCTTTCAAGGGTTTATTATAAATAATTTCTCGAACCACTTGAAAATGTAACCTTATCCGTTACACGTGTAAGAGATTACGAGCCGCCGAGTAATTTATTAATTGAACAACCTCCATAAAAGAAGAAATATACCTCCAAAATAACAATAAATAGCCAATGCGAATAATAAATTATAATAATTAACGTACCCTCTACATAGTTAAAATATCTCATTAGCATTTGATGACACGCTGGCTGGTACTAAGTGAGAAGGACCAGCAGTTTTTAGTCAATGTTTTTGTAAAACTCCATAAAATATTTAAATGTTTTGCAAAACGAGTTTATGGAATTCTCACCAGATATTTCTGCAGACATTCTCCGTTCGTTTTAATGACATGTGGGACCACAACGAGTTAGAAAGGGGTTGATTCCACACCCACTGGGACATTTATCCCGTTTTGTATCCTAGTTTTCTGCCAAATTAAGTTCTTTATTCGTCACTCCTGCTCATTGGCATCATTTCCACAAATTAAAAAAGTTCAAATATTGATGAGTGTGAAAAATAAATAATTGAGGGAATCATGAAAACACAAAACATTGTCTGATGCTCATTATTCTAGCAGGGTTTTTCAGAGAGCATCGGATTGTCACGACATTTAGGTGATTCGCCACACTTCGGGGACCCTGCGGTGAATGCTGAATTCACTGTAGGGTCCTCTAAGTGTGGCGAATAGACCCACTGAATGCATTGAAAACTCGATAAAAAAATTGGTCTGCAAAACCGACAGATCGATCCGCAAAACTGCCAAATTGATACGAAAAACCGCCAAATCGATACCAAAAACCGCCAAATCGATACGAGAAACTGCCAAATCGAACCGCAAAACCACCAATTCGATCAGCAAAACCGCCAAATAGATATGAAAAAACACCAAATCGATCCAACAAACCTCCAAATAGATCCGCAAAACCACCAAATGAATACGAAAAGCCACCACAGCGATACGCAAAACCACCAATTCGATCCACAAAACCACCAAATACATCCGCAAAACCGCCAAATCGATGCAAAAAACTGCCACATCGATACGCATAACCGCCAATTCGATCCGCAAAAAACGCCAAATCGATCCACAAAACTGCTAATTCGTCCGAAAAACCGGCAATTCGATCTGCAAAACCGCAAAATCTATACGATAAAAACTCCAAATCGATCTGCAAAACCACCAAATCGATGCAAAAAACTGCCACATTGATACGCATAAACGCCAATTCGATCCGACAAACCGCCAAATCGATCCACAAAACTGCCAATTCGTCCGAAAAACTGTCAATTCGATCTGCAAAACAGGCAAAATCTATACGAAAAAAACCTCCAAATCGATCCGCAAAACCACCAAATCGATCCGCAAAACCACCAAATCGATCTGCAAAACCGCCAAATAGATATGAAAAACCTTCAAATCGATACGAAAAAACACCAAATCGATCCGACAACCCTCCAAATAGATCCGCAAAACCACCAAATCGATGCAAAAAACTGCCACATCGATACGCATAAACACCAATTCGATCCGCAAAACCGCCAAATCGATCCACAAAAGTGCCAATTCGTCCGAAAAACCGTCAATTCGATCTGCAAAACCGCCAAATCAATCTGCACAACTGCCAAATTGATCCGAAAAACTGCCGAATCCATCTGCACAACTGCCAAATTGATCCGAAAAACTGCTGAATCCATATACAAAATAAAAAAAAAACACTGAAAACTCGCCGAATGCATCCGACAGTCCGACGCAAAACCTAATTCTAAGTTTAAGTTCTAAAAATCAAAGTTTTCAATTAATAAATGTTCCATGGGTGCCCACTGTAACAAAGGGTTGCGCACACCAGTGGTTCTAGAAGACATTTGTCTATGCAAGCGTAAAACGGCGCCTTTCTTTCCTTCTAGAATAGAAAATATCACCAGTAAAGACACCAATACCCCTTCTTGGGAACATGTCCTAAGAATCGTGCGGGCCTTGGTGAACGCGTCAAATGATACGGCAGCCTGAAAACGATTCCAAGTTTATTTAAGAATATTAGTTGCTCGTTCTTCTAACGGAAGAACATATTTGGTCAATCTATGCCATACAGAACCAATAAAAAGCTTCTCACTGGACATAATGGGCCTTTTTTCAGTGTATTAATGACTATTCTGATGCTTTTTTTATACATTAAGTGGTTCCATAGCTGTTGAAATGTGCTTTTATGATCTGAGAAGGTTGAGAAATACAAAAAAAGCATCAAATAATCTGCCTTGCACTTCGTGTATCACCCGCTGGCATTCGGAAAGTTGATTTGCTGACCACGAAGAGGAAAACAGGATCTATGGTCCCCGTCTGCTGAATATTCAGCGGCTGAAAATTGCTTGTTCCGGTTCCCATCGTGTTCAAGGTGAAGTGGATGTGAACGCTGGGTATTATTCAAGGCTGCCAACTACACAGCCCAGTCTATCGCTGGTAAGGAAGAGAGGAGGATGTTGCCGTTTGCGTTGCAGCCCTGACCTTGGTTTCTCCAAGATAATTCTCCGAAGGAGTCGACGTACACCTGGACCTGCTCAATCACGAGAAATGAGGAAGACCCCTGAACAGCGCGGCATGCCAGCTGGAAAGGATTCTTGTTTTGGAAATACAATCGGCTTGGAAATTAAATGAAAAAAAGCTCTCGTGGCCCTGCTTTCTAGACTATTCCGTAGTAAACACTAAAATGGGGATGTCATTGGGGAAAATCTGATTCTGCACCTGCAGATTTCCCCGTAGCATCCCCACTTTAGCGCGATATTCTGAGACAGGCACTGAACACCTTGCCCCGCCGGAACGCAGTGCTAACCACTGGGATACTCGTGGTAGCCCGCGCCATGAGTATCACCTTCCGGACTCCATAGGACAACAAAATCCAAGAAATGATGGTCCACGCCGATGTATCCGTTTCAAATCTTTAGTCACCGCATATCAGGGTAAAAACATGCAATGTTTCGGCATACAGCCTTAATCATGCATGTGATTACTCAAAATGTGTCCCCTGACAAAGGGCCACCTGGGGCTGCTGCTCCACTCTGCTCCATGGACGGGTCGGCCCTGGGAGATGGAATCTTCCTCGGTCCGGAGACGCTAAGGAGAAGTGTGTTAGCTCTCAGCCCACCCAGTCACTTGTCGAGACACAGTGTAGGGTGAAAAGAAAAGCGATCTATTTAATGGAAAACTGTACAGCCTTTTATACAACTCAGAATCAGATAAGCCTGCAATCCCTGCCTGCACATCCTGCCCTCCTCAGACATCACAGCGCTAGGTGCCACTGCGCCCAACCAGATCCCATTCTGTAGTCGCTTCCCTCAGCCAGAGCCCATTCTGGAGTCACTGCTCCCAATCAGAGCCCATTCTGGAGTCACTGCCCCCGGTCAGAACCCATTCTGGAGTCACTGCCCCCAGTCAGAGCCCATTCTGGAGTCACTGCCCCCAGTCAGAGCCCATTCTGGAGTCACTACGCCCAGTCAGATCCTATTCTGGAGTCACTGCCCCCCGTCAGAGCCCATTCTGGAGTCACTGCCCCAGTCAGAGCCCATTCTGGAGTCACTGCCCACAGTCGGAGCCCATTCTGGAGTCACTGCCCCCAGTCAGAGCCCATTCTGGAGTCGCTGTCCCCAGTCAGAGCCCATTCTGGAGTCAAAGCCCCCAGCCAGAGCCCACTAGGGAGTCACTGCCTCCAGCCAGAGCCAATTCTGGAGTCGCTGCCCCAACCAGACCCCATTCTGGTGTGCCAGTATTTTGCTAGACAAGTTGCACAGTTCAGACTGCTAATATACATAACTCTCTGAATGATGGCTGTGCCACCACCCACTGATAAACCCCAATTTCAATCTCTTATCAAAAAATGGCTGAAAATTGGCTCAAAAAGGTCCCGATTTCGGCCAACGGGTTGAATTAAATCGAGTCCTTAATTACTTATAATGACAGCTGATTGCATTGCTATCTTTTTGAATGCCAGTGATCGATCTGATGGCTGATCTAGAATCATGGGAGTGAATCTGCAAACGCTGGTATGAAGACGGCTGCTTTTCTTTCTGTTACACACTAGCTTCTTTCTTCTCTGCTGGGAGATGGTTCCATAAATTCACCTTTCAGCAGCTGCGTCATCCTTCACTGGGTACATTTATCATGCCAGGGGAGGAAATAGAATAATGTGGAGCATGGAATAGGAGAGATGTGGAGGTGAACGACGGAATTGGGTAATGCAGGAAGAGAGATGCTTGTTACCAAGGGAACCATCGGGTCTATTTCAGGCAGATACCAAAAAATCCGACATACCCTCCGACATACATTTAAATGGGTGCACGGGAACCACCGCCATTAACCGTTTGAGAAAAAATGACCCAAGTAGGTGCACTCGCACGCACAAGCACACACACGCGTGAAAAATCATGTATTAAAACAGATGATAACTGATGTTCATATGAGCCAAACCATGTGCAAATATAGAACCAAAGTGATAAATTGCAGCAGTCAAAGAGCAGACGATTTCAATTAATTATTGATTGAGGAATAACCCATGTCTACGCGCTTTATATTGAGTTGAGGCCGCACAGTCTGCTGTGTGGTTTTGGCATGGGTAGACAGTGCATAAGGTGAATGCACGGCCTCCTCCCCATCCATAGGGTGCTTCCACATCTTATGTTGATATTAATTTTATTGGGATCCTTACTTTGTAGCATGGCGACTTTGACCTAATAATTATTTATTAAATGCTTTTATTAGATGTTTACTATTTGGTTTTAAAAAGTAAAACAACTGAAAAAAACATTTTCACAGGATAGTGACAGTCAATTGGGAATCGTGGTGGTCCTTGGATAAGATATGGTTTATACAACAATGATGCCTTCAATGTGGGTGCAGTCATAAACAACACCTAGAGGGAACACAACTGGAAGATCGAAAGATATACACACTGTCTGGCCAAATAGTAAAAGTCACTCACTGTAATATTTGGTTGTGTCGCCTTTTGCTGTGATTGCGGCACGTATTCGCCGTGGCATCGTTTCGATAAGCTCATGCAATGTCAAAGTATTTATTGGCGTCCAGAGTGGCATTAATTTGTGGCCAAGATCTTGTGTTGATGATGGGAGAGTCGCGGCGCTGCGTAAAGTCTTCTCCAACACATTATCCCAAAGATTCTCAATGGGGTTAAGGTCTGGACTGTGCGGTAGGGTTTCGGAATTTCGGGAATTTTCAAGAAATTTCCCGATTTGTGCATTCGGATTCGGACGATTTCCCGAAAATTTTCGAATCCGAAAATGGCAGATCCGAACAAATTTCCGAGCCGAAACGAAAACTTTTTGAATGGACTGGAAATGTGTAAAATCAAAATTCATTTCCGTTCCATTCGTGATTTCGGTTCCATTTCAGTAATTTCGGACATCGTATTTTTCGGTTATATCGCTGATTCTGTAATTTTGTATCATTCCCATCTCAATGTATCCTTCCTGGAAAACCAGAGAAATCTCAATGTATCCTTCCTGGAAAACCAAAGAAATCTCAATGTATCCTTCCCGGGAAACCAGAGAAATCTCAATGTATCCTTCCCGGGAAACCAGAGAAATCTCAATGTATCCTTCTTGTAAAACATGAGAAATCTCAATGTATCCTTCTTGTAAAACATGAGAAATCTCAATGTATCCTTCCCGGGAAACCAGAGAAATCTCAATGTATCCTTCTTGTAAAACATGAGAAATCTCAATGTATCCTTCCTGGAAAACCAGAGAAATCTCAATGTATCCTTCCTGGAAAACCAGAGAAATCTCAATGTATCCTTCTTGTAAAACATGAGAAATCTCAATGTATCCTTCCCGGGTAATCCAGAGAAATCTCAATGTATCCTTCTTGTAAAACATGAGAAATCTCAATGTATCCTTCCTGGAAAACCAGAGAAATCTCAATGTATCCTTCTTGTAAAACCAGAGAAATCTCAATGTATCCTTCTTGTAAAACCAGAGAAATCTCAATGTATCCTTCTTGTAAAACATGAGAAATCTCAATGGCAGAATTATCGTATCGGCAGAATTATCGTATCGATAGAAATATCGGATCCGAAAAAACATTAGTTTACGTCAAAATGAATAGACACTTTGAAACGAGGAGAACAGACGTTCTGAAAAACACGAAAATTTCTGAAATCACGAAAAAAAAGTCGATACGAAAAACGAACCGAACCGAAACGGAAATGGGTCGAAACGAGCCTAAACTAAAATTTACAAAATCCGAACGAACCGAACCGAAGCGAAAAAAAATCGGTGAACAAGTCTACTGTGCGGTGGCCAATCCATGTGTGAAAATGATGTCTCGTGCTCCCTGAACCACTCTTGCACAATTTGAGCCCGATGAATCCTGGCATTGCCATCTTGGAATATGCCCGCTGTGCCATCAGGGGAGAAAAACCAATTGATCAAAATACCTGCTCATTCAGTATATTCAGGGAGTCACATGACCTAATTTTATGCTGAAACATACTGTATTAATCATTGCAGTAATTATCCAATGGAAGGCTCACGTCTATTGGCTTGGTTAAATCCAGGTGGTGACTTCTTTTGGTCTAGCAGTGTATATGCAGTTACACATCATACCGGTTTGTATAACTACATACATCAAATTAAGTGGACGTGTTTCTGAAAAGTCTTAGCAGATACCTAAGCAAACAGTATCATGAAGATCTATCAAAACAAATCTGTGATATCGTTCTGCAGGTTGAGATACAAGTCTAGAAATGTATCCAAAATGTTGAGCAAGTCCACTGTTACACTGTGAAACGATCTTTGTAATAAACGATCGCTGGCTTGTACGAATACTCTCTCTGTGTGCCAATCATTGGCTTCTCTGACCTCGCTCTGTTCTCTGAGGCCGTTGTGGGGCAACTTTTGGGAGAGACCTGTACGCCCGAACTAGGCATTGGGCGCACACCTGCTTTGGAAATTTGGAGCAGTGGCCCACTGACGGAGAGGTCATGGAGGAGGGAGACCTGCCTGTGACAAGGCAGTGGTCCCGTGGAACATATACAGTACTCGCCATAGTGGCATCTAATGTTCTGATGGCGGATCTTACCGGGCCTGGGGCACAACACTCCATTGTTCATGACATGGTTGGAGCACCCTCTTGGGGTCTTACCAGTATCCATTGGCTATGTCTTGAGTGGTTCTGATCTAGCCCTCTGCCGACGGAGAGATCTACTCTTCACTCTGGGTGAACTCTTGGGCCTGTCCTTTGGTATCTTCAATTGGATCCTGGTGTTCTCCTGGTTCCTAGTGGGCATGGGGTGGCTTGTACCCTGCCCCCTATATGCTTATAGAAGTTGTGTGCCCTGCCTCATTTTTAGATGTAGGATGAAAAATATGCCCCCTCGATTTCTTTTCACCGTTTACCCTTTTTTTTTTATTTCCCACTACCAGCCTGTCTGAATTGTGCCATCTCAGTAGTCCTATTATTTTGCCGATTCCCCACAGACCCTATGCATACACCCCGATGGGGCACTTGGCATTCTTCCCTCGCCTTTCCTAGCCTCTATTCCCTGTGATGCCTGTACTCTAAGGGTGGGGTCAGACGAACGCAGTGTGAACGTGCGTTTAGCCGCACTTTATGACGGCCGTGGTAGCAGCAAATGACATCCAACGTGGGCCCGCACACAAAGTACGGCGGCACGAAAGTTCGGCCACGCAACGCAAGCGGCAAACGAATGCATTTTCGCAAGAACGTCGAAACGCTAGTACTGATGTACAGAGTGCGCTTTGTCCGCATAGCGGCGTGTGTGCGTGATTAAGAGACATCAGACGCTGCTCATGTCCAGCCAACATAACGTCCAGACACCCAAAGTTTCCTGGTTTGGATCCGTAAAAAATCACGGCCGAAATTGCGCATCGTATGACCACTATCGTATTCCGTGAAAAAGTACGTCCATGCGTTCGGACGCACTTTTTTACGGACGATGCGAAAAATGCGTTCGTCTGACCCTAGCCTTATATTGCCAGTGACATGTTGTGCGATGCTTACGTCGGGACCCTTTATTGACCATCGGCTGACATGTCGTACTTAGCGCTATTCTTACATCTTGATATCTCCTGCCTATATGAAAATATAAAATTAATTAAGTAAAGAAAAGTGTGTTTATAAAGACATTTTAGCTCGTGATTTGAACGCTTCTCGAACATTACAGGATACTGGTCACCGCCACGATCGCAGTTGCAATTCACGTCAACGATTGACCTCGTTTGCTCTCCTCGCTTCGTGTCGTTCACAGCCACCGGATCACTTTACTCCAGCAGTAAAGCATGTACAGTATGTGAAAATGTATCCCTTATCCGTCTTCTATTTTTTTCCTCTGTCCGAATGTGCTAGCTTGCCTGATGGATGACGTTGTCCCTCCATGGAATACATCCCGTAATAAGTTCCACTTAAACTATTCATTAGCAGGAGCCTCTTGGAGTTCAGGCATTTCATTAATTCCTTAAATAAAGTGTTTCCTGTGCAAATAGAGACATTCGGAGGAGTAATATCTGGTGGCATCAGGGCCTCTAATCCTCAATCTATAGCATCATAAAAGCTAATCTTATTTGCAGGAGGGGAAATGTAGAGCGTGGATACTTTGTTCTACTGGAGGTTAATTGCCATTCTTCTACTTCTTTTTGGGACTCCAGGGTCGGGAAATCTCTTCCTTGAGGATGGGGGTCGAGTCTAGCCTCCAGCAAAGAAGCTCTCTAATGCGGAATTAAGGGATCCTTCATCGTTACACACTTTCCAATTGGCAACAAGAGCCGTCGAATGCATGAGAGGTGTCGATGGATATCAATTGTCGATTATATTGTTACAGCTGCAACATTGTGCAGTCTCTGGTGGCAGGTTAATATGCAGACCTCAGCTGCTGGAGCGCAACACATTATGGTGAAGGTTCTATTATTAATATACTGCATCGTGCCTTTGTTCGCTGCCTTCCTTGCACGGATAGGTTATACCTCATCTCGTTTCGCGCTCTCTCCTCACCCCTCCACTATTTCTCTCTCCATCACATCCCAACTGATTAAACTAAGGAAGATTTACTAATCCCAGAGCAGGAGGCATTGCTTGTGAGCTCGGGTCGTCAACACCAGCACAGCATTATTATTATGATCTCTGCTTCTCTACGCCTTAAGTATCACGTTCTTTATCTCTCCATCCTGTATCATTTAACCTGTGATGGGTTTTGATCTATAATACATCATAGAACGTTCAATAATGTTTATACTGCGTATTTCTGTCCTATCCCCTTTGATACGTTCTTCTCTATACCTTTTTTTTTTTTATCTCTCCGCCGGACCCTCCATTGGCTTCCTGTAGCTTCCAAGATGCAATTTAAAATACTAAGGGCCCTATTACGTTCTTCACGCAAAAACGGGTGAATTTTTGCGCGAAGCGTTAAACGTTAACGCGCGTAAATCAACGCTGGTATTACAATCCTCGCACATTTTTTCATCCGTCCGAAAATAACGCGCAGAAAACGGACGCGCAAAAACGCGCGCGCAGCAACGTTGCGCACAGGAAATCACTGTGCGGACTGTTTTTTTCACGCTATTCAGCCGATCAGAATCAAGAACCACAGTTGTCTCACGTTAAGTTTTTGCACCTGTCAAAGTCAACCTGCGCATATATGCCGTATGTGTAACTATACTTTGCTGCGTATTTTTTTTTGGGCTGGTGTATTTGGTTTCGGCCAGGTTGATAGAATTCGCCATTAACACCAGCTTTCAGGAGTTGCTAATATTATGCGCGCAAAGGCTGAGCGTTACAAACTGCGCATAGATTGTAATACCATCCGCGTACCAGCGCACAAACGCATTTGCTCCCACAATGTTAAGTATAGGACGCGCAACGTACAGTACGCTCACGCAGCGTTCGCGCAGGATCACCCACTTTAGACGTATACGTGCGTTTGTTGCGCTGACATTGTAATACGACGTTCAGCGCAAAGGGTTTTGCCCCTCGCGTTAATGTGTTTCTATGTGCGAAGAATGTAATAGGGCCCTAAAGGCGTTATTCAGAGAGGTCCGAAATGTAACCGGACAATGAAATTCAGCGTATTCAGCGGTGACATTGCGTGGCCATTTGGCTAGTCAGAAAGCAGGCAGTTCGCCAAATTTTCTTTTTTTCTGCACAATAAAATAATTCATAGTTTATTAAATATTGAATAAAAATAAAAATTAAAACAGGAATATTTTTTAACATTGAAACCTACGGGATTCGCCTGAATAAACCTGCCGAATGAAACCACCAAACAGCAGGGCACTTCAGCAACTTTTCACATTGGGAGCCCCCGATCACAGCGCAGAGCAGCGGACCAGAAAAAACCGACAAGCTGACAAACGGGGTAAAAACAAACAAACAATATGATTGAAAGTGTCAAAATTGAAACGCTGTTTGCAAAAAAACTACAGACCGAAAATGTCTGGAATTTACATATAAGATCCAATGTATGATAATAAAAAGGGCAGTTACAGAAAAAAGAAAAAAACACTTTTTTAAAAAAAACGGAAAAAACATTTTGCCGAAAAAAATCCAAAAAAATGCCTAAAAGATCCCAAAAAATAATTAAATAAAGAGACTTTTTACTGCAGGTTAAATTAATAAACGGTTTATTAGATAATGCATAAAAACTGGAATATTTTTTTTTTTTTAATTCAAAATTTTTCTTTATTATAGACAAAGAAATAACAGGGAATATAGCTGTGGTCAAACGACCATAAACAGAGAAATACAGGATCAGTGGATATGTAAAATACAGAGACAGAAAAAAGGAAAAAAACAAAACACATTACAGTAGGCATTCACTTTCTTGAAGCAGAGTAAATAATCTTAACATTCCTAACCCACTCTCAAGTCACACAATGGTTAATGAACCGTCTGGACCTCGGAGGGTACCATAGTAAATAGTGCAGAATAATACAATCGTGAGAGGGAGGAGTACGTCTCGCCCAAAACTATGGCAAGAGACTCCATCCAAAGAGTGAGATAAGCGTCAGAGAGAGAGGTAAAGGATATAGATAAAGTGAAGGCAGAGAGAGTGGCAGCAAAGGAGGAGAAAAAGAGAGAGGAGGAGGAGGGGGAAGGTCGGAGCATATGGGAAACATATGGAAGACATATACATTACAACTAGAGACAGTCTATGGGCCAGGAATGGTGATATTGTATCATACGGTTAGTGCAGAGTGAAGAGGTTACGCCATCCGGTCCCTCCCGGGTTCCGACCGCCAGGACGCGGCATACCGCTCCCAATGGAACCACTTCAGACCGAAGCCATCCATCTCTCCCCGAGACTCAGCATCAAGGTGATCAATAGACCGAAAAGATTCAACTCGGCCGACCCATTCACCCGTGGAGGGGGTTCTGTCAGTTCGCCAGAGAGCGGGAATGAGTGCGCGGGCTGCCAGGATCATGTAGAGGAGCACCGATCGTTTGAGTGTCTTAAGAGGTAGGTCTATGTGGAAGAGCAGAAAACACTCCGGTGTATGTGGTAGCTTGACGTCGGTGACCTGGTGGATCGCATCCCGAACTACATCCCAAAAGTCCTTGATCCGGGGGCAAGACCACCATATGTGGGAGAGTGTCCCGGTATCTTGGGCGCATCTCCAGCACTCTGACGGGGTCGATGGGTAGATACTATGAAGAAGGCTAGGAGTCTTGTACCAAAAAGAAAGCAATTTAAAGAACGTTTCTTGGATGCGGGTGGCGCCACTACCCTTATGAACCAGGGTATACGTTTTCGACCACTGGTCCGGGGAGATCGAGAACCCAAGTTCCCTCTCCCATCTAGCTTCGAAAGAGGGGGCCTCCGTGTCCGTAGACATGATCATCCCGTAGAGGGTGGAGATCCCTCTGGTCAAGGAGTGACCCGTATGGCAAAGGCGTTCGAAAGGCAGTAAAGGTCGACTCAAACTGTAACTACAGTTGAGGCTCCTGAGGTACGACTTTAACTGGTAGAAGTTAAATTGCTCCAAGTACGAAAGAGGGCCCTGTTGAATTGAGCGAGGGGATAGTTCCAAGTTGCCATCCGGAGGGAGATCTATCGCCCGAAGCCTGTCCGAGTCCGTCATCCGGGCCCGCAGGGAGGGCAATATGCCGCTTAACAGCTCCGGGTTATGCGACAGCGGGAGCAATGGGGAACGGGAGGAGGAGAGTCCAAGAGAAATTTTCCGTGTATGCCAGATGTGCAATGTCGCCGACATCGGGTCAGGGTCTGCCCTCGGGGCCGTCAGTCGGGGAGGGGGCAGCCAGGGCAAAGTCCATAAGGGACGGTCAGTAAGTGCTCGTTCCAGGTCTAACCATCGTTTTTCCAGGCCAATTCCAGACCACTCAACCACTCGTGCCATATGACAGGCCAGGTAGTACTTTCTAGGGTCAGGCAGGGCCAAGCCACCTTTCGCTTTGGGGCGACAGAGCACCGCAAATCCCACCCGTGGGCGTCCCCTGGGCCAGACAAATTTTAACAATTCCGATCTGAGGGCTGTAAAGAACGACAGTGGGATCGTGATCGGTAGGGCGTTGAAGAGGTAGAGCAGTCGGGGCATCAGGTTCATTTTGAGCACTGCAATTCTACCAAACCATGACAGCATCCCCCCAGTCCAGGCCGCCATATCCGTGCGAAAGGAATGAAGGATGGCAAGAAAGTTAAGATCGTGAAGTAATCTGGTCGAGGGAGCTAACCAGACGCCTAAGTATCTCATTCGGTCCGGACAATAGCGGAACGAGTAGGAACGTCTGAGATAGGAGATGGAAGAGTGGCTCAGGGAAATGCCAAGAAATTCCGATTTGGCTCGGTTGATACAATATCCAGCTAGGGTGCCGTATTCCTCGAGCGTCTGTACGACCGCGGGAAGAGAGGTAATTGGGTTTGTGAGAAGGAACAGGAGATCGTCCGCGTATGCTGAGACCTTGTGCTCCGAGGCATGTCCCTGTATGCCCGTGATGGAGGGATTGAGGCGAATCGATTCCAGCAGAGGTTCGAGCGATAGGGCAAATAGAAGGGGGGACAACGGGCAACCCTGGCGTGTCCCGTTTCGAACATGGAACATCTCAGACAGGGCACCATTTGCTTTTACCCTAGCCGTAGGATTAGCGTACAGGGCCTCCAACCAAGAAAGGAAAGAGCCGCCCACTCCCAGGCGTGCCAGGACCGAAAACAGAAAGCGCCAACTCACCCGGTCGAAGGCCTTCTCCGCGTCGGTGGAAAGCAAGAGTATTCCAGTATGCGTACGGTTAGCCAGACCAATAGCGCTTAAGACTCGAGTCGTTGCGTCTCGCGCCTCCCGTCCAGGGATAAAAACCACTTGATCGGTATGAATGAGCGCAGGCAAGAGAGGCACGAGACGGGTGGCCATTATTTTCGCAAGTATCTTGAGGTCCGTATTCAGTAAGGAAATGGGGCGGTAGTTACGCACGTCCGTGTCGTCTTTTCCCGGTTTCTTGATGACCGAGATAGTGGCTGATAAAGTATGAGGATGAAGTTTACCTCCATCTCTCAGTGAGGCAAAAAGGGATTCCATGTGAGGGATCAAAACGTCGGAGTAGGACTTATAATATTCGGCCGGTAAGCCGTCAGGACCTGGGCATTTACCACCTTTAAGTCCAGTCACTACCCTTTGTATCTCCGCAGCCGAAATTGGGGCATCAAGAGAGTCGGATGACTCCTGAGGGAGGGTGCGGTTCAGCTTGCCCTCCAGATATCCATTAATGCTCGCCGAGGAGGGTATGTCGTCGTCGGATGCCATGTCCATACTATATAACTTTTCATAAAAATTGCGAAATTCGCCCAAGATCCGGTCGGGACGTGTAACTATCTCTCCAGAGGGGAGTTTAAGTTTGGCTATATAAGTTGCTTCCCGTCTCCCGCGTAGGATCTTAGCTAACAATTTGCCCGGTTTGTTTTCTTTGAGAGCGAAGGAGCATTTAGCTTTCTGGGCCGCGAAGCGGATGTCTTTGTCAAGGATGTCATTCAGCGCCCTACGCTTGGCGAGCAGAAGGTCGTAGTCTGCAGGGAGTGCTGACGCATGGTGGGCAAGTTCAAGGTCTCTTATTTCTGCAAAAAGAGCCGCTAAAGCGCCCGATCTCTCTCGTTTAAGTGCTGTGGCTCTACTAAGAAAGACACCTCGCACTACAGACTTATGTGCTTCCCATATCGTAGGGAGGGAAACGCCTGAATCCTCGTTATCAGAGAAGTAATCGCGTAGGCCAGCGTCAACTTCTGTAGAGAAAGCGGGATCCAGTAACAGAGATGTGTTTAAACGCCATTGTCGTTCCGAGGGGCGCGACAAGGGAGAGGAGAAGGTTGTCAGGAGAGGGCAGTGGTCAGACCACGTTTGCGCCTGTATGACACAGTCCTCAACACAGAGCACTGAGCGTTGTTGGACAAACAGATAGTCGAGGCGCGAGTATGTAGCGTGGACTGAGGAATAGAAGGTGTAGTCGCGTTCCCCTGCGTGGAAGGCCCTCCACACATCCACTAGCTGCAGCGCGTCCAGGGTGTGGCGGATGTGGCGAGGGATACAGGACGGGATAGAAGAGTGTCCCGCAGAAGTATCTAGATGTGGGTCCAGTGGGACATTAAAATCACCCGCCAATACCAGGGTTCCTACCGCAAAGGAAGTAAGGTGACGGAGGATCGCTGCTAGGCAAGGGTGTTGATTAGTGTTTGGGAGGTATACCGATGCAAAGGTGTATTTAACACCCACTATTGTACAGTTTACAAACAAGAAACGGCCTCCATCATCAGAGAGCACGCCATCGATGACCACAGGGGTGTCCCTAGAGAAAAGAATCGCCACTCCACGACTCTTGCCCCCGGAGTAGTTGCTGTAATAGCCCGTTGGGAAAGCTGGGTCACTCAAAGACAGGGCAGCATCTTGTCGAAAGTGTGTCTCCTGGAGGAAGACCACCGACGCCCTCAGCGCCCGGACCTCCCGGAAGAGACGGCGGCGTTTTTCTGGGATGTTCAGGCCTTTCACATTATATGTGAGAAAGCAGAGGGGCTTTGGGGAAAAGCCTGGCGACGAAGACATATCTCCAGCGGTCCGACAAACAAACAACGGGAAAGAGACGGCGGGAAGGGTGGGAGAAGAGAAGGAGAAAGGGAGAAAGAAGAAAGAAAGTACAGAAAACAAAAGAAGAGAATAAGGAATGGTACGTCTCCGGGAGAGGCTAGTCTGCACCCTAGAGAGGTTGACTACCTTCCCGTGGAAAGAATGACGTCCGGTCCTTGTGGGCGCGAAGGTCCAGGGACCGCAACTCGAGCGGCCAAGAAAATTGTCGCCCAAGTGCACAACCAGAAAAGGCAACAGTGTTTAAATATCAAAAATGAAAGTCAAAAACGAAATGTCGAGCACCAAGAAGTCCCCTCCGACTTCTAAATATGAGAAGTGCGGAAAAAGCGGCAATAACAGTAAGTAGCATGAAAAATCAGGGGACTCTCCTAAAGAGAGACCCGTCTTAACCAAATAATACTTATAACTATAAGTCCCCCTGTGGCACCCGAGGTCCAGGGAGTTCCCGTACTGATGAGTTATGAGAAGAAAAAAAAAAAAGGGGGGGGTGTTGGACCTACACCACAATCTAGGGGCGACCACCCTCCCCACAGAGCATACACAATCCCCTCCCCCGAGAAGGAAATATGACAGTGTCGCGGACAGACGGACCATACAGGTCTAAGACAAATCAATACACGTTCTCTCTGCGACCACCGAAGGCCCACCCAGGTCCTCGAGGGCACAGGAAACCAGTGTCAAGTCATGGCCCTTAAAGGCAAGGTGGGGCCACCATTGCCACAGCAGGGGTAACGCTGTTGTAGGGGTTGAGCTCCAAGGACCCATCGCCCTCATCTGTCCCAGTTCTATATTGGGCTGCTTCCCCTCCCCACCCACCCACCCATTCCCTCCCTTCCCCGACCCGGAAGTGGGGGCAAGTGCGCAGTTAAAGTATATATCCGGTGTGAGGAGTGGCGGTGCTGAGGAAAGGAGTCCGGTCAGTGTCCCGAACAGGCGTGCTCAGTCAGTCCATACAATGGACCTGTGTAAAGAATGAGAGAGCAAAAAAAAAAAAAAGGAGCTCCAAGTGCATTAGGGTCGCGGAGGGTTCGTACAATGGCCACCAGTATGGTATAGGGGCTGAGCACATGCAAGTGTCTCCCAGCAAAAGTTTACTCACAGTAGGGTCACATAAACGTTACCATGACCTCGGAAAGGGGGGGGGTCATCTCAAACTCCGTCATCCGGGTCGGGTCGGTGTCCATCTCCGTTGCGGGGTCGACGTTGGCGACCACGTGAACGACGTCTGCGTGGTCCGTATGGGGCCAGTGGTGCCGAGTGGTTACCTTCTAGTTCCCAGCTCCTAACGGGGGGGCACCGTCAGTCCCATCAGGTCTGCGAACTGGGGAACATCAGAAGGGAAGCAGATAGAGTGGCGTTCACCGTCTTTCGAAGCCGTTAGAGCGAAGGGGAACCCCCATCTGTACTGAATTCCAGCCTGGCGCAGGGCTTGAGTCACTGGCTGTAGGCAACGCCTCGCAGTAAGAGTAAAAGGTGTAAGATCCTGGTAGAATTCCAGAGAGCTGTCATGGAAATTCCAGGTGTGGGACGCCCGAGACGCCCCCATGATCTTCTCCTTCAATGTATAGTCCGGTAGGCAGCATATTACATCTCGGGGGGGTGCCGTCGGAGGCGGTTTCAGGCGCAAAGCCCTATGTGCACGGTCTATTAAAAGCGGGGTATCAGGTTCCTGGCCCAGCACCAGTGTAAAGATCTCCGTAAGGGTGGCGCGTAAATCTTCGGGGCCGTCTGTCTCCAATAACCCTCGGATCCGTATATTGTGCCTCCGGCCTCGGTTATCGAGGTCATCGACGCGGCGCTGTAGGTCGCCGTATGCCGCCGGTGGAGAGGGATGATTCCTCCGATCCTCCAGGAGACCCACACGAGACGCTAAGGCCTCCACATCCGACCGTACCTCCCTCATGTCACCAGCGAAGCTCTCCTTAAGATCCGCCACCAGGTCCGCTAGGTCTGCCTTGGTGGGGAGAGCTGAAATGAGACGCTCCAGGCGGCAGACAGCGTCCGAGGACTCAACCGTCAGGTGCGGAGTGGTAGGCCCACCCGCCATCTTGCCTCGTGGCGGGGACGGGGTCGGAGCCGGGGTTGCGGTGATAAAAGCGTCCAGCGGTCCGGCTGTGCGGGTTGATCGGAGCGCTGGGGTCTTGGGGGTATTCGGGCGCGGTTTACCTCGCACCATGACCTGAAACGCCGATGAGCAGTGTGGTATCGTCGGAGGGGACTCGGGAGCTCTGCATTCAAGCGGCCATCTTGGTCAGGGGTCAGGACACGCCTCCAAAAACTGGAATATTTTTAACATTGAAGCCTATGGGATTCGCATGTATAAACCTGCCGAATGAAACCACCGAACAGCAGGGCACTTCAGCAACTTTTCACTGCTGTTCGGTGTCTCTGAATAGATTAACCATTGCTTCTCTATGGGGCATTTCACTGCCCTCGAACAGGCACAGTATGTGCAGGCAATTCGCCAAAATTTGGTGAACTGTCTTGTCATGGAACTGACGTAGCGCCCCCCGCGTCAAACCCCAAGACTTTTATTTCCATGGCAAAAACCCCAAAAGACATAGACCGCGGCTTTGGGGAAGACCTTATGCTCAGTTATATTGTGTGGTTTTAAATGTATTGTCAATTGCTCATTTTTTAGTTTTAAATAGACTTATATTTCTTTAGTTAAATGTGGTTTTTAAAAACACTACCCGCCACTAGAGTCAAATGCTTTCCTTGGTATAGAATGTACAATAGGTTTGTGTAACTTGTGGATTATGCAAAAGTGCTTTCTCTTTGTTTATCTGTTATCTGTTTACCTGTTCTGAAAGGCTGGGAGTCACATTGTCGCAGCCACCCACTATCTGATTCCCTTTACAATGGGTTATGTAAATCACTGTATGTGGTCACTGTGAGGTCAAGACTGCATCTGCATACAACCAGTGGACCCAAGTGAAGACTGCAGGCTTCTTTCAGGTCCTCTCAATGGTCTTGGAACCAACCAATCAGAACCTGGGCTAGCCACTGTGCAGAATTCACTCCAGGGGTCTGGGGGCGGGCATGGGAGAGAACAATGGGACTGTACCATATAAAAGGACCGTGTATGTTCTGCTTTTGATTATTAAAGATCCTGTGATGAACATACAGCCTGCCTGGTGTCTGTCTCAACTACGCTACAGCTATAATCCCTCTCAGAAGGCAGAGAGCGGCCTTCTGGAGATTCCTAACGGCTCCAGGGCAGAGGAACAGAAGCAGGCAGGTCAAGCCGCTCGAGGCGCTGAGGACAGCGCTCCCAGTAGCCGGGCGGACCGCAACAAAGGGGTGTCTGGAGAGCCAGGACAGACGGAAGGGAACGGTTCCGTCAGATGCCTGTTCCCTGAACAGCCAAATGGCCACGAAAGGTCACTGTAAGGGGAAAATTCCCTGTTCGGTGACATTTCGGGGCCAGATCGGCTCTCTCTGAATAACCCCTATAGTGAACATGCAATGTTATATTATAATAAAACCAGGCCTCAAAATTTCCACTCGCCTACTCTCATTTGGCGAGTGGAAATTACATGAAGGCGAGTGGAAATGCAGATGCAGGCAGGGCAGGATAAGGGCTAGGTGGGGCAACTAGTGGCACTGGCGAGTAACTCTTAAGGCCTGGCTAGTAGCATGGGACTTGAAATTTTGAGCTCTCATAAAACGATGAGTGAGAAAAGCCAACAAATTATTTCAGGATTAATTAAAAGTACCAATGGGACCTAATTACCCGACTCTCTCTGTTGACATTGCCGCACGCTGAGAGCTAATAATTCCCAGACACGTTTTGTTTGCTTATGCAAATCAGGGATTGGAAGTGAACAGATCTGAAGGATCCCTAGAATGGTCAAAGAAGCAAAGAGACATTAAGTAGCACAGAGCGCACACCATTCTTTTTCCCTATGCGCCTCCCTTCCTACAAACACTAAAGGGGTTATTCAGAGAGCACCGAATTCTCCACGAAATAGCAACGAACAGTGAATTTCCCCGTTCGGTGCAATTTCGTGAACATTCGACTATTCAGAAAGCTGTCAGTTTGCCAAATATTGGCGAATTGCCAGCGAACTACAGTGACCTTCGGCGGCAGTGAAATCCCCCATAGAGAAGCAATGGTTAATCTATTCAGAGACACCGAACAGCAGAGAAATGTCAGTGAAATGCCCTGATTTTACAGTGGTTTCGATTGACAGGTTTAATCAGGCAAATACCATAGGTTTCAATATAAAAAAAATTTCCCCATTTTTCCTAAGGCTAAGGTCAGACGAAAGCATTTTTAACGTGCGTTTAACCGCACGAAATCACGGTCGTGCTAGCAGCAAATGACATCCAATGCCGGGCAGCATACGAAGTACGGCCGCACGAAAGTTCGTCCGCGCAACGCAAGCGGCAAACGAACGCATTTTTTCTAGAACGTCAAACCACTACTACTGACGTACAGAGTGCGCTGCGGCCACATAGCGGTGTGTTTGCGTGATTAGGAGACGTCAGACGCTGCACACGTCCGGCCAACATAACGTCCAGACCCAAAAAGGGTTTTATTGATGATCCGTACAAATCACGGACGAAAATGCGCATCGTATGACCGTTATCGCGTATTCCGTGAAAAATACGTCCATTCGTTCGAACGCACTTTTTCACGGACAACGTGAAAATGCGTTCGTCTGACCCTAGCCTTAATATTTATTCAACCGTTTATTCTTTTCATTTGCAGCAAGAAGTCTCTTTATTTCTTTATTTTTTAGTATTTCTTACACCTTTTTTGGGATTTTTTCAGCAATCCCCCACCCCTTGATTTTTTTAAAATGAGGTGTTTATTCTTCAGTAACAGACCTTTTTATTACTGTTCATAGGACCTTGTATATTAACTCCAGGCATTTTCATGCAGTAGTTTTTTAAACGCCTTTTAAAAGTTGCAGAGTTTTTTTTTTCTTATCTCTGTTCGGCGGCCGGTCGGCTTTTTCCGGCAGCTGGTCGGCTTTTTCCGGCAGCTGGTCGGTGGTCTGTTCGGCGGGTAGTTGGATTTTTTCAGATCGATTCGGTGGTCTGTTCAGCGGGTGGATGCATTCGGCGTTTTTTCGGATCGATTCCCTTTTTTTGCCGTTTTGTCGATTCATTCGGCGGTTTTGTGGCGGTTTTCCGACTCTATTCAGTGGTTTTGCACAGTTTTCGATTCTTTTGGTGGGTCAAGATGCAGCACTTCGGGGATCTTGCAGTGAATGCTGAATTGGCCGCAGGGTCGGCGTATTCAGCTCACCGAAGTGCGGCTATCAAGAGAGCATCGAATTATCAGTGACATTTCAGTGCTCTCTGAATTACCCCTTTTGTATAACTTTCTGATTTCCTGTGGGATGTTATCATGTCAATATGGACCAAAATCTCTGAGGAATTTTTCCAACACCTTGCTGAATCAATGCCACGAAGAATTAAGGCAGTTTTGAAGGCAAAAGGGGGTCCAATACGGTATTAGCAAGGTGTACCTAATTAAGTGGCCGGTGAGAGTGTGTGTGTATACTTATTTAGGTTGTGGTGGACGGCAAAAAATTTGATTATAATTTGCAGTGTGGAGGCTTTTAAAGTTTATTACTGCAGAGGCCATTTACACATCACAGCAATTCAAAGAACTGAATCCCAGAGCTGCAGTGCTACATTCCCCATTTGCAGCAAGGAACTCTGGGTAAGACATTCAAATGACATCTGTCTCCCTTTTTTTGCATTCTGGGTCTGTTTCAACAGAACCCTTCATTCAATGCCATGCCATACTAGATGGCATTTTTTTTTAGCAGAGATCAGGTTTATGCAACTGGCTTCTGGAGTGAGACAGACGTCATTTGCGTGTCTTACCCAGAGTTCCTTGCTGCATATGGGGAATGTAGCACAGGAGCTCTGGGATGCAGTTCCTTCAATTGCTGTGATGTGTAAATGACTTCTGCGATAATAAACTATACATACATACATATATATAGACAAATCACATTGATTTAATGGAATCATTGTGGTAATCATTATAAATATAGGGCCCTATTACAATCTTCGCGCATACGTTTGCGCCCGCGCAAAAACGCATTAACGGGAGGGGCAAAACCCTTTGCGCACAACGTCGTATTACAATCTCAGCGCAACAAACGCGCGTATACGTTTACCGCAGGTGAGCCTGCGTGAACGCTGCGCGAGCTTACTGTACTGCGCATCCTATACTTCACATTGTGAGCGCAGATGCGTTTGTGCGCTGGTACGCGGATGGTATTTCAATTTATGCGCAGTTTGTAACGCACAGCCTTTGCGCGCATCATTTTAGCAACTCCTAAAAGCTGGTGTTAATGGCAAATTCTATTAACCTGGCCGAAACCAAATACAACAGTCCAAAAAAAAACACGCAGCAAAGTATAGTTACACATTCTACACATACCCAAACCAATAAATTTGAGAAGTTGTGTGTGGTTTTTATTCTGGTACAGCATATATGCGCAGATTGACTTTGACAGGCGCAAAAATTTAACGTGAGGCAATTGTGGTTCTTATTTCTGATTAGGTGAATCACGTGAAAAAAACAGTCCGCACGCTGATTTCTGCGCGCAACGTTGCTGCGCGCACGTTTTTGTGCATCCGTTTTACGAGCATTAGTTTTTGATGGATGAAAAAACGAGCGAGGATTGTAATACCAGCGTTGATTTACGCGCGCTAACGTTTGACGCTTCGCGCAAAAATTCACGCGTTTACTGTGCGTTTTTACACCAAGAATGTAATAGGGCTCATAATGTTTTATTGTGACTCAACGTGGGTAATGTATGATTGATCAACTAAAACAAACGCGTCCAAGTGTGCCCAAATGGGAACTTCGTTCCTCGATCTTGCAAAAATAGTGGAGGGACTGCGTTCCCATGAGATCCCACTAGAAGTGACCCCTGGACGATGGATCTACTTTTTGCCCTGGCCTTATGTGAGATGACTGGTTTTTGGGTCAGGCCACTATTTTTTGTACATAGAAAATATAAAGCGCATTTTATTGTTGTATTTCAAGTTGATTGCTGATAGATTGTATCGATAAATGTAATTTCCATCAATAAAAAGAGAGACTAGTAGAGTTTACGGTATTTTAGATATCGGTTCAGTTATGAAAACGAAATAAAAGCAGATAAAATTCACGTCGTGCTTTTCTGCGTCGCTTTAGAAATTCCTTTTCGATGTTAATTGCAGAGGTACAAGGCTGAAGTACTGATTGATGACCTGCCTGTGGTTGTTCACACGCTGCATCATATCGGAGCTTATCACTGGTATGAGGAGGATTCGCAGGGGGTAGATTATGTGTAGGTTAATATTATTAATGTAATCTGAGCCTGATCTCTGCGCCTGGTGATGTTTAAAGGGAACCTGTCGTGGATCATTCGACAGAGAATTAAAACCACGCCGAACACACTGGAAAAAGCCTACGAGCCGCCGATCGGCATTCACCACAGGGTCCCCGGAGTGCCGGGGAAAACCCGGCGCAAACCCATCTCAATACTGCCGAACACCCACCGAAAAAACCTGCCGGAACAGTTGCAAAACACAAGCTGAACACACCGGAAAAAGCCGCCGAGCCCCCGATTACAGCGCAGAGCAGCCACCGGAAAAAGCCGACAGGCTGACGAACGGAAAAAAAAACCCAAAAACAATATGATTGAAAGTGTCAAAATTGAAACGCTGTTTACAAAAAAACTACTGAACGAAAATCTCTGGAATTTACATATAAGATCCAATGAATGATAATAACAAGGGCTGTTACAGAACAATGAAAAAAAAAAACACTTTAATGAAAAAGACGGGACATAAATTTTGCCTATAAAATCCTGAAAAATGCCTAAAAGTTTCTAAAAAACAATAAATATAGAGACTTTTCACTGCTGTTTTTTGTTCTCTGAATATATTAACCATTGCTTCTCTATGGGGGATTTCACTGCCATCGAACTCGCACTGTACTCGCTGGCAGTTCGCCATAATTTGGTGAACTGCCTGCTCTCTGAATAGCCGAATGGCCCCGAAATGCCACCGTATGAATTGCGCGTGCTACAGCGGCCGTGCTGCTGCTGTGCTGAAAGACTCCCCGTTGAAGCGCTACGACGTGCGTTCAACGTGGCTGCAAAGCGCGATTCTCCATAGGAGGATCGAGCCTTGCAGCACTGAGCGCACTAACTGCACTCAGCGAGGTGGCCAGACGGGCGTCAGAGTGGAAGGAACGTCCACTCTCACAGACGTTCCTTCCGCTCTTAAAATCGCTCGTCTGACCCCCGGCTTAAAGGCGTGTTTCCTAATCTGTTATCAAACAATATGTTTGCTAACACAACAACAAACAGGATAATGCGGCGCACGTTAACTGTGGCGAACACATGCCGGCAGAGAGGAAAACAAAGCTATGATTAAAAAAAAGCAGTTTGAAAGAAAGTGAGGGGAACATTTATTAACCGTCTGAAAGATGAGAATCCTCGAACTCCGCAAACCTTCCTATCACTAGCTGCGTCCGCGCTGCGCTCTCCCTGGAAACTGAGCGTCTAGCAAATGTTTGTTATCACAAAAACACGTTCCATATCTTCACAGAAACTTCTATGTTTCCTACAGCCGGGGCGGCTTGAAATAAAACGCGACGCAGCGGATTCGCTTATCAGTCGTGAACAGATGCCGTTTCCCATATTACCCACAGCGCCCTGCGTGCCGTGTTCACCTCCTGGCTTAGCATGCTGGTCTCTGGGCTTTGCTCGCCCTCGGGGTAACAAGCCTCAATTAACCCTTCCAGAATGAGTATGCGACAAGCCACGACGTCGATACAAACATCAACAAGTTAACAGGAAACAAACAAATGAATAGCCAGTTGTCACGCTGCAGGAACATGATGGTGGAACCCGCAAGCACGTGAAAAGCAGAAATAAATGTTGTATGACTGTGTGATACGTTGTATGGCTGCGTGATATGTTGTATGAAATAAGTGTTGTATGGCTGCGTGATATGTTGTATGAAATAAGTGTTGTATGGCTGCGTGATATGTTGTATGAAATAAGTGTTGTATGACTGCGTGATATGTTGTATGAAATAAATGTTGTATGGCTGAGTGATATGTTGTATGAAATAAATGTTGTATGACTGCGTGGTATGTTGTATGAAATAAGTGTTGTATGATTGCGTGATATGTTGTATGAAATAAGTGTTGTATGGCTGAGTGATATGTTGTATGAAATAAGTGTTGCATGACTGCGTGATATGTTGTATGAAATAAGTGTTGCATGACTGTGTGATATGCTGTATGAAATAAGTGTTGTATGGCTGAGTGATATGTTGTATGAAATAAATGTTGTATGACTGCGTGGTATGTTGTATGAAATAAGTTTTGTATGATTGCGTGATATGTTGTATGAAATAAGTGTTGTATGGCTGAGTGAGTGATATGTTGCATGAAATAAGTGTTGCATGACTGCGTGATATGTTGTATGAAATAACTGTTATATGACTGAGTGATATGTTGTATAAAATAAGTGTTGCATGGCTGAGTGATATGTTGTATGAAATAAGTGTTGCATGGCTGAGTGATATGTTGTATGAAATAAGTGTTGTATTGAGTGATATGTTGTATGAAATAAGTGTTGTACTGAGTGATATGTTGTATGAAATAAGTGCTGTATGACTGCGTGATATGTTGTATGAAATAAGTATTGTATTGAGTGATATGTTGTATGAAATAAGTGTTGTATTGAGTGATATGTTGTATGAAATAAGTGCTTTATGACTGTGTAATATGTTGTTCGACATAAGTATTGTATTGAGTGATATGTTGTATGAAATAAGTGTTGTATTGTTGAGTGATATGTTGTATGAAATAAGTGTTGTATGACTGTGTGATATGTTGTATGAAATAAGTGTTGTATTGTATTGTATTGAGTGAACAGACCGCCGAACGCAGCTGACAATCCACTGAACTGACCGCTGACCAGCTGCTGAAAAAAGCCAATCGCTGCCGCCGAGAGTAAAAAATCTTGCTTTTTCTTTTTTATCTTGCATTTTATTACTTTGTATTTCTGTAACAACTGTAACAATTTTTGTTCTTGAACCCAGGACATACTTGAAAACGAGAGAAATCTCAATGTATCCTTCCTGGGTAAAATAAATAAATAAAATAAATAAATAAATATGTTGTATGAAGTGTTGTATGACTCAGGTTACCTATGTTTTTGTTTTTGCTCAGTGTAACCAAAAATTTTAATATTTTGGACAAAGTAATGACGTGTTCCAGGGACTATAGGTTTTATTCAGAGAGCACAGAAATTTTGGTGCTTTCTCGTTCGTCGGACTTTAGTGCGCTTCGGCAATTTCAATTCGCTGACCCTATGGTGTCAGCATTCATCGCAGGGTTCACGAAGTGTGCCGAAGGGGATCCGCCGTACGTTGTCGCCGACTGCAGAACAGACCACCGAACGCAGCTGACAATCCATCGAACTGACCGCCGACCAGCTGCTGAAAAAAGCCAAACGCCGCCGTCGCCGCCGAGAGTAAAAAAAAAAACACCGCCAATTTTTTAAAAGGTGTTTAAATAGATAAAAATGCATGAAAATATTAAAAAAGAGGCCCTATAAAAAATAATAACAAAGATCTGTTACAGAATAAAACAAAAATGCCATTTAAAGAAGTGGGAATCAAAAATTTTGCCTAAAACAAATTCCAGGAAAACGGCTATAAAAGTCTAAAAAATAAATACAAAGACTTTATGCTGAAAATGAAAAGAGTAAATGACTGAATAAAAATATAATAAAAACGGTATTTTTTTTACATTGAATCCTACGGGATTCGCCTGTTTAAACCTCTCGAACTGAACAACAGAATATCAGGGCATTTCACCAACATTTCGGTGCAGTTTGGCGTTCTGTGAATAGATTATCCATTACTTCTCTATGGGACAATTTCACTGCTGCCGAAGGTCGCTGAATTGCACTGTATATCGAAATATTGTATCGTATATCAATATTTGGTGAATAGCCAGCTTTCTGAATAGATGAATGGCCATGAAATTTCACCGTATGGTGAATTCGGTGGCAATTTTGGCTCTTATTGAATAACCCTTTATGTGTATCAGCATGGTGTACGGTTCATGGGGTTGCTAGAAAGTCTGAGTTAGCAGGCCGAACTGGAGACCCAACTCAAGAATGTCTATGTGCTTTATAAATAAACTCAATGCCTTGTTTAAGGTTACTAGAGCTTAAAGGGACGCTATGCTGACAGCATCTACTTAAACAATTTTTTTTATTTTATCTTAGGTGATTATACTCAGTTTTTTCCCATCGACGCGTGCAGCTCCTCCTTTTTGACTTAGGAACTCCAGATCCCGGAAGTCCCTGCAGCTTTGCTACACAGCTTGTGTGGCTACGCAAACCGCTTCGCATAGGATCCGGAAATTGGCCATCGCTCGAGACTTGCGCACTTTACGTATGTACATTCCGTAGCGCCTGTGCAGGTCAATAGATCGGAGCTGCGTACGCATTCTCAGAACCAATGCATCTGCTGCCTCTCTTACAATGCTTGCTATTGTGGGCAGCCCCAAGAAGGATGACATCTGCAAGTCACTAGCGACTGATCTGGTGACCGGTTGCCGAGAAATTCAAAATCCCGGGCTCCTGGTGGCATTGGGTGGAGTGTAGGAACCTCCTCCACTTCACTGCTTTATAAAAATAATGTGATCAGGATGAGCAGAGTGTCCCTTTAAGGCAGGGTCTGTCAAACTCCTGGGCCTTCAGATGTTGATTGCCCCCGGTAAGAAAGCAGATTGTACAACAATTGCTTATGCCGGTCATTGAATACAGAGATGTATTGTATGCAGCTGCCCCGCAAACACACCTTCAGAAACTTACTACATTGTATAACTCATTCTGCCGCTTTGTGCTACATTGTAACTACATGACCCACCGTAGTGACATATTAAAAGAGCTAAACTGGCCGTCGCTGGAATCCAGACGCACCCTTCACCTTTCCAACATGGTGTTTAAGAGCTTTTCTGGGAAGCTACTGCCCTACATGAATAGAATGCTTCCCCCAGCAGCTCCCTCATCCTATAACCTCCGATCCAGGACCTGCACCTTACTTGCAATACCACAATACAAAAAGACAGTGGCTCAATCCTCATTTTCTTACAGAGCACCGCAGTTATGGAATAACCTCCCAGACGCCATCAAATCTTCCCCCAGTCTAAAGTCCCTTAAGAGCTCCCTATTAACATACCTCAATAAGGAATGCACCTGTAAACATGTAACATAGTGACTATATTTCCTACATATTTAATTTTCTGTTAATCTGTATATTTGTTTTGTGTTAATTTCTTGCATTTTACTACTTTGTATTTCTGTAATCATGATCTTGAACCCAGGACATACTTGAAAACGAGAGAAATCTCAATGTATCCTTCCTGGTAAAATCCTTTATAAATAAAATAAAAATACATTTTCCATCATTGTACTATGCAATGGCATTGCTGTGCACTGAACCCAGGTAATAGCTCCTATGGAATAAAAACCTTTTTTACTTTATTGGCGATTGGATTCCCATTTCTCTGGTGCAGCAACAGAAAGCGATCCAGGTGGAGTTTTCCCGCTGACGGTGATATTCTGGGCCTCTCCAAACACCCTTGGAACGGGTAACTTGTACATGCGCTTATTCATCATACATCTTGTGAGTGCGTTTCTACAGGGGGCGTGTCATGATACACCACTGTTTTAACATATAACGCTATGATCCTTCATCTTTTATATTGCCCTGTTTAGATCTCGATACATTATCTATCATTTATCCCTTGAAACGTCCGTTGGAGGGGACGAGCTTGAGATCTACAGGTCTTTCCATCATTTTTTCTTGTCACCTTTTGCTTCTATCTGGGAAAGAGCATCCATTCTGTTTTTCTTTTCTATATACAGAATGCACCTGTAAACATGTAACATAGTGACTATATACAGAATGCGCCTGTAAACATGTAACATAGAGACTATATACAGAATGCACCTGTAAACATGTAACAGAGTGACTATATACAGAATGTACCTGTAAACATGTAACACAGTGACTATATACAGAATGCACCTGTAAACATGTAACACAGTGAATATATACAGAATGCACCTGTGAACATGTAACACAGTGACTATATACAGAATGCACCTGTAAACATGTAACATAGTGACTATATACAGAATGCACCTGTGACATGTAACATAGTGACTATATACAGAATGCACCTGTAAACATGTAACACAGTGACTATATACAGAATGCACCTGTAAACATGTAACATAGTGACTATATACAGAATGCACCTGTAAGCATTTAACATAGTGACTATATACAGAATGCACCTGTAAACATGTAACATAGTGACTATATACAGAATGCACCTGTAAACATGTAACATAGTGACTATATACAGAATGCGCCTGTAAACATGTAACATAGTGACTATATACAGAATGCGCCTGTAACATGTAACATAGTGACTATATACAGAATGCACCTGTAAACATGTAACACAGTGACTATATACAGAATGCACCTGTAAGCATTTAACATAGTGACTATATACAGAATGCACCTGTAAACATGTAACACAGTGACTATATACAGAATGCACCTGTAAACATGTAGCATAGTGACTATATACAGAATGCACCTGTAAACATGTAACACAGTGACTATATACAGAATGCACCTGTAAACATGTAGCATAGTGACTATATACAGAATGCACCTGTAAACATGTAACATAGTGACTATATACAGAATGTACCTGTAAACATGTAACATAGTGACTATATACAGAATGCACCTGTAAACATGTAACATAGTGACTATATTTCCTACATATTTATTTTCTGGGTTAATCTGTATATTTGTGTTTTTTTTTTTAATATCTTGCATTTTATTACTTTGTATTTCTGTACCTACTGTAACAATTCAATGTTTCTTGAACCCAGTACATACTGAAAACGAGAGAAATCTCAATGTATCCTTCCTGGTAAAATAAATAAATAAATAAATTCCTCAGAATTCCTTCAATGCAATAGATGGCCAGGGAATCATGGGAGTTGTAGTTCAGAAACATCTGAGTTCAAGGTTCTCCTTTGTACGTACGCATTATCTTCTGTCTTTTTTTCATGTCACCATTTCGTGACATTCAGCCACTTCAGTTAAACCACAAAGTGGATACATTTTAACAATAATAAAACCGTACAAGAAACACAAATAACGATTTATTTTTTTCCCCGTAAAGAGCAACGTATTATGAATGTAGTAAAAAGTAAAAAAATATAAATAAAAGCGAAACACGTTCTACAGCAGATAAATGGGCGTCAGACGTGCAATTCGTGTCAGCCTTAATTTCCCGAACTCTCGAGAGCTCTGAGTCTGTATCTACGGGGAGAAGCAGCTGCCAAGGAAACGAGATATCTAAATCTCCCGTTCCCGTGTTCCAGCGCGCACTGAGATACCAGGCCGGCTGAGTATATCATTCAGAGAGGCGTTGACTCGCTATGCAAAATAGATTGGAAGTTTCATGAAAAATACATATCTGCAGGCATCCTCCATCCTGTATTATTAATGTGACCTTTTCCAGCAGCTCCCCTCCTCCCGCTCCTAATATTCTACCAATGCGTATAATGAGGAGGTGTGTGGAGCACAGCTGGGCCGTGTCTGGATGGTAGAGCGGGAGGCGAGTACGGTACCCCCCCTGCTTAACGCTTGCCACGCTGGATTCTGTGGATGAAAAATCCTCCTGCTGCCATGCAAAAATAAAAAAAAAAAACATATTTAATGTGTTTGGAGCTTTTGTATAATTAATCGGAGATGGATTGAGATCCTATTGATCCTATTACGGTCTTAGAGGGAGAAGTAAATGGTGACGCCTCATTGGCCGTATTTCAGAGCAGGCCAAGAGGTCAAGGTGAGTAAGCCTGAGCCTTTCGTTCCTGAAACGCCATCATGGCCTACGAAGGAACACAGCCGCTTTGCTCGTATTACATAGCTCACCATTGCTTCCCCTTAATGGGCTAAAATAAATATGCATGTTTCTAGTTTTTAATAGAAAGTCATGATTTCCAACCAGTGCCGGGCCTGGGGTCGCCACATTTTCCGTGCTGTCCTGTGCGCATAAAATTAAAAGGGCTACTCTATTAAAAAAAAGAGGGCACTAGTGAACACTAAAATAGGGACACTACGACTGAAAATCTGAGCTTGCAGGTTTCTCCGTAGCATCCACATTTTAGCGTGATATTCCGGGGCAGGCGCTAGGTTGGCACGTTGCCCTGGAACGCAGCACTAACCGCCGGGATACTCGCGGTAGCACCTCTGCGAGTATCACCTCTTCGAGTCCATAGGACTCCGTGGAGGCTTGCGCTTCTGGGCCGCGAGCCCTGCACGATTTCGGTCTTGCATTATTGCGCAGTGCCGCAAAGTGATCGCGGAGGGAAACTGGGAGCTAGTTCTTCCCAGTCTCAGTCTGCTCGCGGCCAGAAGAAGCGGTGGATTGGGCCACCGTTCTCAACGCGGGATGAGAGGGTGATAAACAAGTGTGTGGGTGGCTAAGTAAGATGGGAGTGAGTGTGTGGTTGGCTAAGTAAGATGGGAGTGAGTGTGTGGCTGGTTAAGTAAGATGGGAGTGAGTGTGTGGTTGGCTAAGTAAGATGGGAGTGAGTGTGTGGTTGGCTAAGTAAGATGGGAGTGAGTGTGTGGTTGGCTAAGTAAGATGGGAGTGAGTGTGTGGTTGGTTAAGTAAGATGGGAGCGAGTGTGTGGTTGGTTAAGTAAGATGGGAGCGAGTGTGTGGTTGGCTAAGTAAGATGGGAGTGAGTGTGTGGCTGGTTAAGTAAGATGGGAGTGAGTGTGTGGCTGGTTAAGTAAGATGGGAGTGAGTGTGTGGTTGGTTTAGTAAGATGGGAGCGAGTGTGTGGTTGGCTAAGATGGGAGTGAGTGTGTGGCTGGTTAAGTAAGATGGGAGTGAGTGTGTAGTTGGTTAAGTAAGATGGGAGTGAGTGTGTGGTTGGTTAAGTAAGATGGGAGTGAGTGTGTGGCTGGTTAAGTAAGATGGGAGTGAGTGTGTAGTTGGTTAAGTAAGATGGGAGTGAGTGTGTAGTTGGTTAAGTAAGATGGGAGTGAGTGTGTGGCTGGTTAAGTAAGATGGGAGTGAGTGTGTAGTTGGTTAAGTAAGATGGGAGTGAGTGTGTGGTTGGCTAAGTAAGATGGGAGTGAGTGTGTGGTTGGCTAAGTAAGATGGGAGTGAGTGTGTGGCTGGTTAAGTAAGATGGGAGTGAGTGTGTAGTTAGTTAAGTAAGATGGGAGTGAGTGTGGGTGGTGGCTAAGTAAGATGGGAGTGAGTGTGTGGTGGCTAAGTAAGATGGGAGTGAGTGTGTAGTTGGTTAAGTAAGATGGGAGTGAGTGTGTGGTTGGCTAAGTAAGATGGGAGTGAGTGTGTGGCTGCTTAAGTAAGATGGGAGTGAGTGTGTGGTTGGCTAAGTAAGATGGGAGTGAGTGTGTGGTTGGCTAAGTAAGATGGGAGTGAGTGTGTGGCTGGTTAAGTAAGATGGGAGTGAGTGTGTAGTTGGTTAAGTAAGATGGAAGCGAGTGTGTGGTTGGGTAAGTAAGATGGGAGTGAGTGTGTGGCTGGTTAAGTAAGATGGGAGCGAGTGTGTGGTTGGCTAAGATGGGAGTGAGTGTGTGGCTGGTTAAGTAAGATGGGAGTGAGTGTGTGGTTGACTAAGTAAGATGGGAGTGAGTGTGTGGTTGGCTAAGTAAAATGGGAGTGAGTGTGTGGTTGGCTAGGTAAGATGGGAGTGAGTGTGTGGCTGGTTAAGTAAGATGGGAGTGAGTGTGTGGTTGGCTAAGTAAGATGGGAGTGAGTGTGTGGTTGGCTAAGTAAGATGGGAGTGAGTGTGTAGTTGGTTAAGTAAGATGGGAGTGAGTGTGTGGTTGGCTAAGTAAGATCGGAGTGAGTGTGTGGCTGCTTAAGTAAGATGGGAGTGAGTGTGTGGTTGGCTAAGTAAGATGGGAGTGAGTGTGTGGTTGGCTAAGTAAGATGGGAGTGAGTGTGTGGCTGGTTAAGTAAGATGGGAGTGAGTGTGTAGTTGGTTAAGTAAGATGGGAGTGAGTGTGTGGTTGGCTAAGTAAGATGGGAGTGAGTGTGTGGTTGGCTAAGTAAGATGGGAGTGAGTGTGTGGCTGGTAAGTAAGATGGGTGAGTGTGTAGTTGGTTAAGTAAGATGGGAGTGAGTGTGTGGTTGGCTAAGTAAGATGGGAGTGAGTGTGTGGTTGGCTAAGTAAGATGGGAGTGAGTGTGTAGTTGGTTAAGTAAGATGGGAGTGAGTGTGTGGTTGGCTAAGTAAGATCGGAGTGAGTGTGTGGCTGCTTAAGTAAGATGGGAGTGAGTGTGTGGTTGGCTAAGTAAGATGGAGTGTGTGGTTGGCTAAGTAAGATGGGAGTGAGTGTGTGGCTGGTTAAGTAAGATGGGAGTGAGTGTGTAGTTGGTTAAGTAAGATGGAAGCGAGTGTGTGGTTGGGTAAGTAAGATGGGAGTGAGTGTGTGGCTGGTTAAGTAAGATGGGAGCGAGTGTGTGGTTGGCTAAGATGGGAGTGAGTGTGTGGTTGACTAAGTAAGATGGGAGTGAGTGTGTGGTTGGCTAAGTAAAATGGGAGTGAGTGTGTGGTTGGCTAAGTAAAATGGGAGTGAGTGTGTGTTGGCTAGTAAGATGGGAGTGAGTGTGTGGCTTGTTAAGTAAGATGGGAGTGAGTGTGTGTTGGCTAAGTAAGATGGGAGTGAGTGTGTTGGCTAAGTAAGATGGGAGTGAGTGTGTGCTGCTTAAGTAAGATGGAGTGAGTGTTGTGTTGGCTAAGTAAGATGGGAGTGAGTGTGTGGCTGGTTAAGTAAGATGGAAGCGAGTGTGTGATTGGTTAAGTAAGATGGAAGCGAGTGTGTGGTTGGCTAAGTAAGATGGGAGTGAGTGTGTGGTTGGTTAAGTAAGATGGGAGTGAGTGTGTGGTTGGCTAAGTAAGATGGGAGTGAGTGTGTAGTTGGTTAAGTAAGATGGGAGTGAGTGTGTGGTTGGCTAAGTAAGATGGGAGTGAGTGTGTGGTTGGCTAAGTAAGATGGGAGCGAGTGTGTGGTTGGGTAAGTAAGATGGAAGTGAGTGTGTAGTTGGTTAAGTAAGATGGAAGCGAGTGTGTGGTTGGGTAAGTAAGATGGGAGTGAGTGTGTAGTTGGTTAAGTAAGATGGAAGCGAGTGTGTGGTTGGGTAAGTAAGATGGAAGTGAGTGTGTGGTTGGGTAAGTAAGATGGAAGCGAGTGTGTGGTTGGGTAAGTAAGATGGAAGTGAGTGTGTGGTTGGCTAAGTTACATGGGAGTGAGTGTATGGTTGGCTAAGTAAGGTGGGAGTGAGTGTGTGGTTGGGTAAGTAAGATGGAAGTGAGTGTGTGGTTGGCTAAGTTACATGGGAGTGAGTGTATGGTTGGCTAAGTAAGGTGGGAGTGAGTGTGTGGTTGACTGCGCGAGATGGAAGCAGGTAGGCAGTTGGTTGCAGTTGGTTAGGTGTCATATCAGTAAGCATGTGAATGTATGGTTGACTGAGTGGCATGTGAGTGTGGGTGTGAGTGAGCTGGTAGAGCATTGCTCAGTAAGGTGGAAGTGACTGCGTGTGATAGGAGTGAATTTGTGTGCGCACTCCCCCACTTATCACCCCTGTAATCCAGCTAGCAAGGAGGATAGTAATATAGCAGTTTCAAGCATCAGGGAACACTCCTGCCCTTTGCTCTGCCTCATAGACACATGGCAACAACTTCTCACGTGTCTCCCTTATGTGCATTACACGTTTCACGTCACTCACAGGATAGATTAAAAAATACAACTCCATGAATAAATACTCGGCTTCCTCATGTCGCTCGCCTCTCCATCCGGCTGGGCTGTAGGCTCCAGATCTCTAGGTGCTCATTTGGAAAATCACCATGCAAGAGGTCATGAGCAAAAAGTATATAATAAACAAGTAAAACAAACATAAACAAGTAAAAACAAAATAATGGCGTTAAATCCGACGCGTTTCGTTCCTAAGGAGGACTTTATCAAGGATTAGGGACGAAACGCGTCAGATTTAAGCCCTTAATTTATTTTTAATTATTTTAATTTGTTTTACTTTTTATTATATACTTTTTGCTCATGACCTCTTGCATGGTGATTTTCCAAATGAGCACCTAGCGATCTGGAGCCTACAGCCCAGCCGGATGGAGAGGCGAGCGACATGAGGAAGCCGAGTATTTATTGATGGGCTTGTATTTTTTATTTATCCTGTGAGTGATTCTAATAGCAGGGGTTACAATTGCCTATGTCATAACCATGTTACACTATGGGGGTTATTCAAAGAGATCCGAATTGTGGCCGAAAGGTAACCGAACACTGAAATTCAGCGTACGGTTACATTTCCTGGCCATTCGGCTATTCAGAAAGCAGGCAGTTCGCCAAATGTTGGCGAATTGCCTGCACATTGCCTGTTCGGTGCCTGTTCGAGGGCAGAGAAATCCTCATAAAAAAGCAATGCTTCGGCTATTCAGAGAGCAAAACCCAGCAGTGAAAAGTTGCCGAATTGCCCTGCCATTCGGTGGTTTAATTCGGCAGGTTTATTCAGGCGAATCCCATAGGCTTCAATGTTAAAAATATTCCCGTTTTAATTCAATATCTAATAATTTAAACCGTTTAATATTATAATCTGCAGCAAAAAGTCTCTTATAGCTTTTTTAGGATCTTTCAGGCATTTTTTGGGATTTTTCTTGCAAACTTTTTTTTTTTTCGTTTGTTTTTTTTAAATAGATTTTTCTTTTTTCTGTAACAGCCCTTTTTATTATCATTCATTGGATCTTATATGTAAATTCCAGACACTTTCTCCCAGTAGTTTTTTGCAAACAGTTTCAAATTTCAAACTTTCAAGCGTACTGTTTTTTTTATTTTTTTCACCTCATTCGTCTGCGTGTCGGCTTTTTCCAGCGGCTGCTCTGCGCTGTGATCGGCGGCTAGTCGGGTTTCTCCGGCGTGTTCGGCGGGGTTAATCCAGCTGCTTTCTGTGGGTTTCGGTGAGTGTTCGGCGGGTTTGCGGCGAGTGTTCGGCGGGTTTGCGGCAGGTTTTCCCTGCACTATGGGGGCCCTGCGGTTCTTGCTGAATACACCGCAGGGTCAGCAAAATAGGAACGGCGGATCTCCCCGAAGTGCAGGGAATGAAAAGTCACCGATTGTGCAGTGACTTTTCGATTCTTTTTGAATAACCCTGTATATCTGCCATTATTTAATATAGTGCTCCCCAATCTTTGTTTATATATTGCTGTCTGGCTGGTGGATGAAAAGGAGGAATCATCCGGAGAAGTGCTATAAGATACATCTACAGGGTTATTCAAAAAGCTCAGAATTGCTGGCGAAAGGTAACCGAACGCTGAAATTCAGCGTATGGTTATCTGTCCTGGCCATTCGGCTATTCAGAGAGCAGGCAGTTCGCCAAATGTTGGCAAATTGCCTGCACATACAGTGGCTGTTCGTTACCTGTTCGAGTGCAGTGAAATCCCCATAGAGAAGCAATGCTTCGTCTATTCAGAGAACACAAAATTGCAGAAAAAAACCCATTTTTTTTTAATCGTTTTTTCTTTTTTCTGTAACGGCCCTTTTTATTATCATTCATTGGATTTTATATGTAACTTTCAGACATTTTCGTTCAGTAGTTTGTTTGCAAACAGCGTTTCACTTTTCAAACATTCAAACGTACTGTTTTTTTTTTCCACTCCATTCATCTGCGGTGTCGGGTTTTTCCGGCGGCTGCTGTGCGTTGTGATCAGCTCCTGCTTGGGTTTCTCCGGCGTGTTCGGCAGGGTTAATCCAGATGTTTTTGCGGGTTTCAGTGTACTTTCGCCGGGTTTTGCGTTGAGTGTTCGGCGGGTTTGCGGCGGCTTTTCCCTGCACTACGACGGCCCTGTGGTGCTTGCTGAATACACCGCAGGGTCGCTGAAATGGGATCGCCAAATCGCACCGAATTGAAGAGACCGTAATGTCACCGAACGTGCGGTGACTTTTCGATTCTCTTTGAATAACCCTGATAGTCTTCCTTTTATACGTTTTTCTCACCAATTGTTGGGGCATTTTTGTGTTTGTCACGTTCTACGTCCCAGATGATCCAACGTTTCATACCGGGAGGCTACTTTTCACCATGAACTGGGACACACCCAATGCCTGGGTTGCTTTATGGATGCACATTCACGCTGCAACACCATGAAAATTAAAGGATGCTTGATTAAAGTCAGGTCAATAAATATACCTGTATTGATATCTGGGAATTCTGACCGGTCGCAATGTTTTATCTCTTCTGCAACGTAAATGTAACACACGACTGTTATAATGTAAACACCATCAAGATGCACAGTTCTCTGCAACAGAACTGAAACAGCCGAACTAAAATCCTCAAAATTCTACTAGATCATTATAGGAACGTTGTGAAAATATCAGTTATTATCCCCAAGTTTATTTCTGCAGGAAAACAGGTGCATTCTCCACAACGGAGATGGGAAAGGTTGTACCGGATAGAAATACACGTTATTATTATATTGTCAACCAATATTTCTATGTAAATACTAAGAAAATGAACATAACATAGCAAAAATAGGGGAAACATAGTCAACATATGGTATAATATTGGAATGACGCCCAGAATTTACAACGCGTAAAATCTAGGCGTCATTCCCATAGTAAAACCAACATAGCATCATGGAAAGTTACATTTTTTTGTACGCTGCTTTAGATCTAGAAGACTTTATCATTATTATTAGACATTTGTGCAACAGAGACTGTAACAGAGTCATTAAATCACAGGTCTTATTCTGGAACCCCAGGGTCATATACGAGTAGTGAATGTCACATGCAGGACATGATTGAAGTCAGATAGCTTAACTCCTCCCCTTTTATGAAAGCGCACAAAGCCCTTTATATTTTCTTCACTTTATTGGGAAAGTAACAGCAAATAAAAGGTGTCTTGTAGGAAGAGAGGACTTCTCAGGTGTACCTTGTTATGGGAGGAAGATAGAGAGCTTCTCTTGGAATGCTTTGTTATGGGGGGAAGGTAAAAACAGGATGCAATCACCCAGTACAGAACAGGATCTTTACTTACATACCTCTATGGTAGACTGGGGGATTGGCAGCTTGCAGAAGCAGGAAATCAGGTTGGGCCAAACTATGTGAGATAGAAAGGGAGAGTGGACTAATCCATTTCAAGTAACAGCATAGGGGGAAAATAAATAAGGAATCTGGTTCCATGACAGGTGTCACTCAATGACCGTGCTGTTTATTCATATTGCTTAAAGTAAAGGGGCACTCTAATCATCCAGACCACTTATCTTTTTAAAGTGGTCAGGATATGTAGATTTCCCCCAATCCTTCCCCCCACCTCCCCGTAGCCTTATACTGGTTAAAATTCTGATTGAAGTGGAAGAGTTTCCTCCACCCCCAGAATCACCAGCACCCGAGATTATTAAATTTCCCGGCTGCCGGTCACCAGATCGGTCGCTAGTTACATCAGCATGCAGAGAGCGTGCTGACATCACCCTCTGAGACCGCCTGCGGCAGCGAGTGTTCTCAGAGAAGCAGCCGACGGACTGGATGATCGACCGATACGTCGTTCTGCACATGCGCTACGGAACTTGCATTCGTAAAGTGCAAAAAAGTCCCGAGAGTGGCAAAATTTCCGGATTCTCCTCTGTGCAATTTGCGAAGTAAAGCTGCAGGGACGTCCGGATTCAGAAGCTCCTGAGGAGGAGCAGCGGGCACAGAGGAACAAAAAGTGAGCAAAGTCACCTGGAATGAAAAAATATATAGAAGCTAATTGGGCACAAGCTGTCAGAAGCATCTGCCCAATTATTTAAGGGCAAAAAAAAAGGAAATCTGCTGTTAATAGCGCATCCCTTTAATTATCATCATTAATAGTATATCTAGCGTCGCCGCAAACGACACAATAAAAATTGATGTTATTAGATGCAAGACAAGCTTAATGTCTGTCATTTCTTTCTGTTCCGTAGCAAACATTACATGGTTTCAGCAGATCCCACCGCAGCTTTTGTCTGGAAGCAGTGAATGCGCCAAACAGGTAAGGGTGAGAGTCCCAGCTGATACTTTGTACATCACACAGGTCTGTCTACATGAGGTTGACTGTGTTACAGTTACAGATATAAGTATTTATAAAGCATCAACAAGTTCCGTAGAGCTGTACAATGGGTGAGACAGAGGAACAAAAATACATGCAAGTTAAACAAACTGAACAATAGGAGAGAGGACACTGCTCAAGAGCTTACAATTTAAGAGGAGTGGGGTGACACACTAGGTGAGGAAAAATAGCTGGGCATAGGAAGTATTGGGGTGCATAGGGGGCTGTGCAGGAAGATGGGGCAAGACATGTACAGTGGGGGATTATGGAGTGAGCCAATAGGCTTCTCTAAAGTAATGTGTTTTCAGAGACTTCTTGAAGGACCGGAGAGATGGGGAGAGTCTAATGTTGCGGGGCAGGGGGTTCCATATAAAGGGGGCAGCTCAGGAGAAGTCCTGAAGGCGAGAGTTGGGGGTGTGGGTACGAGGAGATGTTAACCTCAGATCATTGGCAGAGAGAAGAGGTCGCGATGGGACGTACATGTTAATAAGGGAGGAGATGTAGGCAGGGGCGCGGTTATGAAGAGCATTGTATGTGAGCACCAATGTAATGAATTGGATTCTAAAGGAAACAGGGAGCCAGTGTAGAGATTGACAGAGGGGTGAGAGGTGAGAGGTGCAGGAGGTGAGGTGTATGAGTTGGGCACAGGCGTTCATTATAGACTGCAGATGGAGAATCTGGGATCTCTTAAGGCCAGAGAGAAGGGGTTTGCAATAGTCAAGGTGGGAGATAATAAGAGCTTGGATGAGCATTTTAGTAGAGTCCTGATTAAGAAAGGGGCAGACGCGTGCAATGTTTTTTAGGTGGAAGATTTGGTGTCTGATATCTTCATTAAGGCTGTAATATCTTTTACATATAATATAGTGCAGAATTATTTTATCAATGAGGGAACAGGGACTGTTATCGTGAACACGTCTGTCACGCGCGACCTTTACCAATATCCTGTACCATTTGCATCTCCCTTGGTTCCTCTAATGACCTCCTTTGTGGACCTCTGCTCCTTTTGTTGGTCCCACCTTCTCGCAAATCCCAGTTCGTTGTGATTTTAGCAACTTGTGGCAGAAGCAGCTGGTGATGTTTGATGACGTTGGCGCACGAAGTGTCACGGGCACAGCGGCGGAGCCATGAGTGCAAACGGCAGCCAGTACGGAAGCACAGGCGACTGGCTGGATAGGAACATACACCGTCCAGTCAACCTGTGGTCGTGATGTTAGGCAGTATACCAGTGCATGGTGCCTTGGAGGGATTAATAATTGTAATCGTTTTAATAAGATCTACCTTAGAGTTATTATAAGAAGGATTCATCATCCAGCATCTTCTTATAGAGCAGGATGCCATTGGATGACCTTGGTATGTTATGGTAAGGCGCCATGTCATCAATGTGTACCAATAGATCGTTGGCTCTTCAGCCATCAGGAGCTCTCTGTGCTGCTTCCAGGCCATGAAAAAGGTGAAATTGTGGCAGGGCATCTAAGAGTGTGGCTCCTGATCAAGGACTGCAAAGTCTATGGCCCATACTGGACCTCAGGTGACTTTACTCCTTCACATTGCACACCAGATCATGATAATGGGTTGGGTGGTAACAGGCAGCCACAAAGACTGAACTGCAGCATGAACCTCTAAGTCTCGCAGGTATCGCACTTTATAGCAGAAGGACATTGGAGAACCGTTTGTTCTCCTTGTCCTTCGCATTACGGGAACAATAAAGTTATACGAATCTACATAAGATTAAGGATTGGCAACATTTACTAGTTACGTTTACTAATATCTTGGATAGGAAAAGATAATTTCGTGGAATATTTTTTCTCCTCCACCCTGACCCCATACAAACATTTTTTAACCTCTTAAGGACCAAGGTTCTCTAAAGTCAATGCATTTATGACGGAACAGTTCTGTCATTGGTCCTTAAGGCTAGGGTCAGACGAACGCATTTTCACGTTGTCTGTGAAAAAGTGCGTTCGAACGAATGGACGCATTTTTTCACGGAGTACGCGATACCGGTCATACTATGCGCATTTGCGTCCGTGATTTTGTACGGATCATCAATAAAACACTTTGTGCATCTGGACGTTATGTTGGCCGGACATTAGTAGCGTCTGACATCTCCAAATCACACACACACGCCGCTAGCGGACGCAGCGCACTCTGTACAACCGTACTAGCGGTTTTACGTTCTCGAAAAAATGCGTTCATTTTCCACTTGCGTTGCGCAGCCGCACTTTCGTGCGACCGTACTTCGTATATTGTCCGTCATTGCCCGGCATTTGCTGCTAGTGCGGCCGTGATTAAGTGCGCCTGCACGCGCGTTCGCACTGCCTCAGTCTGACCCTAGCCTAAGGGGTTAATGTATAGCCTAATAGTTCCCAACACTCGTCCTCAAGTCCCCCTAACAGGTCAGGTTTTAAGGATCGCCTTGGGGAAATGCAGACTGAATCTTGCAATCACTGAGCAGCAAATCATATCACCTGTGCTGTGCTTCAGATATCCTGCAAACTTGGCCTGTTAGGGGTGACTGAGAATCAAGGTTGGGAAAGACTGGTATAAACAATTGATGCTTCACAAATCAAGCACAAATTTTATATAAACAAACGAATGTGAATAGCCCTTCTTTCGAGAGCCGGTTTATATCTCCCTAACCTCGTATTTCCTGTCTGTTTCTGAATATGCTAATCCATCACATTTTTCCTCTTGTGAATAAAGCTCCCCCCATGTGTCTTTCTCTCTCAGCACTTTAACTACTCCCCCCAATGCGAATATGCAGATTGCCAGACTCTGCATAAATAAATATGCTTATTTGCCGCCGTGTATTCTCGTAGCCTTTTCACAAAGATTGCTTGTGTGTGTGATTTTTTTTTCTATCCCTCCCCTTTCTTGATATTACATTTCATCTCATGGGAAAGAAGGAAAATTCAGATATCAGGATGAACACCTTTATATGTCTGAGACGGCAAGCCAATTAAAAAATAATAATAATAACAATAATTACACAGTCGCTTTTTGTACAAAAACGTAAAACTGTACATTAACTCGCATATTTATTTATAAAGGATTTTACCAGGAAGGATACATTGAGATTTCTCTCGTTTTCAGTATGTCCTGGGTTCAAGAACATTGAATTGTTACAGTAGGTACAGAAATACAAAGTAATAAATGCAAGATATTAAACAAAACACAAATATACAGATTAACACAGAAAATAAATGTGTAGGAAATATATTCACTATGTTACATGTTTACAGGTGCATTCTGTATATAGTCACTGTGTTACATGTTTACAGGTGCATTCTGTATATAGTCACTATGTTACATGTTTACAGGTGCATTCTGTATATAGTCACTATGTTACATGTTTACAGGTGCATTCTGTATATAGTCACTGTGTTACATGTTTACAGGTGCATTCTGTATATAGTCACTATGTTACATGTTTACAGGTGCATTCTGTATATAGTCACTATGTTACATGTTTACAGGCGCATTCTGTATATAGTCACTATGTTACATGTTTACAGGCGCATTCTGTATATAGTCACTATGTTACATGTTTACAGGTGCATTCTGTATATAGTCACTATGTTACATGTTTACAGGTGCATTCTGTATATAGTCACTATGTTACATGTTTACAGGTGCATTCTGTATATAGTCACTATGTTACATGTTTACAGGCGCATTCTGTATATAGTCACTATGTTACATGTTTACAGGTGCATTCTGTATATAGTCACTGTGTTACATGTTTACAGGTGCATTCTGTATATAGTCACTATGTTACATGTTTACAGGTGCATTCTGTATATAGTCACTATGTTACATGTTTACAGGCGCATTCTGTATATAGTCACTATGTTACATGTTTACAGGTGCATTCTGTATATAGTCACTGTGTTACATGTTTACAGGTGCATTCTGTATATAGTCACTATGTTACATGTTTACAGGCGCATTCTGTATACAGGGCCGGTGCTAGACTATTTTGCGCCCTAGGCAAGACCAGCTACTTGCACCCCCACCCCAAAAAAAGCGACACAACATGAAACTGATAAATTTCTTTCTTTTTTTCAAGAATAAAGTTTGAAAAGCACCACTAGTAAAGGTAAAATAAATGTAAACTGTATTAAACAATTTTAAATTAACTCTATTGAACAAATATAAATTAATTGTATTTTTCTTAACGAAATCAAACCATTTCACATGCCCAGCAGAGCCCAGAGTTTGACAAGCCCAACCAGCAGAGCCCAGAGTTTGAGGGGGCAACGATGGACTGCGACAAGGACACAGATGCAGAATTCTACAAACAGCAATTTGTTTATAGACAAATACATGCAAATTTTACACACACACAGCAATACATTCACATAGACAACTATATATCCCCTACACCCCAGGGGTATGTAGCAATTAAAAACTCACAGTAATGTGCGATGTGTATGAGCGTATCACAGAGCTCCACAGCAATAAAACTCAGTAATGTAATTGATTCATTCAACTGCCCCACCACATCAATTCTAACCCCCAAAGGATATCAATTGTTGTCATTGTGCAGCCCCAGCATATCAATTCATCAAACCCCCCTCACCATTACCCCCCACTCACCATTTCAGTTCATCACACCCCCCACTCTCCATCACACCCCCCACTCACCATCACACCCCTCACCATTGCAATTCATCACTCCCACCATCCCCTGCAATTCATCACCCCCCACCATCCCTTGAACATCACTCCCCTCACCATCCCTTGCAATTCATCACACTCCTCCACCACCCCTTGCAATTCATCACCCCCCACCACCCCTTGCACTTCATCACTCCCCCACCATCCCTTGCAATTCGTCAACCCCCACCACCCCTTGCACTTCATCACTCCCCACCATCCCTTGCACTTCATCACTCCCCCACCATCCCTTGCAATTCGTCACCCCCCCCCCCTCACCATTGCAACAGTCCATACACACACACACACAGTCCACCGCTGGCAGGTCCCCTATCCCGGTACTCACCAGTGCTGTGATGATGAAGCCCAGGGGGGGCGGGCTCTCCAGACCCAGGCATCCCTCAGCACCTCCAGGCTTGTCTGGGCTCCCTGGACCAGCAGCACCCAGCTCTCCAGCCAGCCCGGAAAGCTCACGGCCCACACCAGCCTCTCTTGCCCCAGAAGCAGTTGGCTGCCTGGATGTCCCGAAACAGCCGCCTGCAATTCATCCCGCGCGCTCACCATTCAAAAAAAAATCTATGGCTGGCTCCGCCGGACCTTTCCCGCTTCTATCAGCATCTGGCACTAGCACTGCGTGACATGAGGGGGCGGGCACTGCAGCGTGCCATGCACGTGGTAGGAAGGAGGAAGTGCGACAGGCACTCTGCAGTGCCCGCAGCAGTGCCCGCCGCCGCTGCTGTCGCAACGGTTTGGGAGAGCCCTGAGCTGGCTGTCATGGATTACTCCACTCCCCCTACCAACCCGCGGGCCCTCGGGCGCGACGGGTCAGTGTGCCCGGTACAGACAATTTTTTTCTTCGGTGGTCGGGCCCGGCTGCGCCCTAGGCGGGCTCTGCGCTCTAGGCGGCCGCCTAGCTCGCCTAGCGGCAGCGCCGGCCCTGTCTGTATATAGTCACTATGTTACATGTTTACAGGTGCATTCTGTATATAGTCTCTATGTTACATGTTTACAGGTGCATTCTGTATATAGTCACTATGTTACATGTTTACAGGTGCATTCTGTATACAGTCACTATGTTACATGTTTACAGGTGCATTCTGTATATAGTCTCTATGTTACATGTTTACAGGTGCATTCTGTATATAGTCACTATGTTACATGTTTACAGGTGCATTCTGTATATAGTCACTGTGTTACATGTTTACAGGTGCATTCTGTATATAGTCACTGTGTTACATGTTTACAGGTGCATTCTGTATATAGTCACTATGTTACATGTTTACAGGTGCATTCTGTATATAGTCACTATGTTACATGTTTACAGGTGCATTCTGTATATAGTCACTGTGTTACATGTTTACAGGTGCATTCTGTATATAGTCACTGTGTTACATGTTTACAGGTGCATTCTGTATATAGTCACTATGTTACATGTTTACAGGTGCATTCTGTATATAGTCACTATGTTACATGTTTACAGGTGCATTCTGTATATAGTCTCTATGTTACATGTTTACAGGCGCATTCTGTATATAGTCACTATGTTACATGTTTACAGGTGCATTCTGTATATATTCACTATGTTACATGTTTACAGGTGCATTCTGTATATAGTCTCTATGTTACATGTTTACATGTGCATTCTGTATATAGTCTCTATGCTACATGTTTACAGGCGCATTCTGTATCGAGGTATGTTAAGTTACATTGAATGCCGCATGTTTATTGTTTATATTGATATTCTGGCAAACAGCGTTTCAATTTTGACACTTTCAAACGTATTGTTTTTTTTTTTTTTTACCCTGTTCGTCAGCTCGTCGGCTTTTTTCGGCGGCTGGTCTGTGCTGTGATTGGTGGCTCGTCCGCTTTTTCCGATGTGTTCGGCGTGTTTTTTGCCGCGGCTCCAGTAGATTTTCAGTGGGTTTTCTCTGGGTGTTCGGTGGGCGTTCGGCGTGTTTGCGGCAGGTTTTCCCTGCACTCCGGGGACCCTGCGGTGAATGCTAAATTCAAGGCAGGGTGGGGAAATTTGATTCCCCAAAGTGCGGGGAATGAGAGAGCACCGAAATGTCAGCAACATCTTACTTTACAGTAAGATGCGCATTTACAGTAATATACAAGTTTACAGTAAGACGCACATTTACAGTAAATTTGCGACTTTACAGTAAGATGCGCATTTACAGTAAGACGCACATTTTCAGTAAATATGCGACTTTACAGTAAGATGCGCATTTACAGTAATATACAAGTTTACAGTAAGACACACATTTACAGTAAATATGCGACTTTACAGTAATATGCGCATTTACAGTAATATACAAGTTTACAGTAAGACACACATTTACAGTAAATATGCGACTTTACATTAAGACACGTGCCTTTGAGACTTTAGAAAATAATCGTCTTTTTTTTACTAAACCGGGACTTTTTACAAACTTTGGCTTGGGATGAATTTTTTTCAACTGAATCAGCCAATATTTCAAAAAATATTAGGAACAAACGCCCAATATTTTTTTCAAATAAATAGCAAATAGAATTAAATTGCGCCCTTAGTTCTTGCTGCTGTGGAGGAGGCAGCAAAAAATGGCAGGGACATCCTGCTCCGGGTAGAAGATGGAGCAGTGTAAGCAGACTGTCCGTCAAAAGTCGTCTAAGGCTAGGGTCAGACGAACGCATTTTTCGCGTTGTCCGTGAAAAAGTGCGTTCGAACGAATGGACGTATTTTTTTCACGGAATACGCGATAGCGGTCATACGATGCGCATTTTCGTCCGTGATTTTGTACGGATCATCAATAAAACCCTTTTTTGCGTCTGGACGTTATGTTGGCCGGACATTAGCAGCGTCTGACGTCTCCTAATCACGCACACACGCCGCTAGCGGACGCAGCGCACTCTGTACGTCAGTACTAGCGGTATCACGTTCTCGAAAAAATGCGTTCGTTTGCCGCTTGCGCTGCGCGGCCGCACTTTGTATATTGCCCGTCATTGCCAGTCATTTGCTGCTACTACGGCCGTGATAAAGTGCGGCTGCACGAGTGTTCGCACTGCGTTCGTCTGACCCTAGCCTTACATGGACACTGTTGACTTGTCTTGTGTTCTCCGCAACATTATAGGAAACAACATCATTGGCTATTGATACGTAGTTAAATGGTATGCAGGATCCGGGCTAATATCTATTCAAATTTAAAAATAATTATAGTAATTGACAATTTAAAACGAGTAAAGTGTTTACCAGGAGGCCAGTGAAAGCCGAAAGGAACCTGACCAAGGTCTCCACTCAACAGACACCAAGTGGCTTTATCAGGGTTATCCAAAGAGATCCGAATTGCTTGAGAAAGGTAACCGAACGCTGGAAATCAGCGTTCGGTTACCTTTCCTGGCCATTCGGCTATCCAGAGAGCAGGCAATTCGCCAAATCCTGGCGAATTGCCTGCACATACGGTGCCTGTTCGGTCCCTGTTCGAGGGCAGTGAAATCCCCATGAAAAAGCACTGCTTCGGCTATTCAGAGAACAAAAACCAGCAGTGAAAAGTTGCCGAAATGCCCGGTCATTCGGTGGTTTAATTCGGCAAATTTATTCAGGAGAATCCCATAGGCTTCAATGTTAAAAATATTCCCGTTTTAATTCAATATCTAATAAACCGTTCATTATAAAATTCTGCAGCAAAAAGTCTCTTTATTTATAGATTTTTTAGGATACTTTAAGCATTTTTCTGATTTTTTTTTATTTTTATTAAAAGTCCGATTTGTTTTTGATTTTTTTTTCAGTTTACTTATTTTTTTTGTAACAGCCCTCTTTATTATCATTCCCTGGACCTCCTGTGAAAATTTCAGACATTTTCGCTCAGTAGTTTCTTTGCAAACAGCGTTTCATTTTCCCAGATTCATACAAATGGTTTTTCTAATTTATTCACTGCCTCCTCTACGTCACAGCTGCTTCGGCTCTGTGTGATTCGGCTCCTGTTCGGCTCCTGTTCGGCTCCTGTTCGGCTTCTTCGAAGGTTAATCCAGATGTTTTTGCTTGTTTTCATAGTGCATTCGGTTAGTTTTCGTCAGGTGTTCGGCAGCTTTTCCCTGCAATTCGGGGACCCTGTGGTGTTTGCTGAATACACCGCAGGGTCACCGAAATGCAATCGGCAAAAGGAACCGAATTGAAGAGAACGAAAAGTCACCGAACGTGCGGTGACTTTTCGAATCTCTTTGGATAACCCTGTATGTTAGCGGAAGGCAACATATAAGGCTGGGGTCAGACCAGCGCACTTTTAACGTGCGTTCTGGCGCACATAATCACGGCCGCACTAGCAGCAAATGACGGGCAATGACAGCCAATATACGAAGTACGGTCGCACGAAAGTCCGGCCGCGCAACGCAAGTGGAAAATGAACGCATTTTTTCGAGAACGCAGAACCGCTAGTCCGGACGTACAGAGTGCGCTGCGCCCGCTAGCGGCGTGTGTGCGTGAATTGGAGACATCAGACGCTGCTAATGTCCGGCCAACATAACGTCCAGACGCAAAAAGTTTCCTGGTTTGGATTCGTAAAACATTACGCACGAAAATGCGCATCGTATGACCGTTTTCGCATATTCCGTGAAAAAATACATCAATGCGTTCGGACGCACTTTTTTACGTTCGCGTGTAAAAATGCTTTCGTTTGACCCTAGCCTAAGAGGAGTTCCTCAGACCTTCTGACGGTCAAATAGGCTTCCATGTAATTATCCAGCCAATTAATTATCCAAGCACATGAGACAGGGAAGCATGTTGCCCCAGACTTCATCCAGTGTTTCTGTTGGATAAGGAGGTGGTTGTTGTGCAAGCATCGCTAGACCATAAATACAGTTTATCGCCTGGGAATATACATGTATCCTGCGGAATGAACAATTTGGTTACTGCTTCCACTAAAGAAATTATAAAACCTACATAAAAGAGTGTAAAAATCCAAAAGTCAAACTCAATACGATGACTCCGTCTCTCATCGGTCGCATTACCATGGGTGGGTTTGAGAGGGCATAATGTGAGAGGTAACACTCAAATGTAGTTTTCTGCTGACAATGTTGTTGCAGAAAAGGAGATAATAAATCATTTTGGAATTTTTACGAAAGGTCTCTCTTCAGATGCAAATGAACAGAGCCCGGTGGGTCAAGTCCAGACGACAGATGAAATTGTTTGACATTTTTAGCCATTATCTATCACTTGACATTGTGCGAAATGAATGTGGCTGTTTCTTAAGAGTGTCATTGTCCTAGTGATAAGTGTTAGAGACGCAAAGAAAAATGTTTGTGTGTGTGGAGGGGGCACATGTAAAAAAGCATAACGAAGAAAGTGGAGGTACCAATGGACACAAGTTCTGAACATTGGTTTCACCATAACCATAAGGGACAATAAGGGACAATCTACTCATCCTGAGCACTTCAGCTTTTCATAGTGGTCGGGATGCGTAGAGTAGTCACCCCCCTTCTCATCCCCACTCCGTGCATCCCCGATCTGGCAGAAACATGGGGTGAAGTGGAGGAGTTTCATCCAACCCATCCAGCATCACTAGCAGCCGGGATTTTGAATTTCCCGACTGTCGATCACTAATGTCGCAGAAAGCGTGCTCATGTCACCCTCTACAAGACCACCCACGATACTGAGTGTTCTCTGAGACACAGCAATGGAACAGATCTGCGCATGCAGATTTCCGTGTAGCGTCCCTATGTTGGCGGGATATTCCGGAGCAGGTGCTACCTACGTACCGTGCTGGGATACTTGTGGTAGCTCTTCTACGTCGCCGCGAGTATCACCCCTTGGTGTCCATAGGGCTCTATGGAGGGTTGGGCTACCGGGACGTGAGCCCTGCGCGATCATGATCTCATGAGATCGCCCAGCCAGTGCTGCGGAGTGATCGCAGAGAGAGACTGGAAACTATTTTTTCCCAGTCTCACTCTGCTCCCGGTGGCAAGAAGAGACGAACCAGGTCACTGTTCTCGCTGCGGGGTGTGAGGTGAGTATTGTATTTATTAGGGGGTGTTTTTAGGGGGGGTGCTTAATGATTTTGCAAATGCTGAATCATGTGGCGCCAGCTTTTAGTAGGTGCTAAAATAAGGCTCTCCGCATTCTGACAGCAATTAGCGCCAGCACTATGGAATAACTTACTTATTGAAACACTAATTAATGATTGCGCTGCCCATGTTAAGTATAGGATGCTCAAAGTACAGTAAGCTCGAGGACGCTAGCGCAAAGAATTATGCGCTAACGGATTACTGAAAGGGGTAACGTCAGGAAGGTAATATGGGTGGCATTCATTAAACACATCTGGCGATAACGCTTACATATCGAGGTGCTAACGTTAGCTCCAACTATGGGATATACCCCAAAATGTACACGTTCCATAGCGCTACGCAATTTGCGGTTTCTATTCTACGCAAAGTACGTAGGAACGCAAATTGCGTAGTAAAGCTTGACGGACTTCTAGATTCAGGAGTCCCTGAGTTGACGGGGAGGAGCAGCGCAGCGCGACGAGGGACAATAGGTGAGCAAAAACACCTTAAATAACAAAAATATTTAAAAAATAATTGGACAGAGGCCGTCAGCAGCTGTTTGTGTTTAACCCTTTCCATGCAGAGGAAGCGCTGAGCGCGTCCTCCCTTTGCAGCGGCAATCGGCCAGGATTCCGGCGGCCCCCCGGTGCGGGCTGACCACCCCGTGCACGGGGGGGGTCACAGTCTGCCCTTCCAAGCAGAGGCTGTCTTTAACCCCCTAGGAGGCTGGATCGCGATATGGCGCCAACAGGCACCATATCGCGGTCCCCTCCCGGAGCTGGCCGACATCTTGAATGTCGGCCAAGCTTCCGGGATATCCCCCTGACGAATGGCGTCATCGTGCATAGCGATGAACCGCCTATCTCCCGATCCGTGGCAGCTAGGGGTTAATGTTTGGTATCATTGGATCGGCCAGAGCATGGCCTTTCCAATGATACCAAATATGACCATGTAAAAAAAATTAAAAAAAATAGAAAAAACAAAATGTTTGTTTTTGTTTTATTAATGCAGAAATATTGTTCTCATTTTAATTATAATGTGAACAATGATGCTGCACTAACGATTTTTTCTATAGGGGCGTTTGCTAAATAACATGTAATTTCCCCCCAAAAAATGTAACGAGTCCCGATATCTAATCTTTTTTTTTTTTTTTTAAAACATAAATTTTTATTAGAATTTTGCCACCAAAAGTACAAATAAATACTCAAACTAACCATAACAAAGGGCAGGAGGGGGGGGAAGAGGGGGGTTGCAGCCAAATAAAAATAAAATGTGTGTACCAGGATCGGTAGCCCGGTCACAGTCCACATGCCGTATAGATTTTGTGTATGTCCCAAAGTACCCAGGGATCCGATTTGGGTGGATGTATGTCTTCCGATGCCACAATCCGTGAGTTAAATCCACGATATTGGTTTAGTAAGTCAATAACTTGTTTTTGGTAAGTATTAATGTGGACTTCCAGTTTCGTGCTATAAGCAAAGAGGTCGTAGAAATGAGGATAAATAACATCTTTCTTTGAGGTTTCGGGAGTTTGATCATACCCAATAAAAGAATCTCCGGTTTGTGAGGGATCAGCATACCGAGGACCTCGGTCGCCAGTATCGAGATGTCCTTCCATAATGAATTTATTGTAGGGCAATGCCACCAAATGTGACTCATAGAACCTTGTGCTAGGGAGCATCTCCAGCATACATCCGGTTGGTTCGGCACGTATTTTTTGATTCTGTCTGGTGTGAGATACCATCTATAAAGGATATTTCGTTGTGTCTCTAATAAGGTAACACACCGGGTAGCTCCCACTGCAAACATATAAGCCGTGGCCCATTGGGTTGGTGTAAAAGATTGTTCCAGTTCCCGTTCCCAACTTTTTTGAAATGTCCAAGTAACAGCTTTTTGTGGGGTATTAAGCACTCTATAATACATCGAAATCGCTTTAGTGGTGGAGTGAGAGTCCAAACAGAATAGTTCTGTTTCTGAGAGTAATGGAACCTTAGCAGACAGTGTAGTAAAGATCTTCTGAGCTTTAAGATAAGAGTGTATTTGCATATATGATAAAAACATTGCATTTGGAACCTTGAATTTAGTACACAATGTCTTAAAAGGTAGAATGGAGGCCGCATCAAAGAAATGATGAAGGTTTAACACTCCATACTGAGCCCAACTAGCATAATCTCCGTGAGGGAGTAGATACCTAAAAGATTCCACGGGTGTAGCCATAGAGATCGGATAATGATTTGTGAAAGAGCGGAACCCTTTATCCCATATCTTAAGGTGTAACACCGTACTGGCCAGTGGGGAGTCTATCCGTGGTCTGTCCTTGATGGGGACCCAAAGTAATGTTGTCAGATCATGTCCCTCCATATATGCTGCCTCAATGGATAACCATTGTGGCGTGGGGCGTGCGTGAAAGGACTCCGATAAAGATGCCAGGCACGCTGCCCAATAATAGTGTTGTACGTGTATCATGTTCAGGCCTCCATCTCTGTGTCTATAACTTAATAGCTTCCGAGGAACTCTAGGCCTTTTGTTGTTCCAGACATAAGAGGTCAAAACAGACTGAACCTTGACCAGAAAATATCGGGGCAAATTTAGGGGCAGGGCCCGGAACACATACAGTAGTTTTGGTAAAATAATCATCTTTGCGGCCGCCATTCTACCCAGCCACGAGACTTCTTTCATTCTCCATCTATGGATTAGTAATCTTATCTCAGAAAGAACACGTTCATAGTTATATTGAAAAAGATCTTCAGATTTCCCCGAGATTCTAAGACCCAAATAAACCAAATAATTAGAGCGCCAATCAAATTTATATTGCACTTTAAGAGTGTCTAGAAAAGGTTGTGTCATATTAATTGTCAGAGCTTGCGTTTTAAGTAAGTTCACTAAATTAAAGGACACCTTGCTATACGCCTCTAACTCGTGATATAAGGCCGATAAAGACACCTCTGGGTCAGTCAACGTCAAAAGGATGTCGTCCGCATACAGTTGTTGTTTATATGTTGTGGGACCTATTGGGACGCCTCTAATGTTATCATTCTGGCGGATAGCCTGTGCCAGTGGTTCCAACACCAGGGCATATAATAGGGGGGAAAGAGGGCACCCCTGACGTGTGCCGTTTGTAATCACAAATTCGTCAGACATAAATCCCGATGTCAGAACTCTGGCTGAAGGGGAATCATACAGGGCCTTTACTGCCGTCAATAGCGGGGGGGGGGGGAAACCATACATCTTAAGGGTTTCATGGAGAAATAGCCAATTTACTCTATCGAAGGCTTTCTCAGCATCTAGGGACAATACCAAGCAAGGACAACCTGACCGCTGCAAGGTTTCCATCAAGTTGATCAACTTTTTTGTGCTATCTGGTCCTTGCCTGCCAGAAATAAACCCCACCTGGTCCTGGCCAATTAAAGTCGGTAAAATGTATTGTAGTCTATTCGCCAGAATTTTCCCATACAATTTTATGTCTACATTAAGAAGTGAGATTGGGCGAAGATTACGACATTCATCCGGGATCTTGCCTGGTTTAGGGAGTGTAATTATGTGAGCCCGTAGCATATCTGTCGGGAATGTACCCTGTTCTCGGGCAACGTTAAAAATCGAGTGTAGGTGCGGCAAGAGGTGAGCGGTAAAAGTCGAGTAGTATAGACCATTAAGGCCGTCAGGGCCCGGGGCTTTTCGTTTTTGTAGTCCTTTAATCACTTCAGAAATTTCTTCTATAGAGATCGGAGAAGCTAGATTTGTCATTTGTGATGGGGATATTTTCGGCAGGTGTAGTGTATGTAGATAATCAGAGATGGTGTCGGGGGTAGGCTGTATCACATTGTCGTCTGTGGATAGGTTATACAATGTCTCATAAAAATCTGCGAATTTGTTAGCTATGTCTAGTGGATTATGTATTAGTCCTTTGTCAGATTTGAGGTGAGAAATTCCTTGTGTGGCAGGGGGAGGTTTTAGTCTACGAGCCAAAAGTCTGCCCGGTTTATTTTGAAACGCATAAAACCGCGTCTTCATCCTGTGCATGGTTAAATTAAATCTGTCCGCTTCCAAGTCAGCGAGTGAGCGTAGGGCATCGTCCAAAGCGTCCGCCAGTTCCGCCGTCGGGGACAATTTGTTCTGGGTGTCTATATCTTGGATGTTCCGAAGAACCTCCAAGCGGTGTGCTGTGTGTTGCTTTTTTAGTCGAGCTCCCCACTGAATGCATACGCCCCTAATGACTGCTTTATGAGCCTGCCATACATCAAAAGGGTTTACCTCCGTGGACGCGTTTTCCTTAAAATAATTAGTTAGCGCTTCATTAATTGCCAGAGACGCCGGCTCATGTTTTAATATGTGTTCGCTAAATCTCCAGGGTGGTCTCGCATGAGAATGAAATTCGTCCTGTATGTCGAGAAGCAATGGGGCGTGGTCAGACCATGTGAAGGGGAGTATTTCGCATGTGGTGACGCGGGAGAGTAGATTCAATGGTAGGAGAAAATAATCTATGCGTGAGTAACTATTGTGTACTCCCGATCGGAAAGTATAATCTCTCTCTGTAGGATGGAGCAGGCGCCATGTGTCATATAAATGGTGTTGTCCAAGGAGAGAGTGCAGCTTTAAAAATTGTCTCCCTACTTGTGTGCCCGTAGGAACTGAACGGTCTTTCGTTGGGTCCATACATAGATTCAAATCGCCACAGACTATTAGATCGCCTGATAAAACATCCGTAATTTTGTTTAGAAGATGCGTCAGAAATTGTGTTTGAGAATTATTAGGGGCGTAAGTCGCTACTATCGTGTACACCCTGCCATTGATTGTGCAAATTAAAATAATATATCTGCCTCTGGGGTCCGTAATAATTCTGTGAGTCTGCATTGTCAGTCTGTTGTGAATCAAAATCGTCACCCCTCTAGACTTAGCCCTGTATGTCGAATGAAATTGAGTGCGGTAGTGAGGTGTATACAGTTTAGGGTGATCCAGTCTCCTAAAGTGTGTTTCCTGGAGGCAGACTATATCCGCGTCATACGTACGAAGATCTTTATATACAGAGTGACGTTTAACTGGTAAGTTTAAACCTTTCACATTATACGATACTATCCTCATAAAAGTCTACAAAATATATGTTAGGAACAGATAAACAACATTTTAAGCGAACGACTTGACCTCTCGGCCAGTGGTGCAATAAGAAGTATCGAGAATCGCTGCAACCCCCCAGGGACTGGGAGAAGGGGGAAAAGGGGAATAAAACCAAAACAAAAAAACGCCGCAACATAGCGACAAAACTTGGTGCGTTCCAGAACGCCATACTCTCCATCGGATCCTCCCGTCTGGGAGACATCCGTGCCCTCACCTAAGAAGGGGGAGAAACGAAAAAAGGGGGGGAAGGTCCATCTGCCACCAGCAGCGAGACCAAGATATCAATCGTTAAGCCACCAGTGTTACCCGTCCTGCGTCCTGCGGCCAAAAACGTGTAAGGGTTCCATCACAAGGAACGGATCTGCGAGGGCTTGACTTTCTCGTGCCCATCTAGTCAGCGTTGGCGCCAGTCCGGTATCACCTTTTTTAATGTAGACTTGCGTTCCTGGGCATCCTCATGTAGTTGAAGGCCCCAAGACTCCAGGGTTGTTTGGCCCTCAGTAGGAGATGTGAGGACTGTGGTAACCCCCTCGCGGAGAACAATTAACTTTGTGGGGAATCCCCACCTGTATAATATACCAGCATCCCGTAGAGCCATTGTTAACGGTCGAAACAGTCTTCTTTGTTGTAGTGTTACTTTAGAAAAGTCCGGGTAAATTTCCAGATGGTCGTATTGGGAACCCAATATTTCTGGTTTACGCATTGCTCGCAAGACATCTTCCCTAGGTTTATAGTAGTGCATCTTGAGGATCACGTCCTAGGTGCTTTTTGAGGGGCAGATGGTGGTTTTGGTATACGATGTATTCTGTCCATGAGTAACGTGTCAGGAGCAACTCCGGGGAGCAAGTGTGTAAATAAGTCCGTTACATAAGCCATGAGGTCTCGGGGATGAATCGTTTCTGGGATTCCTCGAATTTTGAGGTTATGGCGTCGAGACCTGTCCTCGAGATCCGCCAGTTTATTTGTACATTGCAATAGTTTGGATTCCAAAGATTCTACTGCTGCGGCCATAGCGTTGTGTGCGTCCGCCATTTCAGACATTTTGTTTTCTAGGTGTGAGGTCCGGTCTCCAATTTCTTGAATATCCTTGCGGATGTCCGCCGACACCGTATCTAGGCGCGCTGACAGGGAGGATGAAAATTCCTTAAAGAGATTCTCCATGCGGGCGGTGAACGCCATTAAATCTCCCTCAGAGGTGCCTGCCGTCGAAGCAGGAGAGTGGGATGGGGAGCCGCCGCCATTTTGGGAATCTGTATCCTCTCGGCGTTTACTGGGCCGGGGAGTGAAAAACTCCTTTGTTCCCGGTGTTTTTTTCCCCTTTGCGGTAGCCATCGGGACGGCTGTGTGTTCCGATTGGGGATTGCGGTACCTTGAAGTGTTTATGTGGTCTCTGGCGGCTAAAATCCGCTGTTCCTCGCTGGCTGGTTTGGAGCTGGACTAAAACGTGTCCGCCATGCTCCGCAGTTGGCTCCGCCCCCCTATCTAATCTTTTTAACAAGCGCACCCCATAGAAAATATAACCGCAAAGGCTCGCATGATAAAATGTGAAAAAAAAACACTTTACACAATGCAGATGATTGAAAATTCTATTTCTATTGCATTTTTTGTTATAATATTCAGGCAGGACATGACGTATACATATAATAATGATATATTATGAATCTGCCGAGTCTGCTGGAAAGAACGATATATAGTATGTCTGGGTCGTATAATAAAATGTGACTTCAAATCGCGTTTAAACATGATGAGCGAAACCGGTAAAAAAAGCGAGAGGGTTAAATAATTTTTGAGTAAAATAAAATATATATTTTTTAAAAATATTTTTTTTAAAAAAAAATATTGATGTGTCAGTTAAAGCGAGTGGTAAAAATCCCAATAAAATTCATTTTAATTCCAGGTTGGAAAATTACAAACTGTGAAGGAGGGTGGGGACTAGATGTGCGAGGCACTCTGTATTATTAGAAGAATCTATAAAACCTTGAGAGAACACGCAACAATAAGTAGTCAGTTCTAGTGTACGCTCTATAAAGACCTTTTGGTTACCTACCCTTTTTAATATGCTTCTGCACCTAATTTGACGTGGAAAATACAGCATCCCACTTCTAAAAGAACTAGTTAATGTACCTTATGTTGCTTTTATTACTGTGTTAATAAGTTTAAAGAAGGACGGCCGTGAATGGGGATCTCGTTTGAGTACATTGAAATGCAAGTGTATGCTTTCCATTTAATTACCCATGCCTTGGTTTAATAAGTCACAGTCCCGCGTCAATTGCGGCCTTCTCCCCGGAGGGACATCCCCCCACCCACTGCCCTTTAACGATGACGTCAGAAAGGGGCTTTCCCCCCTGCAGGGCAGAAAAGCACCGAACTGCATCGAAATGTCAGTGAAATGCCCTGATGTTCGTTGTTTTCATTCGGCAGGTTTAATCAGGCGAATCCCATAGGTTTCAATGTAAAAATAATTCCCTGTTTTTCTTGAATATTTATTCAACTGTTAACTCTTCTCATTTGCAGCAAAAAGTCTCTTTATATATATATATATATATATTTTTAGGATATTTTAGGCATTTTTCTGGATTTATTTGGCAAAATATTTTTTTATGTTGCTGATATCTTACATGTGCTTTGTTTTTCTCTTGTATGTTTAGTTAAGAAAATGTATTCCTCTATATGTGTCACTGGGTGCATCCATTGTGTGATATTTTCTTCTATGTGTCACTGGGTGCATCAATTGTGTGATATTTCCCTCTATATGTGTCACTGGGTGCATCCATTGTGTGATATTTTCCTCTATATGTGTCACTGGGTGCATCAATTGTGTGATATTTTCTTCTATGTGTCACTGGGTGCATCCATTGTGTGATATTTTCTTCTATGTGTCACTGGGTGCATCAATTGTGTGATATTTCCCTCTATATGTGTCACTGGGTGCATCCATTGTGTGATATTTTCCTCTATATGTGTCACTGGGTGCATCAATTGTGTGATATTTTCTTCTATGTGTCACTGGGCGCATCCATTGTGTGATGTTTTCTTCTATATGTGTCACTGGGTGCATACATTGTGTGATATTTCCTCTGTGTCACTGGGTGCATCCATTGTGTGATATTTTCCTCTATGTGTCACTGGGTGCATCCATTGTGTGATATTTTCCCCTATATGTGTCACTGGGTGCATACATTGTGTGATATTTTCCTCTGTGTCACTGGGTGCATCCATTGTGTGATATTTTCCTCTATATGTGTCACTGGGTGCATCCATTGTGTGATATTTTGTAATGTAAAATGCTCCCCCCCCCCCCGTATCGTTCCATCACTTGCTCCTCACTGTGTGGCTTTGGCCATATAATGGAGTGAATGGGTCAGTCACCGACTCACATCATTGTATTGTGTGGGATGTATTCAAAGGACATCACCAGGGGTAGATTAATAGCATTTTAAGCTCCCTGTTTAACGTCATTCAGATGCCAGTTCTTATCTCAGTTAGCCTGGAGAACAATAGGCATCCTGCCCCCTTATCCAAACATTCACTCCTCCACCTCATTAACTGTTAAATACTGTAGATTAAACAAAAAAGCAGTAAAGTAAAGCTTTGGCACAGATTTTGGTAAATGTTGCCTCATGGGAAAAAATCCACAAAAAGGAAACAGGAGATAAAAGTCTGACTCTATTTTTCCTTTTTATATGCAATTACTTCAAACAAAGGAAATATTAGCAGCATGTGTTTTATATAATGTGATTTTATTCTGTAATGCACAAGTAATCTAGTTACAGTTTATCTAAGTGGTAGATGTCCCTTTAAGATACACGAACACTAAAGAACATATAGGAAAATAAGTTGTTTATAGCAGGAGTTGGCATATAATGACCCCCAGAGAATATATGTATTTTTATGTACCACCACAATATAACTTACTTATGTCTACACGGCCTCTGGAATTGATTGCATAACCTTTCTCCTCCACCACCTGCAGAATTATCATCCTTCCTATTCCTACGCGTCACCTTCACAGAGGAGACTGATGGCCTAGGTTAGAGAGCCGAGTGGAATGTCATGTTACTCAAGGTGCCAGTTTTCACACATAATGAGAATCAATGACATCTCGACAGCTGTGGATGGCAGGGGTAATACTTTACAGGATTTAATAAATGCTTATTCTCAATACATAATGCTAGACGGTATATAAAAGGCAGTCGAGGATGAAATAGGGGAATTGTATTTTCTCCGGCTGGTAAAAAAAATCCCTGTTTCAAAGTAACATCCATGTAATTTTAATTATTCTTTGGGTGTTTCTTTAGACTTTGTTATTTTTTTTTTGTCATTTACTCATCATTCTATTTTTTTTTTATATACCGACTCTCTCTCTCTGTCCTTTTGCAAATATATCTTCTGTTATATATACAGTATATATTTACACACACACAGGGTTATTCAAAGAGAGGTGAAAAGCAGGAGAATGGCTGGAGAGTGGACAATTCTAGGTTAAAATAGCCGATTTGGAAAGTGAGCTAAATGGGAGAATTTTTCTGGTTTGGCTATCTTGAGTGACCTAGGATTTTCCATTCTCCAGCCATTCTCCTGCTTTTCACCTCTCTTTGAATAACCCTGACAATATCTGACCAAAAAAAAAAAAGTCACGCTAATAGTTGGCTGGACCACCTTTTTCTGTGATTGCGGCACGCGTTCGCCGCGGCATCGTGTCGATAAGCTCATGCAATGTCACAGCATTAATTTGCGTCCAGAGTGGCATTAATTTGTGGCCAAGATCTTGTGTTGATGATGGGAGAGTCGCGGCGCTGCGTAAAGTCTTCTCCAGCACATTATCCCAAAGATTAACCTCAATGGGGTTAAGGTCTGGACTGTGCGGTCAGGGCCGATGCAAGCATTTTTGTCTACTCAGGCGAAGGTGCATTTTGGTGCCCCCCCTCCTATCGAGAGTATTTGTGTTCTCACCGGAAGTAAAGGACGCCGAATGTTGTTCTTGCAAGGACAACCTTTAGTGGAAGTCTGAGTCACTGATTGGGTGACACTCCTGTACCACAGTGCCAATCTATGCTGTGCCTGGTGGTGCCCCTGCTGTGCCACAGTGCCAATACCCACAATATATTATCAATGCCACAGCTCCCCTACCTTACTACTCTAATGCATTTGTTGTGGTGGGCCTGTGACTGCCTTTCTCATTCGGGCCGCTGGCATCTGGTCCACTGTCCGGCACGGTCCTCCATAGGATGTCAGGGAGCGGCCGGCGCCTGCCACAATTACTGCTAGGGAGTCGCCACCACCTTTGTTGAGACAGTCTGTAGATACATGGAATAGCCTCCCAGTGGGAGCAGTAACAGTGATATAGAAAGGGTAGTAGATACATGGAATAGCCTCCCAGTGGGAGCAGTAACAGTGATATAGTAACAGTGATACAGTTCGCCAAATGTTGGCGAATTCCCTGCACATACGGTGGCTGTTCGTTACCTGTTTGAGGGCAGTGAATCCCCACAGAGAAGCAATGCTTTGTCTATTCAGAGAACAAAAACCAGCAGTGAAAAGTTGCCGAAATGCCCTGCCATTCGGTGGTTTCATTCGGCAGGTTTATTCAGGCGAATCCCATAGGCTTCAATGTTAAAAATATTCCGTTTTATTTCAATATCTAATAAACCGTTCATTTTAATATTCTGCAGCAAAAAGTCTCTTTATTTATAGATTTTTCGGGATCTTTTAGGCATTTTTCAGGATTTTTTTGCAAACTTTTTTTTAATCGTTTTTCTTTTTTCTGTAGCAGCCCTTTTTATTATCATTCATTGGATCTTATATGTAAATTTCAGACATTCTCGTTCTGTAGTTTCTTTGCAAACAGCGTTTCACTTCTCAAACATTCAGGCTAGGGTCAGACGAAAGCAGTTTTAACGTGCGTTTAGACGCACAAAATCACGTCCGTGCTAGCAGCAGATGACGTCCAATGCCGGGGAACACACGAAGTACGGCCGCACGAACGTTCATCCGCGCAACGCAAGTGGCAAACGAACGCATTTTTTATAGAACGTCAAACTGCTAGTACGGACGTACAGAGTGCGCTGCGTCCGCTAGAGGCGTGTGTGTGTGATTGGGAGACGCCAGACGCTGCACACGTCCGGCCAACATAACGTCCAGACCCAAAAAGTGTTTTATTGATGATCTGTACAAAATCACGGACGAAAAGGCGCATCGTATGACCGCTATCGCGTATTCCGTGAAAAAATGCGTCCATTCGTTCGAACGCACTTTTTCACAGACAACGCGAAAAATGCATTAGTCTGACCCTAGCCTTAAGCGTAGGTTTTTTTTTCACTCCATTCGTCTGCGGTGTTGGGTTTTTCCGGCGGCTGCTCTGCACTCTGATCGACTCCTGCTCAGGTTTCTCCGGCATGTTCGGCGGGGTTAATCCAGATGTTTTTGCCGGTGTGTGTGCATTCGCCTGGGTTTTGCGGTGAGTGTTCGGCAGGTTTGAAGCAGCTTTTCCCTGCACTACGACGGCCCTGTGGTGCTTGCTGAATACACGCAGGGTCGCCGAAATGGGATCGCCAAATCGCACCGAATTGAAGAGAACGAAAAGTCACCGAACGTGCGTTGACTTTTTCGATTCTCTTTGAATAACCCTGTATGCAATTTGCCAAACAAAAAATTTGTAATTTGTTTTTATTATCTGATTAAATCGGTTAATCGAAAAAATTATTCGGCCAACTAAATCGATTATGAAAATAATCGTTAAATGAATCCTGACCACTCAATTCTAATGACCAATAAATGTCCATTCAGTTCTAGTGTTTAATCCATGATTAAGGCTAGGGTCAGACGACAGTATTTTTCCCCGCGAACGTGAAAAAGTGCGTCCGAACGCATTGACGTATTTTTTCACGGAATGCGCAAAAACGGTCAGACGACGCGCATTTTCGGGCGTGATTTTGTACGGATCGTCAATAAAACTCTTTTTGCGTCTGGACGTTATGTAGGCTGGACATTAGCAGCGTCTGACATCTCCTAATCACGCACACACACCGCTATGCCGCAGCTGCGCACTCAGTACGTCAGTACTAGCGGTTCAGCGTTCTCAAAAAAATGCGTTCAAATTCCACTTGCGTTGCACGGCCGGACTTTTGTGCGGCCGTACATCGTATATTGGCCGTCATTGCCCGTCATCTGCTGCTAGTGCGGCCGTAATTATGTGCGTCAGAACGCACGTTAAGGCTAGGGTCAGACGAGCGTGATTTCTACGGACTGTGCGTCCTTGCACACGGACGTACGTCAGTACGGAAGACACAGTAGTGGCCACACAGTCCATTTATTCACTGACGTATATTTTGACGGATGTAGGAGAGAAAATAAAATAAAAAGCAAAACCATTTTGTCCGTGAAAAATGCTGGACGTATAAATGCAGTCCGTCTGACCACGTTCCATCACTCACACACAAAGCTATGCAGACGTTGCGGACGCAGCGCACTTTGTGCGGCCGTTTTAGGGGTTGTACGTTCTTGCCTGCCTTGCGTCCGTGGGCCGAGGCCGTTGTGCGTCCGCAGTTCAGTGCGGAAGTACTTCATGTGTCAGGCTCCAATGGGCTTTCTGTCACGCTATCACGGACGTACTTTTAGGCTGCTGTCAGACGAGCGTAGTGTTCACGTCCGTGATTGCGCCTAAAAGTACGTCCGTGATAGCATGAAAGAAAGCCCATCGGAGCCCGACACACGAAGTACGACCGCACTGAACTGCGGACGCACAACGGCCGCGGCCCACGGACGCAGGTTAGGCAAGAACGTACAACCTCTAGAACGGCCGCACAAAGTGCGCTGCGTCCGCAACGTCCGCAACGTCCGCATAGCTTTGTGTGTGAGTGATGGAACGTGGTCAGACAGACTGCATTTATACGTCCAGCATTTTTCACGGACAAAATGGTTTTGCTTTTTAATTTACTTTTCCTCCTACATCCGTCAAAAAATAAACGTCAGTGAAGAAAACGGACTGTGTGACCACTACTGCGTCTTCCGTACTGACGTACGTCCGTACTGCACGGACGCACAGTCTGTAGAAAATGCGCTCGTCTGACCCTAGCCTTAGGCGCAATCACAGACGTGAACACTACTCTCGTCTGACCCCAGCGTAAGAGTGCACTGGTCTGACCCCAGCCTTAAATACTCATAAAAATCAGTACCTTGTTCTACTCCCAATAGTCTTGAGTGACAGTCGACGCGGTTAGTATTCAGCAACACTTCTTACAAATCACATGTTCTTTATATGACGTAGAGCTGAATACTAACAGGATGTGCTGCTGTCCAAGTGTAGAGGCGTCAGTGTGGTACAAGAAAGTTTCCTAAATTTGAATTTGTTAGAGACTTGCTGTCAATACAGCTTTTCCATATATCAAGATCTTCATTTAGGCCCGAACTGATTTAAAAGAGGGGTGTGATTGAAACGTTTATATCACGTATACATTGTAACCACTTTAGAGCGCTAGATTCTGCCATAACGACTGCAGAAACATTTGGATGTTACTCATGACAACAAAACGGCACTCTAGAGAAACGCATGGCTGTTGAAGGATGAGTAGCTGCAATTACTCATCCTCCCAGAGGGACAAAGCTAAGGCTTGTTTGGCTTTACATTACCATACTATAAATAATGCCTTTGCAAATGGCGCGGCGTTCACAAGGTAAGCATTTCAGGCCATCGCAGCATTCCGGAAAAAAGAGGCAAAACTGAAAATCCTCACCAATGATATGGAAGAATTCTCTATAAAATCTTGATTTTAAGCGGTTTTAGGCCGGGGTCAGACGGGCGTTTTGCAGAGTGAAAGGAACGTACGTGAGAGTGGACGTTCCTTCCACTCTGACGCCTGTCTGGCCACCTCCCTGACCGCAGTTTGTGCGCTCGGTGCTGCAAGGCTCGATCCTCCTATGGAGAATCGCACTTTGCAGCTCCATCAATGCGCATCCTAGTGCTTTGACGGAGAGGGCTGCTGCACGGACGCAACACGGCCGCTGTTGCGTGCGCAATTCGTACGCACGCAACAGCGTGTGGTTGGCGCCGTCGCAGCGTCTCAATGCTGCGACAGAAGCCAGAAGGCACGTCAGTACAGGCGCACATAGTGCGCTCATCTGACACCAACCTTAAACCTGCCGAATGAAAGCACCGAAAATCTGGGCATTTTTCCAACTTTTCAGTGTTCTCTGAATAGATTAACCATTACTTCTCTGTGAGGAATTTCCCTGCCGCCAAAGGTCACTGTATTTCGTTGGCAATTCGCCAATATTTGGCGAATCGCCAGCTTTTTGAAATAGCCGAATTGCCACGAAATTGCACCGTATGGGAAAATTCACTGTTCGGTGCAATTCACTGGCAAGTTCTGCTTTCTTTGTATAACCCCTTTGGTAGTGAAGGGGTTAATGGCTAAAGTTAAATTGAGAGGTTAATTTCACTTATCAACAACGATACTTTGTATCACGTTGCCCTGCGCTTCGTTTCGAGGTTGGGTGCTAATAAAGCACCTGTAAACATGTAACATAGTGACTATATACAGAATGCACCTGTAAACAAGTAACATAGTGACTATATACAGAATGCGCCTGTAACATGTAACATAGTGACTATATACAGAATGCACCTGTAAACATGTAACATAGTGACTATATACAGAATGCACCTGTAACATGTAACATAGTGACTATATACAGAATGCACCTGTAAACATGTAACATAGTGACTATATACAGAGTGCACTTGTAAACATGTAACATAGTGACTATATACAGAATGCACCTGTAAACATGTAACATAGTGACTATATACAGAATGCACCTGTAAACATGTAACACAGTGACTATATACAGAATGCACATGTGAACATGTAACATAGTGACTATATACAGAATGCACCTGTAACATGTAACATAGTGACTATATACAGAATTCACCTGTAAACATGTAACACAGTGACTATATACAGAATGCACCTGTAAACATGTAACATACAGGGTTATCCAAAGAGATCCGAATTGCTTGAGAAAGGTAACTGAACACTGAAAATCAGCGTTCGGTTACCTTTCCTGGCCATTTGGCTATCCAGAGAGCAGGAAATTCGCCAAATCCTGGCGAATTACCTGCACATACGGTGCCTGTGCGGTGCCTGTTCGAGGGCAGTGAAATCCCCATAAAAAAGCACTGGATCGGCTATTCAGAGAACACAAACCAGCAGTGAAAGGTTCCCCTAAATAATGCCCTGCCATTCGGTTGTTTAATTCCGCAGGTTTATTCAGGAGAATCCCATAGGCCTCAATGTTAAAAATATTCCCGTTTTAATTCAATATCTAATAAACCGTTCATTATAAAATTCTGCAGTAAAAAGTCTCTTTATTTATAGATCTTTTAGGATATTTTAAGCATTTTCCTTAATTTTTTTTTTTTAAAAGTTTACTTATTTTTTCTGTAACAGCCCTTTTTATTATCATTCCCTGGATCTCCTGTGTAAATTTCAGACATTTTCGCTCAGTAGTTTCTTTGCAAACAGCGTTTCACTTTCACAGATTCACACAAACTATTTTGCTACTTTATTCACCTCCCTCTGTCTGCGGTCTCAGCTGCTTCGGCTGTGTGCGATCAGCTCCTACTCAGGCTTTTTCCGTGGTTTTCGGCAGGTTAATCCAGATGTTTTTGGGGGTTTTCGGCGTGCATTCGGTGGGTTTTGCGGTTCGTTTTCGTCAGGTTTGCGGCAGCTTTTCCCTGCAATTCGGGGACCCTGTGGTGCTTACTGAATGCACCGCAGGGTCACCGAAATGGGATCGACAAAAGGTACCGAATTGAAGAGAACGAAAAGTCACCGAACGTGCGATGACTTTTCGAATCTCTTTGAATAACCCTGATAGTGACTATATACAGAATGCGCCTGTAAACATGTAACATAGTGACTATATACAGAATGCACCTGTAAACATGTAACACAGTGACTATATACAGAATGCACCTGTAAACATGTAACATAATGACTATATACAGAATGCACCTGTAAACATGTAACATAGTGACTATATACAGAATGCACCTGTAAACATGTAACACAGTGACTATATACAGAATGCACCTGTAAACATGTAACATAATGACTATATACAGAATGCACCTGTAAACATGTAACATAGTGACTATATACAGAATGCACCTGTAAACATGTAACACAGTGACTATATACAGAATGCGCCTGTAAACATGTAACAGTGACTATATACAGAATGCACCTGTAAACATGTAACATAGTGACTATATACAGAATGTACCTGTAAACATGTAACAGTGACTATATTTCCTACATATTTATTTTCTGTTAATCTGTATATTTGTGTTTTGTTTTTAATATCTTGCATTTATTACTTTGTATTTCTGTAACAACTCAATGTTCTTGAACCCAGGACATACTGAAAACGAGAGAAATCTCAATGTATCCTTCCTGGTAACATACATTAAAAATAAATAAGTAAAGGGTTCACCTTGGAACAGGCACGCAACAAAGGGGACAATATGTAAAATCTGCATTTTTATTTTTTTTACTGTTCCCATCTCCCTTGTTGTGGCAGTGCTGGAATAGGGACCAAAGTCTATGGATTCGTCAGATTTACAACAGCTCTGGATAAGTTTACACCAGGGTTGGAATCTAGCACTGAATTTCATTAAGGCATATAAAAAAATAAAATAAAAAACAGCAAGCAGAAAACACCACTAATTTCTCATTCATGCAAGCAGTTGTATTTTTGGCACCTGCTGAAAATGTGCTGTCGCGCTTTACTGCTTGTTATTCCTTTTCTCTCCTCCTTTATCTTTTTTTCAATCTTCTTGTGCTTGAGGACTTTAATATCACGGATATTAGGCATTTTGCTTTTTTAGATCTTGATTAGACCAGAGAGAATTTCAGTCAAACGCACGCTGATGACCCCAGAACTCAATCTCCACTTTAATTGCAAAGAGTGATGTTTTTTTTCCCCATTCAGCCAGGGCCTGTTCTATAGAGGGAGGTCAATGAGGTCACACTGGAACAGAAAACTGGCAAGGAAACCTGATTAACCCTGTAGCATCTGAAGACAGGAGGTTAATGCAGAGTCACATTACAACACTGTAACTCCTTAAAGGGACACGACCGCCAACATAAGCTGTAACTAGATTACTTGTGCATTACAACCAAAAACACATTATAAAACACATTATGAAACACATGCTGCGGTTTTCTCTGCTTGTTCGAAGCAATTGCATGTAAAAAAAAGGAAAAATACATTTATTTTTATCTCCTGCTCACATTTTGTGGATTTTCCCATGATGCAACTTTTATCATCTTATGGCAAGTCTCACTTTACAGCTGTGGTATAGGATAAAACAGTAGTGAAGAGGCAATGGGTTGGAGGAGGGAATGTTTAGACAAGCCTGCAGGGGATCTATTGTGTTATGCAGGCTACTTTAGGCTAGGGTCAGACTGAGGCAGTGCGAACGCGCGTTCTGGCGCACTTAATCACGGCCGCACTAGCAGCAGATGCCGGGCAATGACAGCCAATATACGAAGTACGGTCGCACAAAAGTCCGGCTGCGCAACGCAAGCGGCAAACAAACGCATTTTTTCGAGAACGTTAAACCACTAGTACTGACGTACAGAGTGCGCTGCGTCCGCTAGAGGCATGTGTGCGTGAATTGGAGACGTCAGACGCTGCTAATGTCCGGCCAACATAACGTCCAGATGCACAAAGTGTTTTATTGAAGATCCGTACAAAATCACGGATGAAACTGCGCATCGTATGACCGCTATTGCGTATTCCGTGAAAAAATACGTCCATTCTTCGAACGCACATTTTCACGGACAACGCGAAAAATGCGTTAGTCTGACCCTAGCCTTAGATATGAGATGGCAGCTGAATGAGATCTAATAGTGGACTAAGGCTGGTGTCAGGCGAGCGCACTATGTGCGCCCATACTGACGTGCCTCCCAGGGTCCTTCGCAGCGTCACAAAGCTGCGACGGGGCCGGCCACGCACTATAGCGTGCGCACTAATTGCACGTGCTACAAGCAGGCATGCTCTGTCTGTTTAGAAAGCCTCCCCGTTGAAGTGCTACGAAGTGAGTTCGACGGGGCTGCCATGCACGATCCTCCATAGGAGGATCGAGCCTTGCAGCACTGACCGCTGTGCTCAGCGAGGCGGGCAGACGGGCGTCAGAGTGGAAGGAACGTCCACTCTCACGGACTTTCCTCCTGCTCTTAAAAACGCTGGTCTGAGACCAGCCTAATAAACCTCCTGCTGATGTTCTTTGCATACATCCCACACAAAGCAATACTTATGAGTCAGATTTTTGGATATCTTACAAATTCACTCCATTCTGTGCCCAAAGCCACACAGTGAGGAGCAAGTGATGTAAAGTCCTCTCTCCTCCTGTTCTGTGTGTTTAATGTGTAAGTATATTTGTTAATTTGTCTCACCCATTGTACAGCGCTACGGAACATGTTAGCGCTTTATAAATACTTGTAACTGTAAAGATACTCTGGGGGGGTTTACACCACACAATGGATGCACCCAGTGACACATATAGAGGAAAATATCACACAATGGATGCACCCAGTGACACATATAGAGGAAAATATCACACAATGGATGCGCCCAGTGACACGTATAGAGGAAAATATCACACAATGGATGCACTCAGTGATGCACTCAGTGACACATATAGAGGAAAATATCACACAATGGATGCACCCAGTGACACATATAGAGGAAAATATCACACAATGGATGCGCCTAGAGACACATATAGAGGAAAATATTACACAATGGATGCACCCAGTGACACATATAGAGGAAAATCTATGACACATATCAAAATCAGTGACATATATTTAGGAAAATATCACACAATGGAAGCACCCAGTGACACATATAGAGGAAAATATCACACAATGGATGCGCCCAGTGACACATATAGAGGAAAATATCACACAATGGATGCGCCCAGTGACTCATATAGAGGAAAATATCACACAATGGATGCGCCCAGTGACACATATATGAAGAAAATATTTTCTTAACTAAACATACAAGAGAGAAACAAATCACATGTAAGATATCAGCAACATCAAATAAACACAATAAGGACTTTACATTTTTTTGGTGGTACTGGCCCTTTAATAAAGAATCATACCTATTAAAGGATAGGATACACTAAGTCACAGAGTTCTGGTTGAGTATCCTGGAACTTAGCATCTGCTAAGGCTGTGTTTCCAAAACCTGTCCTTGGGACCAGAGGTCAAGTCCTGCATGAACGCATGGAGACACAGTTCCCTCACTATTTTAGCAGGAGGAACTTAGTTCCCTTTTGGCTGATATACTGGGAAGCTGCAATACCTTTCTATTTAGTCACAATTTTATAAAGTTTCTATATTTAAGGGTATTTTTGGACCTAAGTTCAGTGGGAAGGCATGGGAATGACAATTTATCAGTGTTTGCCAGAGGAATGGCATTCTCGTGCATAAAGTAGTGCTGCAGCTGCTGCGGCTCCCAGTAATCTTTAAAACCGGAATGGACATTAATGTTAGCGAGTTCCCACACTTATTTTTTTAGGACTTGACCCCTGCTTGGGACCCTCTAACAGGTCAGGTTTTAGGCTAGGGTCAGACTAACGCATTTTTCACGTTGTCCGTGAAAAAGTGCGTTGAACGAATGGACGTATTTTTTCACGGAATACGCGATAGTGGTCATACGATGCGCAGTTTCATCCGTGATTTTGTACGGATCATCAATAAAACACTTTTTGCGTCTGGACGTTATGTTGGCCGGACATTAGCAGCGTCTGACGTCTCCTAATCACGCAAACACGCCGCTAGCGGACGCAGCGCACTCTGTACGTCAGTACTAGTGGTTTCACGTTCTCGAAAAAATGCGTTTGTTTGCCGCTTGCGTTGCGCGGCCGCACTTTTGTGCGACCGTACTTCGTATATTGGCCGTCATTGCCCGGCATCTGCTGCTACTGCAGCCGTGATTATGTGCGGCTGCACGCGCGTTCGCACTGCCTCAGTCTGACCCTAGCCTTAAGGATCCCCTTGGGGAAATGCAGACTGAATCCTGCAATCACTGAGCAGCAAATCATATCGCCTGTGCTGTGCTTCACATATCCTGCAAACCTGGCCTGTTAGGGGGACCTGAAGACAGGTTTTTTTTAACATTGCGCCAAGGAAACACGACAAATTGTCCCAGCCAGTACTTGTTAAATCGAATCTCCTTCAAGGTCGACTATGCGGTCCGTTTTTTGCCACTTCTTGCAACAAGTGTTTACAGAATATGTGGTTTAATACTTTGCATCCGTTCCGTCTGTAAGAAATAGATTGCTTATCTGATACTAACTATACATACGTGAGAATAAAAGCTGTGACATTGCATGGGGTTGAATTCACATGGTTTGAGAATAGTGAGAGATTTACTAAACTGGCTTTAGCTGTGTCTTTATACTAAAATAATTATTACATAACAGTCGTCTTGCCTTTGGGTGGTGACTGAAAGCCCTGCACCCTTTGGGAAGCCCTTTTCCTACCCCTTCATAAAGGCCTCCAAGTCGAAACGTTGGGGGTTCCTCTGGGTGTCCGCAATGGTCTATTCATGCAGAGGTCCAGGAGGTGCAAAACACAAGCGACTCCACAGAATAATACTGTAACAGATCTTAGTACCCCGACCGGGTCGCGTCTGTCAATACAGCTTCCTTGTCGGACCCCCGTGTTCTCCCCAGCAGACTCTCGTGCCTTCCTCCAGTCCTTAGACGAAGCTTAAGGACCGAGACACTAAAGAGCCTTGCTAGCATCCCCCAGAAATAAGACGAGGCTGTAGAGCTGGAGGTTTTCAAAGTCAAAATGGAACTGGTTTTATTGGGGACAGGCACAGATATTTATGCAGTCAAACATGGGCTATTTACATATACAAAACCTCCCCTAGAAAATGCTTTGAGGGTTTCTGTTGTTACTGCTCCTTATGCTTCAGGGTATTCGGGACATAATTTGACTAGGACGGATAAACATTTGCTCAACATTCCAAGACAAGACAGGACAATGACAGCCATGAATGGTAGACAAGATTACAGTCTAAAACAGCAGAAAATGGGGCAGTGTTTGCCTGAGAAAACAGATTAACCCCTTACCGCCCCAGGACGTACTATGCCATCCAGGGAGGTCTTTGAAGATGCAGGGTGTACAGGTATGGCCTGTTGTCTTCAATGGGGCCGCCTCGGCCCCAACCCACAGCCTGCAGCACGCGTCATTGACTGCAGGTGGACGGCCTGAACTCAGGCCATCCCCCTGCAGCCAATGACGCACGTTTTGCGCTGGCTGCAGGGCGGGGATGCAATATGCACGTCACGACGGTGCCTGTCGGCGAGGTGTACCTGTATGCCTCACCAGCATTTAGTCACCCCCGATGGACAAAGTCCTTCGTCATTAAGGGGTTAACAAAACTACTCAATATGTAAACAGATAGTAACACATATACCATAACGATAGACAATACATTATTCATCCAAAACACAGATTACACAAGCACCCTGCACCCACTCTGCAGGTACAGGGTGACTTCAACACAAGAGAGGGCAGGGAAATAAGAGACCATGAGGCCTGCACCTCCCAAATACATTTCTAGGACCTTGCACCCAAAGTCCAAAGTGAGGCACATCACAAATACCTTTATTGAAGCTTCAACATAGTATAAAAACCTTTTTGTGTCCTGAGGAAAGCTCCGGACAGGAGCTGAAACGTCGACCCATATATTAATGGATTGATTAAACATTTATTGTTTTTATAAAGACCTGTAGTGCCGCCGCATATACTCTGTCTTTTGTATAGATATGAAGCTGGACGGCAGGCACCGGGCAATGGAGATTGGAATCGTGTGTGCATGACGTCTTGGAGATATATATATTTTAATATCTTGCATTTATTACTTTGTATTTCTGTAACAACTGTAAAATTTCAATGTTCTTGAACCCAGGACATACTTGAAAACAAGAGAAATCTCAATGTATCCTTCCTGGTAAAATACTTTGCAAATAAATAAATATATACACACACGGTATACAGTATATATATATATGTGATATAGCCACTGGATGCAGGGATCAGTGCTCCCGCTTTTCTTTATTGTGCAGGCATGACATTTGCAGGGAACAGCATAAACAGCAAATAAACATATACAAACACCTACTCCTTTATGCGGAGGCTAACTAAACATTCAGAATCCCTCTCTGAAGTATTGGGCGGCTAAGCCGCTTACCAATCAGCGAAAACAAAAATCAAATATACTTCCCTTCTGTGTTCAGGACTGCGCTTCCTCCCCTTCTGCACCAAGACTGCCCTCTCAGAGGGAACCACCTCTCCTATAAGGGCAGGGCAGTCCTAATTAGGCATCAGCTGTGGGTTAACCCTATAGGGGGAAAAGGGAGTACTCCGTCCGCCTGCTGATAAACCTGTGGTCTACCACCCTGCCCCTAATCACACGGTCACACAATATATTTATATATACACACAGACACTAAAAAATTCCTCATAATACTATTTAAAAAAAAAAGAATAGAAAGCTTTTAAGATCATTCTGTATCCAAAAGTCCTAAAGTCATTATGTTCGTAAAATGACGACGTCTTATGCCTCCAAAAGGTAGCAAAGTCTGGTAATGGAGTGTAATGAGTCTAGGGCTGGCACTAATCATCCGCATGGCTCACTGTGCATAGCTACTTAATTTACCTCCGAGCAGATGACTGAGTGGGTGGCAAGTCGCTGGAAGAGAAATGACAAATCTATATATGTATACCTCCATGAGTGTAAATGTATATATGTATACAAGACATACAGGAAGACTAATAATGCAAGAATGGTGGATTACGGACAACCTTTCATGTTGCAGAAATGTTTAATGTATTTAATGTGACTTGGACTGATGGGACTGGAATCTCTGCACATATAAATAGCCGATAGCCGAATATTTTGCAGACTGACATCAGATTAAGAGGAGAATTAACCAATTTGCTGCCATAAGGCTGGGGTCAGACCAGCGCACTTTTAACGTGCGTTCTGGCGCACATAATTACGGCCGCACTAGCAGCAGATGACGGGCAATGACGGCCAATATACGATGTACGGCCGCACAAAAGTCCGGCCGTGCAACGCAAGTGGAATTTGAACGCATTTTTTTGAGAACACTGAACCGCTAGTACTGACGTACTGAGTGCGCAGCTGCGGCATAGCGGCGTGTGTGCGTGATTAGGAGACGTCAGACGCTGCTAATGTCCAGCCTACATAACGTCCAGACACAAAAAGAGTTTTATTGACGATCCGTACAAAATCACGACCGAAAATGCGCGTCGTCTGACCGTTTTTGCGCATTCCGTGAAAAAATACGTCAATGCGTTCGGACGCATTTTTTCACGTTCGCGGGGAAAAATGCTTTCGTCTGACCCTAGCCTTAATGGCTAATGGTAGATTCTTCTTGAAAGAAAGAGGATTTTATAAATTGAGGGTAGATGGATGATAATGCTGGCGTCCGTAAAGGATTTTTTTTATAGATTGAGTCCATTACTTAAAAAAAAAAAAAAAGTTTTAGAGGGGAAATTAAAATAGTTTAGTTCTCAGAAAAAAATTAAATAAAGCATAACAACAGCTCAGGGGAAAAAAAAGCAAACGCGATGAAGAAGAAAGCAAAGCAGTCGTTCACAAGGTCACCCCGTCTTATTCCGGACAAATGGGATTTTTATTTTGCCTACAAATGACGACCGCTGTAAGTGATCCTGGGGTTAAGGTTCATCCTAAACCAAGCAACATTTTGCGACACCGTCTCGAAGACAAATGTTGACTAATTTTGATTTTTATTTTGCTACACATCACAGCAACAAGATTTCATTAACCCTGTCGCTGCTGAGGCTTTTCACACCTCTGTGCTGAGGTCATTTTTACCGCTTTCGCTCATCATGTTTAACCGCGTTTTGTAGCCATATTTTGATATATGACCCAGACATATTATATATCGTTCCTTCCGGCAGATTCATAATATGTCATTATTATATGTATACGTCATGTCCTGCCTGTATATTATAACAAAAAATGCAATAAAATTAGAATTTTCAATAATTTATTATGTGTAAAGTGGTTTTTTTCACATTTTAACATGCGATCGTTTGCGGTTATATTTTGTATGGGGTGCGCTTGTTAAAAAAATTAGAAATGGGGTCTCGTTACATTTTTTTTTGGAGAAAATTTTGCTTTTTTTAACAAACGCACCGCATACAAAAATCGTTAGTGCAGCATTATTGTTCACATTATAATTGAAATGGGAACAATATTGCTGCATTAACAAAACAAAAAAAAACTTGTTTATTTTTTTTTTAGAATTTTTTTTTAATTTTTTTTTATTTATTTATTTTTTAAAAAACATTTTTCATGCTCATGTTTGGTATCGTTGGAAAGGCCATGCTCTGGCCGATCCAACAATATCAAACATTAACCCCTAGCTGCCATGAATCGGGAGATAGGGGGTTCCAATGAACCCCCTATCTCCACCATTGGTGGCAGCTAGGGGTTAACTCCAGGACTGGCATCATCGTGCTATGCACGGTGACGCCAGTCCTCAGGGGGAGTTCCTGGAGGCTTGGCCGACATCCAAGATGTCGGCCAGGTCCAGGAGAGGATCACGATCCGGCGCTTTTCAGCGCCAATTCGTGATCCGGCTCTCCAGGGGTTAATCACAGCCACCGTTTGGAAGGGCAGGCTGTGCCCTTCCAAACGATGCCTGGATTAACCCTCTCCCCCCTCCCTTTCAGGCGCTTCCTCCGCACATGCGGGGGGGCGCCTGAATTAGATGTCATTGCGCCGCCACGATGACATCTAATTGCTCCGCCGGGGTCCTGGAGTGCTGGGCTGACATCCAAGATGTCAGCCCGCACTGGGGGGGGGGGCACAGCAATCCGCCGGAATCCGGCGGATTGCTGCCTCCTGTGCATGGACGTGTTCAGCGCTGAGCGCGTCCATAGCAGCCAAGTGGTTAACCTTTATGAATGTCCAGGAAATAACTTTAAGGTTAGACGAGCGCACTATGTGCGCCCATACTGACATGGCTCCTGGCGTCCGTCGCTGAGTTGCGATGCTACGACGGGCCGGCCACACGCTGTAGCGCACGCATGATTTGCGCGCAACAGTGGGCGTGCTGCAGCTGTGCTGAAAGCCTCCCCGTCGAAGCGCTACGACGCTAGTTCGACAGGGCTGCAAAGTGCGATCCTCCATAGGAGGATGGAGCCTTGCAGCGCTGAGAGCACTGACTGCTCTCAGCGAGGTGGCCAGACGGGTGTCAGAGTGGAAGGAACGTCCACTCTCACGGACGTTAGTTCCGCTCTCAAATACGCTCAGTGGCGTCACTAGGGTTGGTGTCACCCGGTGCGGTAACTTATGGTGTCACCCCCCCCCCCCCCGAATTTTACGGGGGTTTTTTTAACTACTTTTACTCATGAATCAGTACTCCCATATAACACTGAATGCTCATAATAGACGGCGCACATTATTATTATTATTATTCTTTATTTATAAAGCGCCAGCATATTCCGCAGCACATTACTGTGAGGTTTATTGCTGTGGAGCTCTGTGATATGCTCATACACAAATTTTGGCAAACTGACAGCAAGTACGGTGCCTGTTCGAAGGCGGTGAAAGTCCCCATAGAGAAGTAATGGTTAATCTGTTCAGAGACACCGAACAGCAAAGAAATGTCCTGATGTCCGGTGTTTTCATTTGGCAGGTTTATTCAGGGAAAACGAACACCATAGGTTTCAATGTTAAAAATATTTCTGTTTTTATCCAATATCTAATAAACCGTTTATTCCTTTAATCCATAGTAAAAAATCTCTTTATTGATTTTATTTTTTTAGTATCTTTTAGGCATTTTTTAAAAAAAAATCCATTTTTTTTCCCTGTAACAAACCTTTTTATTATCATTCATAAGTTCCTTATATGTTAATTCCAGACATTTTCGTTCAGTAGTTCTTTTTAATACAGCTGGCGACGGGTTTGCGGCAGCATTCGGTGACTGAATCCCTGCACTTCAGGGACCCTGAGGTCAATTCACAGTGGAAATTTGATTCCCCAAAGTGCGGGGAACAACAGAACACTGAAATGTCTGCGTCATTTCGGTGCTCTGAGAATATCCTCTTTGTGTTTTTTTTTGCCACCCCCTGGAAAGTTCCAGCTTAGAATTCTCAACGTATCCTTCCTGGTAAAATATTTTTGTGTAAAAAAAAAAAAAGGGTGTCACCCTAGGGCAGGGGTCAGCAACCTTGGCTCCCTGATGTTTTGGGAACTACATCTCCCACGATGCTCAGTCACCCATTAGGCTGACTGAGCCACATGGGAAATGTAGTTCCCAAAACATCAGGGAACCAAGGTTGCTGACCCCTGCCCTAGGGGGTTGTGTCACCCAGTGCGGGCCGCACCCCCGCCCCCTAGCGACGCCCCTGAATACGCTCGTCTGACCCCGACCTAAGATTTGCCCAAGAAACGCTATAAGTGAGTCGTGCAGATTTTCCATTTCTCAGTAAAGGGAGCCTTGTCACGGCTACATCAACAGGGAATTCGATTTCATGCCTCGGTTTTGGTAGCAAATCTATAGATATTTTTTAAATATTTTTCCCTCACATTTTATTAGTGGAAAACCAAGGAAACGGTTATTTTTAAACATTAGTTTAAGATGCTGTCTGATACAACATGCAACATTCTGCTGTAAAACAGTCAAACAACCTGCAGAAAACATTGAGAAAAATTATTCTGTTTTTGATTACAATATTTAAGTTCAGCTTAGATTCTTTTTTTTTAACTTTATACACTGTATATTTTTTTATTAGTATACGTAAAGGTCTGATTTCTCTTTAGCGAATTGAGGACAGGTGTGGCTTGAGGTCCAGTGGGACTATTTAGTAAATGGAAAAAAATGAATTGTGGGAAATTGCCACTATAATTGCATATTTATAAAATATATATATATATATAATATCTCTTGGTATACTGTATATATATTATATATATTTATATATATAGATTACATAAAGCTATCTAGTATGGCGTGGCATTGATTTAACGGTTCTGTGTAAAAACAGACCCAGGATGCAATAAAAGTGAGACAGATGTCATTTGCATATCCTACCCAGAGTTCCTTGCTGCATATGGGAAATGTGGCACAGTAGCTCTGGGATGCAGTTTTTTGAATTGCTGTGATGTGCAGATGGCTTCTGCAATAACAAACACACACATATATATATATACACACACACCCCTGAAAATATGTCACTTATTCACTATTGTGATCAAAAAGTTTATGTTCTTCAAATCACCGTGATGTTACTTTAAGGGTTATTCAGAGAGCACCGAAATGTCACCGACATTTCGGTGCTCTCCCGTTCGCCGCACTTCAGCAAGTTAAATTTGCCGACCCTGCTTTCAATTCAGCATTCACCACAGGGTCCCTGAAATGTGGCGAATTGACCTATGTATACAATATCCTTTTTTTTCATTGACTTGCATAAAGAGAGACGATCCTCCATAAACCATCATGCATTTTATTAAAAAAGAAAAAAAAACACAAAAAAACCCACAGGAAAGTTATATGGAGACAGTGACTAGGGCAGTATACTCTGAGACAAGAGCTGCTTATGGAAAAAATGTGGAGCGAACTGTTGTGCATTAGCATCTCCCTATCAAAGTGGGTCTGCATTATCAGCATACAGGCAGAAATGGCCTTTGTGTCAAATACAGTAAATGTGTTGCAGACAGATAATAGAAACGGTGAAATCTCCTGCTTATGGGGATTTGTAGTGATCATAACGAGATTATTAGCAATGCGATATCTATATGTGCTGCATAATGCCTATGTATGGGAATTACAGCAACACCTTGTATCTGTATGTGCTGCATAATGCCTGTGTATGGCAATTACAGAAACACCTTGTATCTGTACGTGCTGCTTAATGCCTGTGTATGGCAATTACAGCAACACCTTGTATCTGTACGTGCTGCATAATGCCTGTGTATGGCAATTACAGCAACACCTTGCATCTGTATGTGCTGCATAATGCCTGTGTATGGCAATTACAGCAACACCTTGCATCTGTATGTGCTGCATAATGCCTGTGTATGGCAATTACAGCAACACCTTGCATCTGTATGTGCTGCATAATGCCTGTGTATGGGAATTACAGCAACACCTTGTATCTGTACGTGCTGCATAATGCCTGTGTATGGCAATTACAGAAACACCTTGTATCTGTACGTGCTGCATAATGCCTGTGTATGACAATTACAGCAACACATTGTATCTGTATGTGCTGCATAATGCCTGTGTATGGTAATTACAGCAACACCTTGTATCTGTATGTGCTGCATAATGCCTGTGTATGGGAATTACAGCAACACCTTGTATCTGTACGTGCTGCATAATGCCTGTGTATGGCAATTACAGAAACACCTTGTATCTGTACGTGCTGCATAATGCCTGTGTATGACAATTACAGCAACACATTGTATCTGTATGTGCTGCATAATGCCTGTGTATGGTAATTACAGCAACACCTTGCATCTGTATGTGCTGCATAATGCCTGTGTATGGCAATTACAGCAACACCTTGCATCTGTATGTGCTGCATAATGCCTGTATGGCAATTACAGCAACACCTTGCATCTGTATGTGCTGCATAATGCCTGTGTATGGCAATTACAGCAACACCTTGTATCTGTATGTGCTGCATAATGCCTGTGTATGACAATTACAGGAACACCTTGTATCTGTATGTGCTGAATAATGCCTGTGTATGGAAATTACAGCAACACCTTGCATCTGTATGTGCTGCATAATGCCTGTGTATGGCAATTACAGCAACACCTTGTATCTGTATGTGCTGCATAATGCCTGTGTATGGCAATTAGAGTAACACCTTGTATCTGTATGTGCTGCATAATGCCTGTGTATGGCAAATTTACAGCAACACCTTGTATCTGTATGTGCTGCATAATGACCGTGTATGGCAATTACAGTAACATCTTGTATCTGTACTGTACAGGGATTTACACTCATTATAACCCCCTGAATCTTATCCCTGTACAGCAGTGAGTAACCCCACAGCTCCCCCTTTATTCGGCTAACTCCCTGGCTGTTATAATGCAGCAGTAAAGTTTGTTGAGCTTTTTGTTACAGCGAGGATGGGGATTGCTCTTTATCATTTCTTCACCACGCTCCAGGGCGAAAGGAGTGAGATCACACAAACTATTTTCTCTCTCCAGGAAGAATGCTAACCTTGCATAGTAAAAGGGGCCTTGTACGATTTTTTGTTGTGTTCCATCGCGTCACAATGTTACAATGTAGAAATTGCAATGCATGTTTTTGGTAGTGAAAGGGTTAAACTTGTAGTCTGGGTAAAATTTTCTTCAGTAACCAGTGCCCCCCCCGCCCCCCATTTTAAAAGGGTCTACAGAATCTACATAGTGATTTAAAAAGGTCAAGGGTGAGAGCAAACATGTAACTGAAATGAGCTACCCAACACAAACCCAACAAAAGGATAACAAACACAGTGAAAGGCGACTAGCGCGGTATGAGTCATGCGGAACGGAAAATGCTGAGACACTCAGAAACGGTCAAAACAGTACTGAATAGAAATACTCCATGGTGAACGCACCTGAGAAAGGACTGGATTTAGAATTCTAATAGAGTTTAACGTGCATCGACAACATCGGCTTTAGTATTCCGCTGGATCTGCCAGATGTTTCTACATTGTCTCAAGTGTAGACGTTTGTGAAGTCTTTCCCTATGAGGTGACGCTAAAATAAGCAAGAAATAAAAATTAGGGATGGACCGATATCACTTTTTAGGCACCGATACCGATTATCGACAGCCTGTCAGGCCGATAACCGATATCAGGTACTGATATTCTGTACATTTGAAGTCTTGAATAGTTACAATTTCGACACAAATCTGGCGTCAACTGAACAGGTTTAATAAAACTCTGCACATTACAATAACTGAGAAAAATAAAGTGCTGAAAAATAACATAAACAGCTTTCCAGAACACAGAAAAATGGCAAAAAAAAAACAAAAAAAAACTATAAACATCGCACACTAAACATCACTACTAGAAAGCTAAACAATATTTTGTGTTAAGGAATCATAGTGCTCAGTGTGTCTGTTAAAACAATAAAACTCACAGTAATGTGCGATGTGTACGAGCAGATCACAGGTCTCCACAGCAGTAAATCTCACACTCATTAGGGATGTGCGTTTCAGGTTTCAGAATTTCGGAATTTTCACGAAATTTCCCGATTCGTGTTTTCGGATCCCGCGATTTTCCGAAAATTTTTAGATCCGAAAATGGCAGATCCGAAAAGTTTTCCGAGCCGAAACGAAATATTTTCGGAATTTTCGAATGGACTTGAAATGTGTCAAATCGAAATTTATTTTCGCTCTATTCATGATTTCGGTTCCATTCGTGATTTCGGTTCCATTTCGGTAATTCTGGACATCGTATATTTAACTATTATCGGTTATATCGCTGATTCTGTAAATTTTGTATTTGTAAATGCGTATCACTTTTTTTTGTTTCCAATGATCCGATAATTCTGTCGATACGAAAATTCCTTCGGAATCGGGTCGAATCCGATTCGTCCGCGGGTCGCGCATGCGCGCGCGCGGATGTCATAACTTTATTGAGCTAGTTTTTTGACACCTTTTTTGACAAAATATTGTTTTTATTATTCATCATGGCTGCAAGAGACGAGTGCCATTCAGACACCTCCTCATCGTCTTGCACCCATGAAACACCACCACCCAGGAAGAAGCGGGCCAGCAACATGGCATTTGAGGAGATGCTCGAGTTGGTCCGGATCTTTGACAGACGAGAGTACGACTGCCGTAAGGGCCCTTACGGCAGAAAGAATAACGCAAAAAAGGACCGTATCCTCGGTAAGGTTCGCACCACCATCCTGGAGCTGTTCGGGAAGGACCGGACGAAGGAACAGCTCCGCAAACGCTGGTCCGACCTCAAGGTGCGCGAGGAGGAGCAGCTGAGGCACATCCGTCGCGTCATAGCCAAACGTAAGTGTCATGTTATATTGTAAAGCGCTGCGCAAACTGTTGGCGCTATATAAATCCTGTATAATAATAATAATGTGCTTGCATGTGCTAATGTGCACAGAAATACGTTGATTTATCTAGTCTTTTTTTCATGCAATGTGATTGTGTATAGCTTTGCGTTTTCACGACTCGTCATACATGCATTTTTGCCATCGCTCTTCTTTTTTGTGATTTTACGTATTCGTGAAAATTGTGACATTTGATGTATGTAGATGAAGTTACAATGCTGGATTTCTTTTGGCACTGTGTGTATAGTCTGTAGTGTGCTGGGGGGGAGGTTGTTGTGATTGAGTGATGCATACGAGATGACCCGCAGCTTGCCCAATATTGGCTCCCATCTGCGCATCAATAAAAATCTCTGCGTCTCTGCTAAGTGGTAGGATGGGACATGTAGTTCTTCTGAAAGTGCATCCAGAGCCGCGTTCAATACGTCCTCAGCAGCTGCTGAATTGTTGCAGCGCAGCAATTCAGTTTGCTGCAGCAGTGTCATTATTGAACGCTTTAGATGCAAATTTCAAAACAAAATGGCGGATTTCTGTTGTTTCTGCAATATCCAGTTTTATTAGCAGAAACTGAAAGTGAAACTGAGGCTGAGGCATCTATAAAATAACTAAAAGCAGTCAGCACAATGCGCTTTGTACGCACACAACACAAATAATAGTTTTTATTGAATAAACGTAATGTTTACTTCTGAAAAAAATATATAATTGAACGGTAATATATGTCTATGTGCAGAGGAATAATAAATAAATATTTTGTGACTTTAGAACTATGAGATGGGAGTAGTGGTGGGTCAAGCTGGTAGTGCTAGTGGGTAGTGGAGGGGTGTCGCAATACTTTCGGCAATATATTGTATAGATATACCATTTTTTCCAGTCTGCATTATTTACGTGTTATTTTTTGGATTTGGCAGAAGACAGGAAGAAGGCAGCATCTGCCCCGGCGGGCACCAGTGCCCCAGTGGAGGAGGAGGAGGAGCCACAGGCGACCACCAGCGCTGGTATATACTGTTTTATTTTGCAACGACTTTTGGTCAAAAATAAATCAGTTTTGTTGTTTACTGTATTTTTTATTTCTTTAATTTCTTATAGCACCGGATGAGATGCTGACGGTGGTGGTGGAGGAGGAGGAGGAGTCGGAGCCTCAGGAGGCCGCCAGCACTGGTATATACTACTGTTATATTTTTTCAAGACTTTCAGTCAAAAATAGAAACCTGCTTTACTTACTGTATTTTCCTTCTTTCATTTATTGGATATATAAAAGGAGAAGCCAGACCGGACACGTCCTCCAGTGTCAGGATGATAAATTGGGAGGCGATCGGCGAGCTACGCCTGGCTGTTACCTCCATAGATGCCATCCAGGAACTGCTCCAGGAATTGCGGGAGCATATAAGCAATGCCGCTGACATCCTGGAGCGGCAGTGAGACCAGCCTCCTCCCGAAATTGCGCAGCGCTTTACAATATAACATGACACTTACGTTTGGCTATGACGCGACGGATGTGCCTCAGCTGCTCCTGCTCGCGTGCTTTGAGGTCGGACCAGCGTTTTCGGAGCTGGTCCTTCGTCCGGTCCTTCCCGAACAGCTCCAGGATGGTGGTGCGTAGCTTGTCAAGGATACGATCCTTGCGGGTGTTATTCTTCCTGCCGTAAGGGCCCTTACGGCAGTCATAATCTTTGTAATCAAAGATGCGGACCAGCTCCAACATCTCCTCAAATGCCAGTAATTATCTCAAGTGAACCAATATTCTGAACAAGATGTTCGCCTGGCTTACAATGGCGGCCATCTTCCAGTCTATTTCCACTACACTATGTTTGTTTGTGCCCCTGTTGGGCAGTTTGCCATCCTTGGCATGTTCCCTTCCCTTCCCCATGTTGTAAATAAATTTTCTATTTTTTCTATATTTTCCTGTTTGTGTGCGTTGCTTTTCCTTACTTAATAAGTTAATATGTATTGCTTGGTTTCCACACTGTTAAAATTATATGTACATAAATTTATTGACATTTATATGGACCCTTTGTCATAACTTTGTCAACATATTTGTGGCCATGAATGTGACTGTGCACATTCTACACTTCCTGCCTGGCCAAAAAATGTCACACACTAACACAACCTTGTTGTACTGCCTTGAGATTTGATTACCGACGTGGCCTGGTTTTGTTAAACTTAGGCGATGTCACAACAACACGGATTTTTGTCCACAGTCACATTCATTGTATAACCAAGAATTTATCAAAAAATATTGATGGCAGCACTGCGTGAAGTCTTCTCCGACACAACCCAAAGATCCTCAGTGCGGCTCAGGTCTAGTTTATTTGTCCCTGTTTGCAGCTTCACTGTCAGGTTCGTGTTTATGGAGCTCAGGATGCGGGACAAGCCGTTTTTGGGGTTGAGTCTGGATGTGATAAGGTGTATGGTAAATAACGTAAAGGTTTTAGTACCTGGCTGGGTTTGGTTGAAGAGAGACGTCGTTGATGCAGGCTGAGGTTCGGTACACGGTGAAAGCAGGTGGAGAGTCGTCGTTGATACAAGCGGAGGTTCGGTACACGGTGAAAGCAGGCAGAGAGTTGTCGTTGATACAAGCTGGGGTTCGGTACACGGTGAAAGCAGGCAGAGCGTCGTCGTTGATACAAGCCGGGGTTCGGTACACAGTGAAAGCAGACAGAGCGTCGTCGTTGATACAAGCCGCGGTTCGGTACACGGTGAAAACAGGTAGAGATATCTTTAGACAGGTGTGCTCAGGTAAGGGAGGTTTAAAGGGGAGGAACAGGACAACTAAGCAATGAGTCTTGGAGAGTTTGGTGTTTAAATAGGGCGCCTGTGGGAATTGGGCCAATCAGGAGAGAGGTGTACCTGGTTGCCTGGGGATACTGGGTTTTGATTGGTTGGGGACGCCATCTTGGAAAGCCACGTGGGACGCCGAGATGCGAGGAGACTGGTGCCGGAGAGCAAGCGCTGGGGAAGGACTCGTGGCGCCGCGGGGGTGCGCAGCCGATCGAGGGGTCCCTGGTATGGAGTGCCGATGCTGGGGCCATGGTGTTGCAGGGACAGCCCTCACTACCAGCAAGGAAGCCGCCGGGGGTCTGGAACCGCGGTGCAGGGCGGAGGTCCGGTGACCGGCAGTGGGTGAGTCAGTGGGTCCGGCGGGACCTGACAGTACCCCCTTCTTAGGACGACCCCTCTGGGGGCGTAACGGGCCAGGCTTGGAAGGGTGTAGGAAGTGGAAGGCCCGTACCCGAGAAGGGGCATGGACTTGAGTCGCGGGTTCCCATGAATTTTCCTCGGGTCCATATCCCTTCCACTGGATGAGATATTCTAATTTTTTGTAGCGAGAACGGGAATCGAGAATACGTTGGACTTCGAATTCCTCAAGACCCTCCATGGTGATTGGGTCTGGAGGAGGGGTGAGCGCTGGGGAAAGTGGTCCTCTGTCCAGGGCTTTAGAAGGGAAACATGGAAAAACCGGATGTATTTTAAACGAGGGAGGGAGTTGGAGGCGGACAGCGACAGGGGAGATGATGGAGACGATGGGATAGGGACCTATGTATTTAGGACCTAATTTCTTTGTTGGACACGACAGTTTGAGATTTTTGTAGATAGCCATACTTTCTGTGATGGTTGATAAGCAGGGGCTGCTTTGCGATGTAGGTCGGCATATTTTTTGTAGGTGTTTTGGATTCTAATAGGGTGTTCTTCGCGAGGATGAACCCTTGTTGTAGCTTCTGAATATGGTCGTTGACCAGAGGTAAGGGACTCTGGGGGGAGTGTCTGGAAGGACTGAGGGGTGAAACCCATAGTTAGTGTAAAAAGGGGATTGTTTGATAGAGGTGTGTATTTGGGAATTGTATGCAAATTCCGCTGTGGTGAGGAGGTCGGACCAATCGTCTTGTAGGTACGAAGTATAGCAACGTAAGTATTGTTCCAAGGTTTGGTTCGTTCTTTCGGTCTGTCCATTGGAGTGGGTGAAAGGCAGTGGACAGACAGACGGATATGTGTAGTAGTGTACAAAAGGCTTTCCAGAACCTTGAGGTAAATTGGGGGCCACGATCTGAGATGATGGTTTCTGGGGTGCCATGGAGCCTGAAAACATGATGAAAAAAAAGGTTGGCGGTGTCCTTGGCGGAGGGTGATCCTTGAGTAGGGATAAAGTGGGCCATTTTGGACAGTCGGTCTACTACCACCATGATAGTGGTATGTTTTCGGGACGGGGGTAGGTCGACGATGAAGTCAACGGAAACACTAGACCATGGGCGAAGCGGGACTGGTAAAGGTTGGAGGAGTCCTGTTACTTTCGTTCTAGGGACTTTACAACGGTTACAGGTGTCGCATGTCTTGACGTATTTCTGAACGTCTAGGGAGACGGAGGGCCACCAAAAATGTCGAAGGATGAGGTCTAGTGTCTTTCTGATACCTCCGTGTCTTGCTGGGGGGCGTCGTGATTGAGGTGTAGGATTTCCAATCGTTTGGCCGGAGGTATGAACAAGCGTCCGGAGTTGTGGGGCGAGGAGGTGTCACGGTCTTGGAGGTTTTTAAGAAGGTGGGTCTGAGTGGCAAGGAAATGTCCCTGATGTAGAACGGTGTCTTCTTCGTCTGTGGATGTTGGGGTTTCGTCTGACAGGCGGGAAAGGGCGTCGGCCTTTCCGTTTTTGCTTCCTGGGCGATAAGTTATGTGAAATGAAAAACGAGAAAAAAACAGGGCCCAGCGCGGCTAACCTCGGACAGAGCCGACGTGCCGATCTTAAGTATTCTAGATTTTTATGATCTGTGAAGATGGTTGTGGGGTGAAGGGTGCCTTCCAGGAGGTGTCTCCATTCTTCGAGGGCGTTTTTTATGGCCAGGAGTTCCCTATCGCCTACGCTGTAGTTGACTTCGGCTGGTGATAGTTTGCGGGAGAAGAAAGCTACAGGGTGTAGACGATCATTGTTTTCGTCTCGCTGAGAGAGGACGGCTCCGGTGGCGATCCCTGAGGCATCCACTTCCAGAGAATAGGGTTTAGAGGATCAGGTAGCAGCAGGATGGGTGCGGTGGTGAAGCGGGTACGTAGGTTGTCGAACGCCTTTTGGGTTCCTTCGGTCCATAGGAAGGGGGTGTTCTTCCTGGTCAATTGGGTGAGAGGCTGGGCAAACCTGGAGAAGTTACGAATGAATTTGCGATAAAAATTTGAAAATCCAATAAAGCTTTGTACTTCTTTTTTTGTACGAGGGCGAGGCCATTTGGTGATGGCTTCGATTTTCCGAGGGTCCATTTCTATATGACCCGGGGTGATTATGAACCCTAGAAATTCGATTCGCGGAGTGTTGAAAATACATTTTTCGAGCTTAGCGTACAGGTTGTGGGACCGTAGGCGGGCAAGGACGGTATTAACATGTTGGTAGTGTTGTGACAAGGACTCGGAGTAGATAAGAATATCGTCCAGGTAGGCGACTACGTATACATCCAGTATATCGCGTAGGATATCGTTTATGAAGTGTTGGAAAGCAGCTGGGGCGTTGCATAGCCCATATGGCATAACAAGATATTCGAAATGGCCATATCTTGTGCGGAAGGCCGTCTTCCACTCATCCCCTTCGCGCACGCGCAGTAAATTGTACGCTCCCCTAAGGTCGAGTTTCGTGAAAACGGTGGCCGTTTTTAGCTGGTCAAGGAGTTCGGGTATAAGTGGTAGGGGATACTTGTTCTTTACGGTGATTTTATTTAGTTCTCGATAGTCCACGCACGGGCGAAGACCCCCATCCTTCTTTTCAACAAAAAAATATGCCCGCTCCCGCGCGGGGAAGAGGAGGGTCGGATAAAGTTCTCTCTAGATTTTCCTGAATATATCCTTTTAGTACCCGTAGTTCGGGTCCCGACAACGGGTAAATGCAGCCATAGGGTATGGCAGCTCCAGGAAGGAGGTCAATGGGGCAGTCGTATATACGAGGAGGGGGGAGCTTTTTTACTCCTTTCTTGCAGAAGACGTCTGCATAGTTCGCGTACGCTTGTGGTAGGGTCACTTGGGCGGTTCTCAGGTTCTGGTCAAGAATGGATAGGATGGTACCTGTGGTGTGTGCGAGACAATGAGCCCTGCAGTGGGGAGAGGAGAAGGTAAGACGACTAGTGGTCCAGGAGATTGCGGGGTCGTGTTTTACCAACCAGGGTAACCCTAGGATGATGGGAAATAGGGGTGATGTGACCAGATCGAATCGTAAGGTTTCTTTGTGTCGGTCACCTATATATATCGTAAGAGATATCAAGGGAGATCCATCGACACTTTGAATGCTCAAGGGTTTAGCTTTATTTTGGTGAGGGATACAAAGAAGAGTAGCCAGAGTAGTGTCCATAAAGCAGCCACTCGCGCCGGAGTCGATCATAGCAGGAAGGGTCACTGAGCGTTCATCCCACTGTAATAGAATGAATACAGACAAATGTTGAGACTCGACAGGGTGCAGATCTCCTAGGCGCGGATCATCGGGTATTTTATGGTCGTTACCTTGATGGAGTTTGACCTTATCGGGGCATTCACGGGCAATGTGGTTGGGTTTGCCACAATAGAGACACAGATGGTGGTTCCGTCGTCTTGCAAGTTCTTCAGGCGGTAGGTGCCCCTTTACTAGTCCAATTTGCATGGCTTCTCCGAAAGGTGCCGAGGTAGCAGGAGGGGAGGTGACGGGAGTGGGTGTGGAAAAGAAAGGTCGCCTTGTAGACGGAGTGGAGACTTGGGTGACTCGTTCTCTTTTCCGTTCTCGTAGGCGTCGGTCTATGTTGGTAACCAGCTGTATGAGGGGTTCGAGGGAGAGAGGGGCTCGGACGTGGATAGGTCATCCTTTATCTCGCTGGATAATCCGACCTTGAACTGACTGACCAGTGCGGTTTCGTTCCAACCCGTCTCTATGGACAGAGTCTTGAATTCAGCAACATAGTCCTCCACGGGCGTTTCCCCTGTTTCAGGTCTCGTATGGAGGTTTGGGCTGACTCAAACCGATATGGGTCCTCATACAAGTCGTCCAGTGCTGTGATAAAGGCTTCCCAGGATACAAGAGCGGGATCGTTGCTGGTAATGAGATGGTGAGCCCACAGTCGGGGTTCGCCTTGTAACAGCGATATCACTGTTTTGATTCTGATGTCTTCGGAGTGGTAGGTTCGGGGTTTTAGGAAAACAGGAGTTGACAATCCGTAAGAAACACCCGATATTTGTTCCGGTCACCGGAAAATCGGTCTGGCAAAGGCACAAGAGGTTCAGGAGCCATAGCATCAACCAAGGGTAGATGAGTTGGTAGGCTTGGGATGGGGAGGGGCGAGGTAGCGGCCATAAGGTCCGAGACCTGGTTCTGGAGTTGAGCCTGTCCGGTTTGTAGGCCTTGGACGGTCTGGTTTAGATTCCCGATCTGGCGGGACATTGTGTTGAGGGCTTCGGCTATATCCGCTAGGTCCATTCGGTAATAGGCTTGGTTGTATCTGTCAGGTTCGTGTTTATGGAGCTCAGGATGCGGGACAAGCCGTTTTTGGGGTTGAGTCTGGATGTGATAAGGTGTATGGTAAATAACGTAAAGGTTTTAGTACCTGGCTGGGTTTGGTTGAAGAGAGACGTCGTTGATGCAGGCTGAGGTTCGGTACACGGTGAAAGCAGGTGGAGAGTCGTCGTTGATACAAGTGGAGGTTCGGTACACGGTGAAAGCAGGCAGAGAGTTGTCGTTGATACAAGCTGGGGTTCGGTACACGGTGAAAGCAGGCAGAGCGTCGTCGTTGATACAAGCCGGGGTTCGGTACACAGTGAAAGCAGACAGAGCGTCGTCGTTGATACAAGCCGCGGTTCGGTACACGGTGAAAACAGGTAGAGATATCTTTAGACAGGTGTGCTCAGGTAAGGGAGGTTTAAAGGGGAGGAACAGGACAACCAAGCAATGAGTCTTGGAGAGGTTGGTGTTTAAATAGGGCGCCTGTGGGAATTGGGCCAATCAGGAGAGAGGTGTACCTGGTTGCCTGGGGATACTGGGTTTTGATTGGTTGGGGACGCCATCTTGGAAAGCCACGTGGGACGCCGAGACGCGAGGAGACTGGTGCCGGAGAGCAAGCGCTGGGGAAGGACTCGGTGGCGCCTCGGGGGTGCGCAGCCGATCGAGGGGGTCCCTGGTATGGAGCGCCGATGCTGGGGCCATGGTGTTGCAGGGACAGCCCTCACTACCAGCAAGGAAGCTGCCGGGGGTCTGGAACCGCGGTGCAGGGCGGAGGTCCGGTGACCGGCAGTGGGTGAGACAGTGGGTCCGGCGGGACCTGACATTCACGCAACACCTCCTCCCAGCTATGAGCTCTCTCTCTCCCACCGCTGCCCGCTAAGACGCTGCCCGCCAACATGGTCACGTCTTTGCAGGAAGACAACAGCATGGGGGAACGGCAGCTGCCGACAGTCCCAAGACCTTGTCACAATGACGTCAGTTCTGGAGTTAACCCCTAACTGCGACCAATGGTGGAGATAGGGGGTTCATTGGAACCCCCTATCTCCCGATCCGCGGCAGCTATCAGTTGGTTAATGTTTGGTATCTTTGGATCGACCAGAGCATGGCCTTTCCAACAATACCAAACATGACAATGTTAAAAATTATAAAAAATTAAAATATAAAAAAAAATAAACAGTTTTTTTTGTTTTGTTTTGTTAATGCAGCAATATTGTTCCCATTTCAATTATAATGTGAACAATGATGCTGCACTAAGGATTTTTGTATGGGGTGCGTTTGTTAAAAATAGTGTAATTTTCACCCAAAAAAATAAACAAGTCCCCTTTTCAATTTTTTTTAACAAACGCAACTCATAAAATATAACCGCAAACACTCGCATGTTAAAATGTGAAAAAAATACTTTACACCTTGTAAAACAAACATTGAAAATTCTAATTTTATTGCATTTTTTGTTATAATATACAGACAGGACATGACGCATACATATGATAATGATATATTATGAATCATCTGCCGAGTCTGCCGGAAAGAACGATATATAACATGTCTGGGTCATATTATAAAATAAGGCTTCAAAAAAACGCGTTTAAACAAGAGGAGTGAAACTGTTAAAAATTAGCTCAGCAGCAGACCGCAGTGCCGCACACAGGCGTGAAGGGAAGCCTTGAAATGCCTCAGCAGCGAAAGGGTTAATTATTTTTTTTTGTCTGTTTTAAATCATTTTTTTTTACTTTTTTTTTGTTTCAGATCATTTTGATCAACTATTTTTCCGTTTTAAAACCTTTTTGTTCTGGTTTTTATTTTTAAAGTCAGACCATTCGGGTCAGTTTAGCGTTTTTTAAATCGTTTTGTTGATTTTTTTTTGTTCCTTGGCTTTCATACCATTTTTTAATGTGATTAAATAAAGTTGTGAAATGTATATTCATAAGAAAAAAAGGATCTTTATTTAATTTAAAAAAAACACGATAGAATCGCTAGAATTATCGTATCGACAAAATGAATTATCGGATCCGAAAAACAAACCAAAAATTTATTATAAAAAAATATATAAAGTATAAAAAAGTAAACCATAGTAGTTTACATCAAAACGAATAGAGTTAGACAGCTTTGAAACGAGGAGAACAGACGTTCCGAAAAAAAAGAAAATTTCCGAAATCACAAAAAGTCGATACAAAAAACGAGCAAAGTGACACGAAAATACGAAAAATGGTCGATATTCCGAAAAAAAAATGTACACGAAAAACGAGTCGAGCCGAACCGAAACAGAAATCGGCCGAAACGAGCCGAATCGAAAAGTTTAAACATCCGAACAAATCGAACCGAAAAAAAAAATCGGTGCACAAGCCTAACACTCATACACACTGCACATCATTGTGAGTTTTATTGCTGTGGGGCATTGTGATACGCTCATAAACACTGCACATTACTGTGTGTTTTATTGCTGTGGCGCTCTGATACAAAATGTGGTGTGTATGAGCAGTGGCGTAGCGTTGGTTATCAGCGCCCGGGGCCAGCCAAGAATTGTGCGCCCCCCCAACCTGTGGACACGTTAGCATGCCCCGATTCCCTTCCACCATTAGGGCATTGAACCCCTTAACTGTGATACGCTCATACACTCTGCACATTACATTGTATCACAGTGCTCCACAGCAATAAAACCCACAGTAATGTGCAGCTCACACATGGATATATATATTGCCCCCAGCAGCTCAAACATGAATATATTTGCCCCAATGCCCCAGTACCTCACACATGAATATATTTGCCCCCAATAGCTCAACCACGAATATATTTGCCCCCAGTACCTCAAACATGAATATATTTGCCCCCAGTAGCTCACACATGAATATATTTGCCCTCAGTAGCTCACACATGGATATATTTGCCCCCTCTCCCCCCCCCGCTCACCGGCTCTGAGGGCCCGCTGGTCGGTCAGGGGGGCGGTTTGGGGCATCATATTGGGCCCCCGCTGGTTTCCCTGTGATGGACATTGTGCTCTTGGGCAGCCAGCGGAGCACTCTGTAAATGCCGCGGTGGCGCCTGAAGCCCAGTCTATGCACGTTGCACTGGCGCCGCCCCTCACGTGACACGTCACGTGAGGGGGCGGTGCAGGCACCACCGCGGCATTTCCAGAGTGCGCTGCTGGCTGCCTGTGTGCACTGACCGTCACAGGGCAGGGAAACCAGCGGCGGGGGCCCACTATGGAGCCCATGGCGCCCCCAAAAAAACTGCGCCCGGGGCAACCGCCCCCCCCACGCTACGCCACTGTGTATGAGTGTATCTCAGAGCTCCACAGTGCAGCATCATTGCTCACATTATAATTGTGAATAATAGTGCTGCGTTAGAGAAATACTTTTATTTTTACATACAATTGGTTGTACTTGGTATCAATGGAATGGTTATGCTCTGGCCTTTCCAATGACGCCTCACATGACCCTCTGGTTTCTATTGTTACGGAGATAGGGGGTCCGAAGGATCCCCATATCCCCCCATTGGGAATCCCTGCCCGGCTGACGTCAGTGACGTCTCCGATGACGTCAGTCGAGAAACCTCAATATCGGGTCCGATTATCGCTGGTACCGATAATCACACGACCCCTAATAAAAATCTACCCAAAACACTTTGCTTGGTCTAGTTACACCTAAACACACACCTACCAAATGATCCACATACACCTAAACACACACCTACCAAATGATCAACGTACACCTAAACACACACCTACCTAATGATCCGTACACCTAAACACACACCTACCTAATGATCCACATACACCTAAACACACACCTACCAAATGATCCACGTACACCTAAACACACACCTACCAAATGATCCACGTACACCTAAACACACACCTACCAAATGATCCACGAACACCTAAACACACACCTACCTAATGATCTGTACACCTAAACACACCTACCTAATGATCCACATACACCTAAACACACACCTACCTAATGATCTGTACACCTAAACACACCTACCTAATGATCCACATACACCTAAACACACACCTACCAAATGATCCACGTACACCTAAACACACACCTACCAAATGATCCACGTACACCTAAACACACACCTACCTAATGATCTGTACACCTAAACACACACCTACCTAATGATCCACATACACCTAAACACACACCTACCTAATGATCCACATACACCTAAACACACCTAATGATTTGTGTACACCTAAACACACACCTACCTAATGATCTGCGTACACCTAAACACACACCTACATAATGATCCACGTACACCTAAACACACCTACCTAATGATCTGCGTACACCTAATGATCCGAGTACGCCTATACATACACCTACCTAATGATCTGCTTACACCTAAAAACACACCTAATATTCTGCGTACACCTAAACACACACCTACCAAATGATCCACGTACACCTAAACACACACCTACCAAATGATCCACGTACACCTAAACACACACTACCTAATGATCTGTACACCTAAACACACACCTACCTAATGATCACATACACCTAAACACACACCTACCTAATGATCCACATACACCTAAACACACCTAATGATTTGTGTACACCTAAACACACACCTACCTAATGATCTGCGTACACCTAAACACACACCTACATAATGATCCACGTACACCTAAACACACCTACCTAATGATCTGCGTACACCTAATGATCCGAGTACGCCTATACATACACCTACCTAATGATCTGCTTACACCTAAAAACACACCTAATATTCTGCGTACACCTAAACACACACCTACCTAATGATCCACATACACCTAAACACACCTAATGATTCACGTACACCTACCTAATGATCCGCATACACCTAAACACACACTTACCTAATGATCCGTACACCTAAACACACACCTACCTAATGATCCACATACACCTAAACACACACCTGCCTAATGATCCACATACACCTAAACACACACACCTGCCTAATGATCCGTATACCTAAAAACACACACCTGCCTAATGATCCGTACACCTAAACACACACCTGCCTAATGATCCGTACACCTAAACACACACCTACCTAATGATCCACATACACCTAAACACACACCTGCCTAATGATCCGTACACCTAAACACACACCTACCTAATGATCCGTACACCTAAACACACACCTACCTAATGATCCACATACACCTAAACACACACCTACCTAATGATCCACATACACCTAATGATTTGCATGAACCTAAACACACACCTACCTAATGATCCGCATATACCTAAACACACAACTACCTAATGATCTGCGTACACCTAAACACACACCTACCTAATGATCTGCGTACACCTAAACACACACCTACATAATGATCCACATACACCTAAACACACCTAATGATCTGCGTACACCTAATGATCCGAGTACGCCTGACGCCAGACACACCTAAACACACAGACATGCACCAACTCCCCTATAATATGCTTACCTGCTCCAACGACGTGGCCAGCACATATGCTGAAGCAGCGACTGGGCTTTGTATGGGCCGGGCAAGCGGTCTCCTCCTTCACAGAGTCCAGACTCCCGGCGCATTGTTAGTAAGACGTGCTATGTTGACATTAGAGTGACTGAGACAAAAATGGTCGCTCTGATGTTGTCATACCGCCAGGCCCAGATTAAGATCTCTATGGGCCTGGAGCTGAAGATTTTGGTGGCTTTTTTTTGGAATTTAGTGAAATGAAACCATATTTTACGTTATTTAATAATGCAGATAAGGCAATATCTAACCAGGCAGATACTGTGTAATTAATTTTTCATTCAGATTTCAATCATTTAAAGAATGTAATTTTTTTCCTTCCCATTTTATCATCCAAACCTTTGTGGTTATTTATTATATAGGGCATTCTTGTTAGAAAAATGTGAAAAGGGAACCTGTGTACAACACATGCTTATGCCGGCTATTGAATACCGAGATGTATTGTATGCAGCTGCCCCGCAAATGCACCTTCAGAAACTTACTACATTGTATAACTCATTCTACCGCTTTGTGCTACAATGTAACTACATGACCCACGATTGTGACATGTTAAAAGAGCTAAACTGGCCGTCGCTGGAATCTAGACGCACTCTTCACCTTTCCAACCTGGTGTTTAAGGCTCGGGTCAGACAAGCGCATTGTTCACCTCGGTGTTGCCGCACATATTAACGTCTGTGGTAGCATACAATTATGATCATTAGAGACTCACGAAGTACGTCCACACAGAAGTGCGGAAGCACAACAGACGCGGCAAACGGACGCAAGTTAGGCAAGAACGTAAAACCGCTAGAACGGACGCATAGCTTTGTCAGTGATGTACGTAGTCAAATGGACTGCATTTTTGACGTTCAGCATTTTTGACAGACAAAATGGTTTTTCAGATTAATTTTATTTCCCATCTACATCAGTCAAAAAAAACGTCAGTCACAAAAATGGACCGTGTGGCCACTACCTTGTCGTCAGTCAGAAAGTACATTCGTTGTGCACGGACGCACAGAATGCGTTCGTCTGACCCTAGCCTAAGAGCTTTTCTGGGAAGCTACCACCCTACATGAATAGACTGCTTCCCCCAGCAGTTCCCTCATCCTATAACCTCCGATCCAGGACCAGCACCTTACTTGCAATACCACAATACAAAAAGAAAGTGGCTCGATCCTCATTTTCCTGCAGAGCACCGCAGTTATGGAATAACCTCCCAGACACCATCAAATCTTTCCCCAGTCTAAAATCACTCAAGAGCTCCCCATTAACATACCCCCATACAGAATGCACCTGTAAACATGTACCATAGTAACTATATTACTCACATATTTATTTTCTGTGCTAATCTGTATATTTGTGTTGTTTTTTTTAATATCTTGCATTTATTACTTTGTATTTCTGTAACAACTGTCAAATTTCAATGTTCTTGAACCCAGGACATACTTGAAAACGAGAGAAATCTCAAAGTATCCTTCCTGGTAAAATACTTTGCAAATAAATAATTTTTTCTGAGAAAATATACAATTTTAACCAAGAAAATGAAAAAAAAAACAAAAAATTAAATATTTCCCTTTTTTACGAATAATATGACTATGTATAAAACACTGATCTTGCTCCCAGCGTGGGAAATGAGAAGGTGAGTAATGGCAGTGGTGTTGCTCATTTTATACGTGACAAATAAGTTGAGAAATGAGAAATGTTGTCTCACAAAATGCGTAATGCTATTACCCTATCCGCCCCTTCTCGTGGGCGCCCGCCCGCAGCTGCCATTTTGGCCCCATTTATGTCCCTGACTGGATTTCTTGGGTTTTTATTAATGACTTCAAGCTAAAGAACATGAAAATGAATGGTTTGTGAGAATTTTGAGGTATTAAGTCAGCCATATAACGTGTGCACACCCTAAAATTAGCACCACACACGCCCGGGCCCCTCCATTATTGCCTTTGGTGAATCTTACATGTTAATTGCCACCAGGCTGGGCTGTCAGGCTGAATCTGAGGCAGAAACACTGTGTGAACAAATAAAGATACATAGAAATTATAAAATACAGAAGAAAAAAAAAAGATAAACAAGTCATGCCCCTCCTCTTATTGCCTGACAACCCTCTGGAGGCGAGAAGGGATTGGTCAGGCCCTTAATTTCTGGCTGTCCAGCCCCACCCATAACCGGTTTAGTCCTGTCAGTCAAAGCTCCCTCCTGGCCCCTCCCCTCAGCTCGTCTCGACACAGGGCCAAACGCCTCCCCTTGCCTCTTCCCGCCCTGTCCACTCCCCACGCCCACTTCGAGGGGGCTCTGGCCAATCGGCGCGGCGGTGACCGCCTTCTAGCGCTTGGCTTTTTATCCCGCAAGCCCCGCCCCGCCCAGAGGGATTCCTGTCAGTTAGCAACAAAATGGCCGCGGCTGCTCGGCTCCTGTCTCCTGTCAGCGGATCCGCGTCAGCTCTCTGAGAGAGGGGGGAAAAAACGGGCAGGGTGACAAGGCACGGTCAAACCGCCTCATCGGCAGGAAAGGCCTTTCCTTCTTCTCCCAGCCGGACTCCAGCCTCCCCGCCAGCTCCTCTCCTCACGCAGCGCTGAGGTAAACAAGGAACTGCGTAGGGACCGTGGACGTGTCTCCGGGGGGAGCGGCTATTTCGACTCTCTTCTCGAGGGAGAAAAAACCCTCTGCAACCGACGAGCTACCTTCAGGCCCTCCCTGGCAGCCCGGTCTTCTCCTCGCTGTCCTCCCAGGGCTTGTCCTGGCGCTGGCCCATCGCCTCACGGCCTCCCTGGATCCCTCCGGGCGTCACAGGGGCCTCCTCCTCCTGCTGCTCCCCGCGGTCACCCTGAAGAAGGACTGGAGGGAAGCGGCGGCCGAGACCGAGCCTCCCCCTAGCCGGATACCGAGAAGCAGGCGGAGAGGAGACCAGGTAAAACGAGCGTGATGTGGCAGCCATAGGCTGAGCGCTGCTCTGCGGGCCGTGCCATTTATACGAGGGGGAGGGGTAGCCTGCGTGGGATTATAGGTCCCCCTACGTGCTAGTGAGATGTGTTTGCCCGCTGGAGAGGAGCTGAAGGGTAATCATGAATCGGATTGGGGGGGGGCCCACTGGGGCGAATTCCTGGCCCTGCTTCGAAATGAACCTGACCCTGCCTAACACCCCCCCACCATTGCTGTTGCCGCATCGCTCTGTATAGGGACTGCATGTTAAGGGGGACATACCAAAGCGAAGGGGGGGGGGAATTAGACAGTATAGAAAGCAACGAAATGTCGCAAAAAAATTAGAACTTTGTCCCAGATGAGCCCGTGTGTATGTTGCCTCCATGACACTCCCCCCTCCCCCATCGCTTTGCATTATGCGTGTGGCCATGGTGTGTAGTGACAGCTTATGTTTCCAGGCTGTCATTGCTGCACCCGCCCCTTTGCTTTATTATCTGCCCTCAGAAGTTTTCTTATTTTTTTTCTTTTTGATATATATTTAAAGGGACACAATCAAAAATTGAACTTTTTTTGCCCTTAACCCCTTCACTGCTGAGTCATTTCACCCCGTGTGCTGAGTCTAATTTTTACCGGTTTGCGCTCATTGTGTTTTTAAACGCCATTTTGAAGTAGCTTTTTATTATACGACCCAGGTAAATTTTATATATATATATTAATTTTTTTTACGGCAGATTCATAGTAACTAATTATATGTGTACGTCATATCCTGCCAGAATGCTAGAACAAAATATGTAAAAAAACAAAAATTCGTTCCGTTCAATCCTTTACAGCGTGTAAAATTATTCTCCTTTTTATCAGCCTTTGTGGTTATATATGCTATGGGACGAAGAAAAAATTAATTAGGAATAGGAACCTGTTAATATGTAATTTTCCTGAGAAAATACACTAACTGAAACAACATTTTTCATTGTGGGAAATGAGCAGGTGAGTTTCTGCAGCATTATTGTTCACATTATAATTAAAAAGTGAACAATAGTGCTTCATTACAACCTCACCCCCCCTCCCCCCACCAAAAAAAATCTTAATTTTTATTTTCAGTTTTTACATATAAACCGGTCAGGTCTTGTGCATGCTCTGGCTTTTCCAATGGTACCAAACATGACTCTTTAGCTGATTGGGCCCCTGTATCTCCATAGTGATTCCATTTCTGACATCATTGTGCATGGGAGTAAAACTGGAGGCTCCATGCATGTCCTTTGCGTTCAACTGGTTAAACAATTGGGCACATACTGCTTACAGAATCTTCCCAATTATTTGCATTTAATTTTAACCACTTGGCTGCTATGGACGCGCTCAGCGCGTCCAGCCAAGTGGTTCTCCTGTGCTACGGACGCGCTCAGCGCGTCCGAGCACAGGAGGCAGCAATCCGCCGGATTCCGGCGGATTGCTGCGCCCCCCCGGTGCGGGCTGACATCTTGGATGTCAGCCCAGCGCTCGGGAGCCCGGCGGGGACATTAGATGTCATCGCGGCTACGCGATGACATCCAATTCAGGCGCCCCCCCCCCCCGCATGTGCGGAGGAGGCGCCTGAAAGGGAGGGGGGGGAGGTCCTTTGGACCTCTCTCCCTCCCGATCACCGGGGAGCAGGGGGTTAAGACAGGCACCGCTTGGAAGGGCACAGCCCTCGGATCACGATTCGGATCACGAATCGGCGCTGAAAAGCATAGCACGATGACGCCAGTCCTGGAGTTAACCCCTAGCTGCCACCAACGGTGGAGATAGGGGATTCATTGGAATCCCCTATCTCCCGATCCGTGGCAGCTAGGGGTTAATGTTTGGTACTGTTGGATCGGCCAGAGCATGGCCGTTCCAACGATACCAAACACCACTGTGAAAAGAGTAAAAAAAAAAAAAATTATAAAAAAAAATCACGTTTTTTTTTTCTTGGTTTGTTAATGCAGCAATATTGTTCCCATTTCAATTATAATGTGAACAATGATGCTGCACTAACGATTTTTGTATGTGGTGCGTTTGTTAAAAATCGCGTAATTTCCCCCCCAAAAAAATGTAACGAGACCCCATCTCTAATTTTTTTTAACAAGCGCACCCCATACAAAATATAACCGCAATTGCTCGCATGTTAAAATGTGAAAAAAAAACACTTTACACGTTGTAAATTATTGAAAATTCATATTTTATTGCATTTTTTGTTATAATATACAGACAGGACATGACGTATACATATAATAATGACATATTATGAATCTGCCGAGTCTGACGGAAAGAACGATATATAATATGTCTGGGTCATATACTAAAATAAGCCTTCAAAACACGTTTAAACATGATGAGCAAAACAGGTAAAAATGACCTCAGCACAGAGGAGTGAAACACCTCAGCAGCGAAAGGGTTAAATGATTTTACTCACGTTTTCACCATTGGATTGCGGAGCTACGCCTCGTCCGCTTGGGAGCTTCCATATCCAGAAGTCGATGAAGCTTTGCATCTGTGCAAAAACAGTTGTGTGGGATCTGGAAATTGCACATCGCTCAGCTTGCGCGCTTTACGTACGACCGTTCCACAGCACTGCGCAGAATGGATCAGACCTTCGCGCATGCGCAGAATGGATCCATTAGCTTGCTTCTCTCAGGATGCCGGCTATAGCGGGTTGTCTGAGAGCGAGACATGTCAGCCCATAGTGTGTACTGATGTCACAAGTGACCGATTTGGTGACCGGCAGCTGAGAAATTCAAAATCTCAGCTGCTGGTGGAGGAAACTCCTCAGCTTCACACTTAGGTGGGAGCTGAAGCAGACAGGAGGGGGCTCTTTACATACCGTCCACTTTAAAATGCCAACGAGTGAGGATGTTTTGAGTATTCAAATAACACAATGTTTTAGTGATTTTTTTAACAATATATGAATCTTTTCTTTGCTTGTGGCGTTCAGTCATATAAACATGTATTGATCGTTACTGCGCGGTGGAAAATATCACAGTGGGCGTGAATTGATATATTAGCATTATTGACTGTGCTTTTCTCTCTTTTTATCCGGTTAAATTTTTATTTTTAAATTGGGGTTTTGGGCTAATCTTAACTTTATATCCCTTCTGAGGCAACAAAAAATATTTAATATCTTCCCTCCCCCAGGGAATACAATGTAAGAGTATTTTAATAGTGTGCAATAAACATCGGAGAGGAAGGGGGCAGAATTTGGCGATTCCTGCCCTGAGTCAGTTTCAAAAGGTTTAAAGGGAATAGGTGACATTCATTGCCCTATTTCATTGAACACCCTGCACTTACTCTTGTTTCCTGACTTTAGTTGAACATCACCTCCCTCTTCCTCCTTAGCATTGAAACCAGCAATCCCTTTTGCTGTAGACAAGGCAAAGAATCCCTGCTGTAGTCTGGGGAATCAATTGATGGGATTAACTCCTTCCATGCCAAAAAGTGGTTTTGATTGCTGAAATGCTTCTCTTGCCAGGCTCAATTAAAACTTGTTAAATTAAGTCCTAAAAGACTTTATTTGCTTAACACAGAACTTCTCTTTAAGAGGTCTTCAGATGTTGGCTGAATCTTTCCTGGTACATAAGAAATGTGATTCTTTTACCTATAATATTTTCTGTCTCAGTCCCAGAGTTTAGCATGATCTGCCCTGGGTCTGTATTGAGTCAGATCCTAGGTAGTAAGGATTGTAGGCTCTCGAGCAAGGTCCTCCTTCCTTCTGTTCCATGTGTGTGACGTGTATGTATATTCGTTGTTCTGTCCCATTGTACAGGGCTAAGGAATTTGTTGGCGCTTTTATAAATGTAACTGTGAGGATGGCGAGATCCCTACGATCAGGATCAGGACATGATCCCAGCATTTCTTCAGGGATAGTCTTTATCAAACCAGTCCGACCCCAGAGTCTGAGAAATGCTGGGCAGCGAGACTCCCAGCTGGAATACTGGAGCCTCTGCATTGACCTTAGTGTCTTTCCTCTCTGCCTGCTTGCACGTCATTGAGGAGGTGGGTAAGATGCCTCGAATCAATGCATAGGCTCTTGTATTCCTTTTCAGTAGGGCGCCTCTGATCCTGCCGCGGGTGTACAGCATTGTATCAGGACTTTGTCAGGTGATTCCAAATACTGCATGACCCAGAATGGATTGGCATGTCGAAAATCACAATTGGAACATCCCTACTAGGGTCTCTATATTATTTATAAAGGATTTTACATATAAGGCTCATGGCCTTTTCTACTGGATGTACACACTGTATTTAGTAGACTGTTGTATCTGATTTTGACATTGAGAGCGATCGCTTACCAAGATGTTACATGCTATCAAGATTGTAATTCTTCTGTCACATATCCCAGCGACGTATATAAATAGAAACTTTTTTGACTTTGTTAACAGGGTGTTTACTTGGTAATATGCCATAAATCCAGTTAATGTCATTAAAAGCCGTACATCTAAATCCTAAATATTTTCGTTTGACTTCCAAACTGCACAACGATTCTCTATAAATTTTAGGGAAAGCCTTGCCAAATTACTTTCTTTTGGTGATTTTTTTTTTCTGCTGCAAATCATCCAGATAGTCTGTCTCCCTCTATCCCTCTGCAAGCTGATCTTAATCGTCTTCCTTCCTGCACACACCATAAAACACTCTGCTCATTTTGAGCAAGTAGAATGACCGTCACATGGCTGTGTACACAATTTCAAAGGCTGGTCCGTCCTATAGCTTTGTGTAAAAGAGTTTTTGTTGAACGATGTTTAGTTAATTTTTAAATGCATATTAGATTCATAAAAAAATAAAAACACTAAATAGCCTGTTACGTTCTGTAGCGATGTACAATAGGTATTAGCACTTTATAAATACTTGTAACTGTTATTGCAGGGGCCGGCAACCATGGTCCCCCAGATGTTTTGGGAAGACAACCGGTTAGGTGTCTGAGCATCATGGGAAATGTAGTTGTGAAACACCTGGAGGGTCAAGGTTGTTGGCCCCTGCTTTATCTTTTATTTCAATTAAGGCAGCAATACAGTAAACACGTGCACGTAGGAGGTCACAGGGTATAAACATAGAGAAAAATATCAGCTAATCAAGTAAGATGGCTGCGGGTTAGACAGGAGGCCGCACGATATCATATGCAGAAATATCCAGGAGTTCATAACAAAAACGCAGTGTCGTGCGCTATCTTTGGGTTTAGTCAGAGGGAGGAGGAAGGACAAAAAAGAGGGTGGGGAAGGGACACAGAAACAATAAGGAGCACCTTGTCCGAAGACGCGTCGTGCTCAACGGCTCGCCCCTGTACCCCGTAGAGATTCAGGGGGCCGAGGAGGGAACCACAGGTGAAGGGCCGTGGTAGGGCCTAAAAAGGTGGCGAGAGCCTAGGTGGCCACCTCAAGGCTCGCCCACCACGCGTACCTGCTCCCGGGAAAGGTGTTAATGGGGGGAGGGAGCGGGAAAGCGATGAAAGGGAGAAAAAAGGGGGGGTTTTGTTCCCTCCACCAGCGAAAAGCTCCACTGACCAACCGGTCCGCAATGTCCAGAGTAGCCGGTAATGCAACGTAACAGCAAAACGCAAAAAATGGGGTGTTGGGGTTTCTATATAAAAAAGTCCTCTAGAAAGTGGGGAAGGAGGTATAGACCGGGGACGACGACAGACAGCTCAATCCGGTTCCCTGGGAGGGGTAGGTGATCCCGCCGTCGATTCACTTGCCACGTTGCATGGGGCTTCCGAGGCTATGCCCTGGAACCTGGGCTTGGAGATGAGCGATTGCGTCTTCCGCCATGGTCGCTGAAACGTGGCCATCGCCAAAGTGTATGAGCAAGGAGCCGAGTGGCCCCCACTTGTAACGCACACCGTGTGCCCGCAAAAGTGTAGTGGCTGGTTTGAACAGTCGCCTTGCAGCCAAGCCTAAAAAGGGAAGGTCTCTGTAGATCGCAACGGAGGCACCCTCAAAAGAAACTGGGGGGAAGTTACGAGTCGCTTCCAGCATCTGCATCTGCAAACGAACATCCCGTAGAACCACAACGATGTCACGGGGGACTCCAGCTGGTGCCGAGGCCGCCTTCCGCTCCCGAGCCGCTGAGAGTACTGGATCCTGGAGAAAAGAACCAGAAGAGAGGACAGACAACACAAAGCGGGTAACGTAGTCCAGCAGAGCAACGTCTAATATCGACTCGGTACCCCTCGTAGCTTCAGGTTGCGCCGTCGGTGACGAGCCTTAAGCGACACCACAACCGCCTGCAGTTGTCCCACCTGTGCTTGTAGGTCCTTCAGTTGTGAGAAGGTCTCAGCCTCCTCCATCTCCATTGCGTGTGCTTGAACGGCGGTCACCTGGGTCTGGGTGGCAGTAAGGTTTGTTTCGAGGGCCTGGAGATCAGCTTGCCAGCAAGTCGCCATCATCCGTCTCGGCCGGAGGCTGCCGCGAGGCAGAGGGGAGGCCGGGCGTAATGTTCTTCCGTGGCTCTGCAGTGCCAGGACCCAGAGGCTGATGTAACAGCCTGTGCTCCGATGTGCCACTCAATGAGAGCCGAATGTCCGGGGTGTTCTCCTCCACTCGCCTTGGGTTTCTTCCCCATTCTGACGCCGAGCACCGCGGGTTCGTAGTCGACTCAGCTGTCGCGGGTCCGGAGAGGGGGGAAAACTGGGTCCTGAAACAAACCTCCCCATGACCCGCTGCAGAGGGTTCGTCAGGAACGAGGTATGGCGGGTGGAAATGCCCAGAAAACCGCTAAAGATACAAGAGAAAGCTGAGCTCCTCTAAAGCACGTCCGCTCACCTCTTCAGCCGACCACGCTCCCCTTGGCCCCTGCGTTAATGCAAAAGGCTTGACAAATCCTGGCGCCAGGTAGGCATAGACCTCTCAAATACAATGTCCGAGCGGTTTGTGCTATTCTACACACAAAGCCTTGCTTAGGCATTTTTCAATGACTACTATGTTTAATGTTTTTCAAGTGCTGGCTTAATGTTATGTTACATCTGTGCTTCCAGTGATATTGGTTCCTCCATGCTCTTACCACCCTGCGCTCCACCTCCTTGTGTCTGGCCTGCATCAACCTGTTGGCAAGCACAGTTTGCGCTCAATTATTGGCTTTCCTGCCAGCTTGTCGGTATGCTTGAATTGCTTGCGTGCAAGTTCTCCTTGAAATCTACAGGCTCTGCTGTTGGCACAGACGTCTGTGCTGGTGACTTGATTGACAAGCGAGGGAGTGCTGTCGTTTTTTTAACAATGTAGAGTTATCATTTTGAGGATTTATTTGCACTTAAGAGAACCTTGGATATTGAAGTCATCTTGGGGGCTTGCCGAAATGCAGAGTAACCTCTTGCCACTACTGGATAGTGATAAACCACGTAGATGACCTTCGCATGACCATTGTCCCATGTACAATTGGGAGATTGGGGATTTTTAAATGGACATCATTCTGTGACTGCAAGCTGTGAGGTAATTTTGTATGATCTGGACGGCTTGTCTTTTATTGGTCTAATGTAGTGGTGTCATAAATCTGGTATTTCCTGGTAGATTTATCTACTTGCCTACATTTCTCGAACTTTGTAGGGTCCTTCAGTATTATTAATCCTGTAGGGTATGTGGCAGCGCAGCTCTTCATACTCGGTAATGAGGTAGAGCAACAGGATTTGACATTGTGCCCTGTGTCGTGAACCTTGGGCCGCTGTGTTGGTCATGAGCTGCAGAGCTTCATTCTGCTGACCGAGAGCCATTGCAGCCAAATATAACCAGGCTTCCATGTAAAAGATGAGCATTTGCATTCCTTCCTAACCCAGAGCCATAGCACTGCAGCTTTGCTTGTACTCAGTGGTGCAGATTCTGTCTGGTAGGATGGCTTTCTGCTCAGATCCATTACTACCCCCTGCTCTATGTGCAGGAACAACAAACAAGTATGGATAAAAATAGGAGCCAAACTTGTGTGGGACATGACTGGTGCACTTTAATGATATTTGAGTACTTTTGCAATCAGCTTGGATACAATGTATTCAATTAAAAAAAAAACCTATATGGTAGGAATTGGGGATGACCTTATACTTGTGTGAAAAACCTAACGGCTTGACACCTTCCAGGGCTCTGGATGCCTCTAGAATTCTACCCATGACTCCTAAATTTCAAGATTTTATATATACAGCCGTGTAGAAAATTTTGCCAGTCTCCTAAACAAAAGTTTAGGTGGTGCCGAAGTTTTTTTTGTTTTTTTTGCTCTTCTAACAATGTGCCAAGGCCTGGCAATCGGTCTTCTAGCTCAGGCCTCAAAATTTCAAGTCCTGAGCTAGCCAGGCCTTAAGAGTTACTCGCCACTAGTTGCCCCACCTAGCCTCTATCCAGCATTGCCTCTGCATTCCCACTCGCTCTCATGTAATTTCCACTCGCTAAATGTGAGCAGGCGAGTGGAAATTTTGAGGCCTGTATCTAGCTCTTGTAATTGTGAAACTGAATTTGTGTATGGCAGAGGCACTTTAAATTATGAATTCCCCAGATGCAAGGTTTGAAGGTCTGGATTATTAGTTTTATAATGCTTATGTTGGTAAAATACAGATAAGTATTCCAGACTATTGCGATAAATTGCAGGATTCTCAAGGTCTACTTTTTTTTTTTTTTTTTTTAATTTTTTATAAGGCCTAGGAGTACTGAGCAATTTGTTGTAGATTCAAGAGCTTTAAATTGGCTGCCCAGGGTAGGCCACTCCTCTGCTAGCATCTGTATGCTTTTTCATGTTGGTGGCTCCTACCCATGGGAGGATACTGCTGCTTTATCGCTGTACAGTGTTGCCCAGGGGGAAGGGGTTGGCTGCCTGTGGCAACAGCACAATCTGATATTTTGTGTGTATATCTCTATTTTAAATTATATTGCTTATTATGCATAACTGTATGATGTGCATGGCAGAGGCTATTGAAAAAGATGTTAATGCAGGGCTTGACAAAGCCAGGAGCCTGGTAGCCACTGTCTCCTAAAGATCCAGTTTATTTTACACCAATATAAAAGCAATCTTTGGCATCGTGTCAGACGAGTGCAGTGTTCACGTTCGTGTTGCCGCACATAAGTACGTCCGTGATGGCATACAACTGTGGTAAATGGAGCCCCACACATGAAGTACGTCCGTCCGCACAGAAGTGCGGATCCATGACGGATGCGGAAAACTGACGCAGGTTAGGCAAGAACGTAATACTGCTAGAACGGACATGCGCCACGTCCGCATGGCTTTGTGTGTGGGTGAACGAGGTCAGACGGACTGCATTTGTGCGTCCAGCATTTTTGACGGACAAAATGGTTTTGCATTTGAATTTATTTTCCCTGCTGCATCAGTCAAAAATGTCAGTGGAAAAAAATGGACTTTGTGGCAGAAAGTACGTCCGTTTAGCACGGACGCACATTCCGTACAAAATGCGCTTGTCTGACATTAGCCTAAAAAGTGTTTCTCAGAGCGGCCAAACTGAAGTAATGGTCTACACTTCTAGGCTCAAAAAAAGTAGCCGAAAGACCACATGCACAAAAAAGCACCAGGTAACAAAGTGATAAATGGTTTCTCCACCATGAAGCCGTTTCTGATCCCTTACTTTAACGGGGAAACGCATCGAATTTAAAATATTTGGCTGACTGTATCTCGAAAGCAGTCAACCATGCGCAATCCTTTAACGTTTTTATATTTATATATGTTTTTTTGTAGCTATTCTGCACTTATCCTCAAATGCGTATGCTGCAACTCAGGACTTGTGGCTCTTTGCATTGTTATTGCAGGTATAGGGGCACCATAACCTGCTTAGAATTTGCCCTTTCCTCGGACAGTCTGGAAACATTGTTTCCCAGTTTGTAACAGATCTGTCTACTGTATTTCCTTTTGCTTTACCAAGCACAGCACACCCTGGAGTTTTCCTTTCTGTCTTTCCTATATATTACGGACCCTCGAAGGCCCGTTGTTTCCTTTTTCTGCTAGACAGATTAGCACAGCACCCCAGTATGTAGAGAGTTAATGTGTATGTGCCTAATAGCCAAGGGGCCTTATCCATACCCCAATTCCTTATATTTACTTCTTGTCTTGTACTTCCAGGATCTGTGGATCCTTTTTATAGTTCTATTAAAAGTAAATTTTTAATCCTTGTTCACACCAATTTGCATATAGGCCATTGCAGCCGTCCTGTTGAATTTTCCTTTTACCAGCACGAAGATACATCATACCACATTCACCTGGGTATGTTTATTTTCTTTTTAACAAAGTGATAAATAAATAGAAGCAGCTAAATCATAATTTGGGTTCGTACAAACTCCCAGATGCAGAGGCAAGGTTATTATTTATTTATTTTAGGGATGCACCGATACCGATACTAGTATCGGTATCGGGGCCGATATTGCTGTTTGCACGAGTACTTGTTACTCGTGCAAACGGCCCGATACATCCCGCCGATACTGGAAGCCGGCGCTGGGCCGGCTTGCCGGTATCCGCGGGGCTGGGGAAGCTGGCCGCGTGCATGAAAAGCACGCGGCCAGCGTTCCCCTCCGCGCGCCAAATACTCACCCTTCCTGAAGGTCCGGTCGCTGGGCAGTGATGCGTTCCCGCGGCCACTGGGCGCTCCTGTGACGCTGCCTCTCGGCTGGAGGCAGCGTCACAGATGTGCCCGGCGGCCACGTGACCGCATCACTGCCCAGAGACCGGAACTTCAGGAAGGGTGAGTATTTGGCGCGCCGGAGGGGAACGCTGGCCGCGTGCTTTACATGCACACGGCCAGCTTCCCCAGCGTTCGAGCGGGGGCCATATCCATGAGACGCGGGGGCCATATCCATGAGACCTGGGGCCATATCCATGAGACCTGGGGCCATATCCATGAGACCATATCCATGAGACCTGGGGCCATATCCATGAGACTGGGGGCATATCATGAGACCTGGGGCCATACCATGAGACCTGGGGGCCATATCCATGAGACCTGGGGGCCATATCCATGAGACCTGGGGGCCATATCCATGAGACCTGGGGGCCATATCCATGAGACCTGGGGGCATATCCATGAGACCTGGGGGCCATATGAGACCTGGGGCCATATCCATGAGACCTGGGGGCCATATCCATGAGACCTGGGGGCCATATCCATGAGACCTGGGGCCATATCCATGAGACCTGGGCCATATCCATGAGACCTGGGGGCCATATCCATGAGACCTGGGGGCCATATCCATGAGACCTGGGGGCCATATCATATAAATTTTTATATGAGGTCTGTTCCTATTGGAAAGCGTCACATGACATTAAATAAAAGGATCGGTACTCGGTATCGGTGAGTACTTTTAAAAAGTATCGGTACTCGTACTCGGTCTTAATAAAGTGGTATCGGTGCATCCCTAATTTATTTATAAAGGATTTTACCAGGAAGGATACATTGAGATTTCTCTCGTTTTCAAGTATGTCCTGGGTTCAAGAACATTGAAGTGTTACAGTTGTAATACAAAGTAATACTGTAACTGTAAGATATTAACAACACAAATATACAGATTAACAGAAAATAAATATGTAGGAAATAGTCATTATGTTACATGTTTACAGGTGCATTCTGTATTGAGGTATGTTAGTAAGGAGCTCTTGAGTGACTGAAGACTGGTGGAAGATTTGATGGTGTCTGGGAGGTTATTCCATAATTGCGGTGCTCTGTAGGAAAATGAGGATGTAGCCACTGTCTTTTTGTATTGTGGTATTGCAAGTAAGGTGCTGGTCCTGGATCGTAGGTTATAGGATGAGGGAACTGCCGGGGGAAGCAGTCTATTCAGATAGGGTGGCAGCTTCCCAGAAATGCTCTTAAACACCAGGCTGGAAAGGTGAAGGGTGCGTCTAGATTCCAGCGTTGGCCAGTTTAGCTCTTTCAACATGTCACAATGGTGGGTCATGTAGTTACATTGTAATGCAAAGCGGCAGAATGAGTTATACAATGTAGTAAGTTTCTGAAGATGTGTTTGCGGGGTGGCTGCGTACACTACATCTCCGTAATCAATAGCCGGCATAAGCATGGTTGTACAATCTGCTTTCTTACTGCGGGGCTCAGGCACGATTTGTTTCTGTACAGGGCGCCTAGTTTGGGGTAAAGTTTAGATGAGAGTTTTTCGATGTGAGGGCCAAAGGATAGATTAGGGTCCAACCACATACCTAGATATTTGAGAGAAGGGACTGTGGTCAGCGGGCCATTTGATTTTGTCCCAACACATAAGTGGGGATTTTGCAATTTGTGTAGTTTAGGTTTTGTTCCAAAGAGCATCGTTACAGTTTTGTCATTATTTTAAAAAAAGTTTGTTGTGCTTGATCTACTTTTCTACCTCTGTGAATTGTTCTTGCAGCACAGCCTCCAGCTGCCGGAGATTTGGTTTGCAGGTATAGATTAGTGTCGTCTGTATACATATGTACAGTTGAGGCTTTGCAGACGTTGGGCAGATCATTTATGAATATTGTGAATAGCAGGGGGCCGAGTATTGAGCCTTGGGGTACTCCGCACGTGACTGGGAGGGAGGAGCTGCCAGAAATTGACACATATTGTGATCGGTCGGATACATATGATTGAAACCAGGTTAACCTGCGATCACCAATGCCAGAGTTTTTAAGTTTTTCTAACAAGATGCCATGGTCTACTGTGTCAAAGGCCTTGGCAAAATCAAGGAAGATGGCTCCAGTTAGGTTTCCTTGTTCCATCCCAATTTGGATATCATTACAGACTTTTAAAAGGGCGGTTGTAGTTGAGTGATTTGGACGAAAGCCGAATTGATCTGGGGTTAAGTAGTTCCAATATTGATGATAATCACGTAATTGTGTGTAGACGCATTTTTCCAAAATTTTTGACATTACAGGGAGCAACGATATCAGACGGTAGTTGGATACCAAAGTACTGTCACCACTTTTATGGATAGGTACCACTCTCGCAGTCTTCCAGAGTTTGGGTATGTATCCAGTCGCCAGTGATTCATTGATTAGGGTTGCTAAAGTTTCGGCGAGGATTGGCCTTTATCGAGGTATACCGCCGAAACGTTGGCTCCTAACTTTTGTAGCTGGCTTCTAGATTCAAAGCAAATTTGACAAGCCCTGTGTTAATTTATTCGTTGTGCTAAAATATTATGGGCAGTATTTAGGGATGCACTGATACCGATATTAGTATTGGTATCGGTGCCGATACCGGGACCTGCGTGAGTACTTGGTACTCATGCAGAGGCCCCCGATACCGAAAGCCAGTGCTGGGCTGGCTTGCTGGCCAGTTTCCTTGGGGCAGTTTTCAGTGCTCTGCCAGGGTCCTCCGGTGGTCTTCTTACTTCGAGCGGCCGCCGGCGAGACCGCGGCTGTGCGTGCTTCCCAACGAGCGCCTGGGCTGCAACCCTTTGCCGGCGGCAGCTCGAAGTAATAAGGCCCCCGGAGGACCCTGGCAGAGCGGGAGTGTGAACTGGGGGCAATACTTGAGCTGGGGGCAATATTGGGGCATTACTTTGAGCTGGGGCAATACTGAGGGCATTATTTGAGCTGTGGGCAATATCCCTCTCCCCCCTCTCCCCCCTCTCCCCCCTCTCCCCCCTCTCCCCCCTCTCCCCCCTCTCCCCCCTCTCCCCCCTCTCCCCCCTCTCCCCCTTCCCCCCTCTCCCCCCTCTCCCCCCTCTCTCCCCTTTTAAAAAGTATCGGTACTTGTACTTGGTCTTAAAAAAATGGTATTGTGCATCCCTAGCAGTATTACAAAGGTGCTGCTAACCTTATCAGAGCTGTTTGTAGACTTACCAGAGCCATTATAGTCTATGGAGTGAAGTTTACAACAGCTCTGGTTAAGTTAGCACAGAGTTTGTAATGTGGCCCTATGAGTGGAGGTTTTTGGATAAGTAGTATTTTGAGGATCAGGAGGATTATCCGCATATTGGAGAGGATGAGATTAAAACTTGTAAAGTTTAGAGTTGTTGTGTTGGTAATGGGACTTCCTGATGAGGAATCTCGATCTAGAGCTAAAACATTCGTACTACTTCCAGTGCCTTCCTTTTTAGCAGAAACCATGCATGGGAATAAAAATGACCAGTTAGGTTCAATTTATACTCTTGCTGCTGTAAGGGTAAATGAGGACTTTAGGCCTTTTCCGACAGGTGGCCGTTCAAATTTCCCAATTTGCTCCTATTAGGTAATTATCTGGATTCTAAGACGTTATGGATAAAATAAGTTTTATACCGCCTTAAATCGGTTTCTGCTACTGCATCTGATACCAGAACTTTAATGGAAGTCACACACACGAACGGAAGCTGGTCTACAGCGTTGGATTCTAATTGTCCGGTTTTTGTAGATAGATTCCCGATCTAAGGTGGATTCTGCCAAAGGTTGCAATTATTCTGATGGCATATCACATGAGAATTCCAAACGTCTTGTGTTTCTCTGCAAGCTTCATGGCATTGACAGATATATCGCGAAGCGCTGTCTGCCTGAGCCACTGGTCAGCAGATGTGGACTCCAAAAATTTGCTTTGTAATTCTCAATTTTGTGTCCTTTCGTTTCACCATTTGTTGGATCACATTCAGAGGAGCCTTACAGAAGAGCTTTCCCTCAAGAGCTCGAATGGAACAAAATCTTTTTTTTGTCCAATTTCTGTCATCCTTGTTCAAGAACCAGTTCTAGGCCCAGATTTATTCCTCAGAAGAATGTGAACGACAAACGAAGACAAGAGATTTTGATTTCAGATGCCCAATGGGAGGTGGCCTAAGCGAGAAGCACCGTCGGAAGAAAAAAAGCAAGGGCTATAATATAACAAAATGGGTTTTAGTCCAGAAGCCAGATGATTCGTTCCATCCAATCCTGGATTTAAAAGAAACTGCTATTCTCAGTGGTCCAGCTATTTTGGAAGGGATTTATGGCTTGCATGTATATGAAGGATTCCTACCTTCATATTCCTATTACCACAGCAGAAAATGTATATAGTTTCCAATCAAGATGATTTCATATATTGAGATGTATGGAGATTGCAGACCCCAGAGGATTTTTTTCTTTTTAAAAGGAAAGTGGAAGCTAAAGCTTTATATCAAGATGGATTAAACGGTTAGAGGCTTATTCTGTCAACGATCCTCCTTTTTATATTTCATAGTTTCTCAACAAGGGATATGTTGGTCTCCTATGGTAAGGGTCTGCAACCAGATGATTTTTGAACATTTCCCTGAGTCTCCAACCTAACAAGTGGAGGAGCATCATGGGAGATGTAGTTTCAAAACCTCTGTGCAGGGCCAAAGTTGCTTTTGCCTGTACGAAGCAGTTTTGTAATGCTGCCACCTCATCGACTTATGTATGTTTGATCATTACAAACTGGGCACTTTTTTGACCTACAAGAAGCAGAATTTCAGACTGTAGTCAATATTTAATCTCCCTAATATTGGGATTATCCCTCCTGTACTAAGTTATATTTTTTGCAGTATTTGGTATCTGTGCTTTTTTTTTCTTTCTCCCCCAAAGAGGCCTTATGTAGAGGTTTTGGGGAATTTAACTCAAGTAATCAAGACTTATTTCTAGTAATCAGAAAAGATCAAAGTCTATTAAAGGGACGTTCTAGAACAGCTGTCAAATGCTGATCACCCCAATGTTTCTGTATTACAGCTCCCATTCTCTGGTCATTATTGCATTGAAAGAAATCTGGGAATTGTAGACGGCAACGTCTGGGAGGCCGAGAGGTGTTAGGTGTGACCTGACGCTGTTTAGAGACACACTACTCCTCCTGACCACTTGGTTTTAAAATGGTCAGGAAGTGAGGAGTTCCCCATGCCACTGTGGTGAAATAGCTGGGTGAAGTGGAGGACTTTCCTCCACCCCTCCCAACATCACCAGCAGTGGGAATTTTGAATTTCCTGACTGCCTATTGGTCACTGCTAACATTGCCTCGAACACACAAGGCATGCTGATGTCACCTTGAGACCACCCATGTTAGGCAGCAGTTTCTCTGGTCAGTCTTCCCTAGAGACGCCGTTGCCATTGAAGCTGCAAATGTCACTTGACTGTAAGAGCAGGCTAGAAGCTAGTTCAAATGTCCAGCATATCAAATGGCTTTCAGCTCAAGGCATGTCCATCAGGCTTTGGCTGGTCAGGAATGTGCTGAGGTGTACATTCATAACCTAAACACTGGAAGACTGATCAGAGAAAGCTGAGAGCTGTTTGGGATTGTGGCATTTCACCCTGCTCAGTAGACTGAATCAGCCCTCAGTGACACCTGTGGGGGAATGGCACTCGGGATAACCTGGCCCTTTGAATTACTTTGGTCATGGTGTCTAGATTGTCGATTTTGGGTTACTTGATAACCAGTTTGAGAAGAGCCTGGCAGTCCTACATCCACTGGGTAGTAAGAATATGCTTTACTAAACTAGTGGTGATACATTTTATTTCAAAGCCTTCACATGTAACTTTTTTGCCCTCTAGAAATAGCCTCCTTTGTGGTTCAGTAAGCATGGGAATATGTATTTTTCGAATTTAAATGTATACTGTAATAATAATTGCAGGTATTCAGTTTATATTGAAGGAACGCTCTTCCCATAGGAATAGGGCAGAAGAGTTAACCATTAACCCCTCCCAACTAACCATCTGTAAACCGTGCTGACAAATGTTCGCTGTGAGCGCTTATGCTTACCTGACTTTTCTTCCTTTGCATCAAAGATGGCTGACCAAAGCAAACTTGCATGGCGTCCCATAATACCTGGTGTGGGTGCCAAGACCTTTGTGATGTGACAGGTCAGCCCGAGATGGAGTGGCTGCATGTACAAGCTACGTGTTGAATGCATGATTTTTTTTTTTTTTTTTTACAAATAAGGCGTCGTAACACATTACTGTATATTTGGAACAGTTATCACTAATTTCATGGTTTTTTGTTTTATCCACATTGAAATATGCCATCTACTACACACCAGTACATTTTTGGACTCTTCTCCCAGAAATGTGTTCATGATCTGCGAGTGGGAGTCATGCCAACAAGTGCAAATGTTATCATTTTAAAGGCAGGTTCACTAACCTTGACTTTCCAGATGTGGTGGAACATTTCCCTTGAGGCTCTGCTAACCTAATGGATGATGGAGTATCATGGAAGATGCAAAACCAGGTTTACGAGAGTACAGAGAACGGGCAGCAGCACTAGTGGCCTGCCGTTAGGTAGTCCCCACTCAGGTCTCGTAAGGTTTCAGTTTGATGCCATCACCCAAAAGGGTTGCTGGAACTGAAATGCCAAGACAAACGCCTTTGCATGAAAGATACAGCTACCTATCATATTGGCCTTGTTCAGCCTCGACAGGTGGGTATAGCTGTTACCCCTCTAGGCACACTAAAGCAAGGGATCCATGTATGGATTACTTTGCACACTTACAGGGATGCTCTATTAAAATAATTGGGCAGAGGCTGATGGCGTCTGCACAATTATTTTAAAAAAATTTTTAAAACCATTTTTTTAACTTTTCCCTTGATGCACGTAGCGTCTCCTCTTTGGGTCCGGGACTCCTGAAGCTTTCTAACAGTTTCCTCACCTGCATAGTGTAGGTGTCAAATTACACACCTCAACAAGACTTGCGTGCTTTACGTACAAACGTTCCATAGCACCTGTGCAGATCTGATCCATTCGCTACCTCTCGGAGATCGGTTGCTACTGCAATCGGTCTCAGTGACATCGGCACACTTTGTGTGCCAGCAGTTGGGAAATTAAAAAATCCTTGGAGTAAGCTCCACTTCACCCAGTAATGTCTCCAGATTGTGGGAGCTTGGGAGGGGGGGGCACTCTACTCATGCTGACCACTTTAGAGTCCTAACGTTTTCAGTATGTAAGGAGTGTTTCCGTTTTAGGCTTTGGTTACACGAGCGCACTGTGCGCAGTGCGTCCATTGAAACTGATGCACTTTTTATAAGGGATGAGATTGTGGTTAACATAATATCAGTTATGATGGATGTTGGGGGGGGCTATATGCAGGGGTGTCTCTACGTCGATGCCATTTTGGCATCCATTGCAACATGCGTTGTCAGTGTGTGAGGAAGTGCGCACGTGCTTTGTGTCCTTCATTGTCTACTTTTTGAAAAGCTACGACGCACAGTGGTCAGACGTACGTGCTAAGTTCCTTTGACAGCAGTCACATGAGCAGGAGGGAATGGGCGTTGCCTCCGCTTGGATGCCCATGTGGCCACCTTGCTGAGTGCACAATGGTACGCTCAGCCCTACAAAGCGTGAGCCTCCCATGGAGGCTCCCGCTTTGTAGACCCGTCAAACGTGTTTAGTAGCTTTTTTACGGAGGATTTCAGCACGTCTGGTGTAACTTGCAATACTATTACGCAGGTTACACAGTGTGGCCCTCCCCATCGAGCCGTCAGAGCTGCAACGGATGCACTCTGTGCTCTCATTTAACTGGAGCCTTAAAGTGAGCAAAAACAAGGATTATGAAGGTCCTGAGAACAGGCAGCAGCACCAGTGACCTGTCCCATGATGTATCCCCCTGCTCAGGTCTCCTAAGGATTTAGCTTTTTGGTGGTATTACAGGAAAGACCGCAAAGACTGCTGAGCCCAGTTTATAAAGGGCTACTGTGGCGGGGTTAAATGTTAACTTCTCTGCATCCAACCCAGTGGCTTTCGATTGAAAGCCACTGGTGGGAGTGGAGTCCCGTAAGGTCACAATTTCCAGGAATCTGGTCTGGGAGATGTAGTTACTAAAAATCTGGTGGCCAAGGTTGTAGACCCCTATTTAAGGTCTAGGTTGCTCCTATAATTCTGGATGACAACAAATTCAATAAAATCTTTATTGGCTGCTCTCTTTATTTGTAAACTGGAATTGGTAGAAAAAGACATGGTGACTTATCCTTATTACACATCACATACTTCTTGGTGAGTGATTTTTATTTGTCCTTTATGTAGATGTAGCGTATCAATAAAGCTTTCTCCAGTGCTCATCCAGGATTTTATTTCCTCCTAGTTTTACAATCTTGATCATGCCTGTTAATGTATGCAAAGTCTTCTGTAGACCTCAAGCTTTGAATCTTTACTTCGCCAGGTGTACTAACAAGCCCATTCTTTCCCAAGGGAATTTGAAACCTTTTGGCACGATTTTTATCTTGCAAATACAGATTCTTGGAATTGAGCAAAACAAGGGCTTTATTTTCCTGCACTCCCTGCTTTCCTCATACACTTGACGTAGGTTAGTGGATTGTTCCAGCTGTAGTGGTAAGCCTGCGTGTCGTATTTACCTTCTATAAAAATATAGCCTTGTATCATTATAGCTGATAAAAGCCAAACAAATTAGAACACGCTCAAGTTAAAGGGGGTCAGTAGAGGTTAATGTTAAACCCCTCAATTTTCGTCACTCTGTAACCCTAGACTTGCAGTGTTTCTCAACTCCAGTCCTCAGGACCCAATAAAGGCCAGGTTTGCAAGATATGTGAAGCACAGGTGATCTGATTTGTTGCTCGGTGATTGCAGGATTCAGTCTGCGTTTCCCCAAGGTAATCCTTAAAATCTGGCCTGTTTGTGGGTCCTGAGGACTGGAGTTGAGAAACACTTTCCTAGAGCAGGGGTGGGCACTTACGGCCCTCCAGATGTTTTGAAACTACATTTCCTGTGATGCTCTGCTGCTCATTAGGTTTGTAGAGCCTCAAGGGAAATGTAGTTTCAAAACATCTGGAGGGCCGTAAGTGCCCACCCCTGCCCTAGAGTATTCCTCCTAGGTTTAGACCAGATTTGGGAACTAGCCGCATCTGGCAAAACAGGTGTTTTTAGCAACGGAAAACTCTTTACTCAAGATTACCTCCCTGGGAGGTAGAAAATATGTCTTCTGAGCCATTATTGGCCTTTTCAGCGATTTGAAGAGCATATTGATGCACTTTTAGGGTATCATGGGTCGCAAGAATATATCGGCCACTTTATTATGCGTTGCTCAACCTGACCGCTAGTGGTTTCAACGAAGGAAACTACATCAGTTAAATCTTCTATTTGTTCTGCAGTGTGTGCAAACACCTGCTTTACAGCTGGTACAAAGAAAGCTTTGAGAGGTGAACTGGGAAATGCCTGACATTTAAGATCGTGCTTAAATTAAGTGGAGGCCGATTGCCCCAAATAGTGTTACAAAATAGCTGAACTTGTTTTCCCAGCAGAACTTTAGAACCCGTACCCTTGAAACATCCAGAAATCCTTTGGTGTAGGGAGATTGCTGCTAAATATTGACAGGCTTCATTTTGTGTCAAACGAGGAATTCCAAAATAAGGATTTATTTAAAAAAAAATATTTGATCAGACGTGGGTCAAACCTGGGCGTTTTACAGGTTGTTCCTATGCGCTGTAAAACGCTCCAACACTGAAACCCCATTATTTCCTATGGGTAGGAGCGCGCTGTAAAACGCCCTACGCCCAAAGTACAGAAGCTTCTTTGGGGCGTATTACAGCACGTTTGCGGCCATAGAATTCAACATGAACGCCCTGAAATGGGAGTTTGCGCGCTTTCGGCATCAAAATGTGCGTATGAACGCGGTTCCGCACATGAGAACAGGCACAAGTCTTTTTCATTGGATGTCTCCCGTAGTAAATAAAAAAACGCGCATACGACGTGCGTTTTTAATTGTCAAAAATGCACAAAAAAGCAAGGTAATACGCTCATAAAACACCTGACTAAAACGCACATGAGATAGGCTCAGGTGTGAACCCAGCCTAAAAGAGCAAAATTCAACATCGCCCCTTTGAATAAAATGCCAAAACCTTTCTGATCCCATGCATTTTGGATAAGGGATACTCGAGCTTTAGTAAGGAGATTTTTTTAGGTCAATGGTATGTTGAAAGACTGGGTAAGGTCCTGTTGGATCATAAAAGATTTAAGTTGTCAAGTGGCTTTTTATGGCTCGTTGCCCAGATTGATTTCCTGCCCAAAGTGCCAGTGAGCTTGTTTTGCGTCATATAATTCCTGATCTGTCCCCTATGTCATGGCCATCCACAGCTCCTAAAAGTTTACCTTTACGGTTTTTAAAGTATATTTTTTTCTGCACCTGAATATACAGTATAGATTTCCAAAATGTCACTTGCTCTTTTTCTTGATCATGCCCGGTGCCTGCCACTTGGCTCCATAAGTAAATAAATGCAGCGACACTATCAGGGTTATTCAGAAAGCGTGAAAAGCAGGAGAATGGCTGGAGAATGAAAACTTCTAGGTCAAAATAGCCAAACCAGAAAAATTCTCCCTTTCGTCTCACTTTCCAAATCGGCTATTTTGACCTAGAATTTTTCATTCTCCAGTCATTCTCCTGCTTTTCACGCTCTAAATAATCCTGATTGTGGCTAAAAATCCAACGTAACAATTTATTGCTTCATTTTAAAGTCGTGAAGTTGACATTTCAGCTCCTTCCAGGAGCTTTTTTGCTAAATTTTTTTTTTTTTTCCCTGGATAGGTTTTAAGAGCTCCTTGATGGGGCTGAAATATCGACTTTGAGACTTTTAAATGAAGCAATAAAGGTTCATTTGGATTTTCAGTGGGTGTGTATATTTTGCCTAGCTCTTGAAGATTAGTAGTTGTCTCTCATGATGTCCTTGCCACCGACCCCCCCCCCCTATTTCTGCATCATATATGGTTGTGAAGCAGTACCCTTTATAGTAATCTGATTTTATACATTATATGGGAGCACAATTTTTTTTTAATGTGTGATATCAGACACTAAGCTTGTGCATTTAGTGGTCAGTGTGTTTTTGTTTTGTGATGGTACCCCCCCCCCCACACACCTTGCTAGTGAAATTCACTGAAGCTCTTTCTAGTACTAAATGTAGGAGCCAGGATAAGATTTGGATTTGTGTTGATGTATCGAAACCTGGTCAAATACTAGGAGCCATTGGTTACTTGTCACCTGGATTTGTTAAACCCTCATCTAGGCGTGTGTGTTACCAGGTCACAATTCTTACGGGCTTCAAGCACAGCACGGCTACCAGTATCACTTAGTGGCTCCTTAGTTCAGTTGCTACTACAGCAGATCAGTTGTAATTGTAATAGAAGGTAATGGGGTTATTGGTTCATGCCGACATTTACCTTCAGAGGTTACAATCTTGAAATAGGGGCTTAGGTTGACAGTCTTCAGAGTGGAGGGGAGTGGTATTTGTACTTCTTGATGTAAGATAAATATATATCGCTTTCATATAACAGTTATTTTTTTTGGCTTAATGGTGCTGCCTCATCTAGAGCAATAATCACAGCTTGGATCTCTCTGATCTGCTCACTGCTCTAGATGGATTTATATATTTATTTTTCTTTACGGTGAAGTTTTGGATATGAATTGGCTAATGGAGTTATCCCCATTTCAATCTTTAGGGAGAAGGAGGAAGAAATTCAAAAAGAGGAACATTTGATGGAAGAAAAGAAAAAGAAAAAGCAGGAAGAAAAGAAGAAAAAGGAAGGTGCTCAGAAAAAGGTTTGTGTGAAAGTTAAACATGCATGACTTTTGTGTTTTCTGTCTTGTGATTTTATAGTCTGTCATCTCTGAATCTTTGATACTCTAGAGCAGGGCTGTCAAATTCATGGCCCTCTAGATGTGATGTCTACAATTCCCAGATTTATTTGAATGCAATAGATGGCCAGGGAATCTTGGGAGTTGTATTTCAGAAACATCTGTGGAGCCATAGTTTGTCAGCCCTGCTGTAGACTTTACATTTGAATGTAGTTTGCAAACTTTCAGATTACTTTTTACAGTAAAACCACAATACACTGCTCACTTATGGTTTTTTTCCTCCCTCGTTTTCTTTTGTCCTTGAAAATATGTGGTTTGCTGTAGTACAACACAGAGGAGCATGCATGCATACAATCTCCTCTCTGAATCTAATCTAGGGCTTTTAATTTCTGTAGCATGGTTTTGCATTTACTTTTTTTTTTTTCTTTATCTATTTCAGACTGCTGAACAAAAAACCAAAGGTTAGTAGCTTCCACTCTTATTATGCATTTCATGTATTTTTTTTTTTCCTCACCTTCTTGGACTTTTTGCTTTCAGGCTGACTTGCCGCTCTGACATTGCAAGGGGCAGAGTCCCCTGCTCTCATTGAAATTCAGGGGCAGTAGAGGTTTGTTGATGGCGCCTGCAGTCTTCATGCTTGTGTGGTTGCTGTTTTTCATCACCCTGAGGCCATCCATCTTCCAACACATTTGATTCAGTGATTTTCCTCTCCAGCCAAATAGCCTTTCCATTAACCCACTTGGTACCACACAATCTGTCATTGGTATTCTGCCGGAGTCTGTCGCTGGGCTCCATAGTCCTAGGTGTATTTTCAGGTTTTCTTTTAAATCCCTGATGCTTTAGTAGTCAAATATTGGGGTAATAAATCCCCATGTCTATTGTTTCTAGAGGCTAGTGCATGTGTTATTTATAAGGCTCAAACAGTTTCCAACTGTACCGAAATCTGCTACTCAGCAGGAGTAGATTCGCCATTGACTCCGTCCTTGCCTTGGAGCACTGGGAGGTAGCATGCCAACCGAGGTGTCTGCCCTGGATGCAGTGAAGGTGGCTGCTCAGAATCAGCCAATCTGCTGAATGTAGCCTGTAATGCCGCTATTAAGAGGGCATCAATCCGCTGCTTGTCTCTGCCTGGATCCGAGAATACCGAGGCTCTGTGAGAATAGCCCTGTATCCCTCCCCAATCACTTAGTCGAGACAAAAGTGTAGGTTGAAGGTAAATCAGAGTGTATTTAGAATGGGAACACAGTGCTTATATACGAAATACAGCCATGCACATTCAGACTTCCCGCCCACCCCAACTGTTCTGATTGGTTGGTTCCAAGACCACTGCAGGCTTCTTTCAGGTCCTCTTCAGTCTTCACTTTGGTCCACTGGTTGTATGCAGATGAAGTCTTGACCCCACAGTGACCACATACAGTGATTTACATAACCCATTGTAAAGGGAATCAGATAGTGGGTGGCTGAGACAATGTGACTCTCAACCTTTCAGACATGTAAACAGATATCCGATACCCAAAGAGAAAGCACTTTTGCATAATCCACAAGTTACTCAAACCTATTGTACATTCTATACGAAGGAAAGCATTTGCCACTAGCAGCAGGTAGTATCTTTAAAAAAAAAAACACTTAACTAAAGAAATATGTCTATTTAAAACTAAAAATGAGCAATTTCCAATACATTTAAAACCACACAATATAACTGAACATAAAGTCTTTTGGAGTTTGAAGAGTGGAGCGCTACATAAGTGACTGATACATTGTAGCAAGCATGTACTCCATGGTTACTAGCCGGATCGTTGCAGGGGAAAAACATGATTGATTAGAAGTCTAGCAACAGTTTTACACTAAATCTAACAAGGGAATTAGTTCCTATAAATAAAGGGTAAACGAAATATAACAAAATAAGAATGAAATTAAACTAAATCCTGTGGCGGCTGATCCGTCACACCAGCTTTCCATAGTGCTTTCAGTAACCAGTGGGGAATGAGACAAAACCTGCAAACATTGGTACCGGAAACAAGAGGTTGCAGAGGGCATTGCTCTGAGCATACAATCTAGAACAGTGATGGTGAACCTTGTCACGCCAGATGTTTTGAGCCTACATATTCCATGATTAGCCAACAACTTTTTCCCTAGCTAGGCATCATGGAACATGTAGTGCCAAAAAACCGATTATGCCAAGGGTCACTATCAGTGATCGGTGGAATAAAACAATAGGACTTTTAATGGTTTTAAGGATCCCTAGCACTATTCTAGAGATGGTGAGTGCAGTGTGTATCAGTATTTTATACACACAAACATACACGGTGCATTACTCTTAAATATACTATAGGATTTTAAAAAACCCTAGAAGAGGATCTATAATAATGTAGATTTGGTCACAAATTGTCATTACAAGCTGATCAAGCCTCCATAACGCCAATGTACTCCATCCAAGTGGGATATCCTCAGCTAGGTGGGTTTTAAAAACCTTAACACCATGTTCCGCCCAGAGTTCAGGCAGTCCCCCCTGCAGCTAGTGACTGCAATCTTTCCACTTGGATTGGTGCCAGGCGGGGTGGGGGGGGGGGCAGAAGGCTGCGGGATTGCCTGTTTGACAGTATGGCACACCCCACAGTGCTAAGGTGTCTGCGTACCCAAGACATTCTTTCAAAATTCTCAGTAAGAAGCATGTTTTGTGTCTTATCTTGATAAATGCATTTTTATGAATGCAATGCCTGTGGGGTCCTTCCTCAATATTCTTTCCAGCAATTTCATTGCTGAGAACGAGCTGCATTTTAGTGTTTTCCAGTGGATCCATTTACTATGCAAGGTTGACAAATAATATATGAATAAATGTTAAACATCAGAGTTGCATGTTGTGTTCACATGCTTTCCTGATTCACTTGCTGAACAGATATGTTGTACATTGTCTATGTAGGTTGTACCTGACTTACAAAATATGTAAAATTGTCTTTAAAAAGGTAAATATTGAGCTGTGGCCGCCCAGCTTTCTTTTCAGGAGTTACTCATTCTGCTCTGTGGTTGAGCAAATCTCTGTCCCAGGGCTTTAAAAAAAAATTCTATTAATTGGAAGAGCCAGCTCAAGGCTGTAGTAACAGAATTTCCCCTCTAGCTCCTAAATTTATGGATTATGAGACTCGGTGGGTTCCTGGATTTTTCAAGGTTTTCAAACTGGTTTGTTCTAATAGTTTCCCATTCTGTAATCAAAAAAAAAAAGTAAAGTCATGAAGTTGGTTAATTTACAACTAAATCTCCACTTCCCTAAAAACCTATATAAACTGAACATCGGCTCACGGCGGGCATTAAACAGTCATTATATGAACTACTTGGTAGGTAATGTACAAAACTTCACCAGGAAGAAATGCGATGTGATTTCTTGTTATCAAGTGTTGGGCCATCAAAATGCTGAAATGCTATACATACGTTATTACACAAACTAATATGTAGCTATTTAGCTTAATGTGTATTTGTTTTGCAACACTGGATATTAAAGGAACAGTCTAATGGGAGGGGGGACTGCCTTTTCCATGGAGTGACCAGGTTCACGTCAGCTGCAATATCTTATCAAAGGATAAATATGGCATTGATCTTGGGCTGCGTTCACACTGAGTGACATGAAAATCGTGTATTTTTATGCGTGATTTTCATATACATGACATTGAGTGATAATATCGGCGTTCTGCTCAAAACCACGGTATTTCAATGCAAATCGCAGCGAATTGCCGTAAAAAAAGGTCATGTACCAGCGACGAGCTACAGGTGACCTTGAGTGACCTTGAGCTGTGAACAGCTACATTGAAATGCATTGGAGAAGCTACATAGAGCGAGATCGCACGATAAATCGCTCAGTGCGAATGGGCCTTCAAAGATTGGTCTTAAGCACTGCCATGTCCCCCCCCCCTCCATAGGTGGACCTTGCCTAAGGTTGCTGCGCTGCATGGTTGAACCCAATGAGCAGCAGGCCGTCCTGTAGAACGACTTTCAGGTCAGACCTGTACGGAAGTGAGTGATGGCAAATATTTGACAGTGAATTTTGCCGACGGTGTTGGCCAAAAGATGTTGGCACACATTTGGAGTAATTCCCTGTCAAATGAGGTCAGTATCCTGCGGGTAAGTGCAATAGTACTTTTTAAATGCCAATCGCCTGTGGAATTTTCAATTAACCTCTGCAAAGGGTTAAAGAAAAGCAAAAAAACAGAAACCTACTTTGTCTGGTTAACACACATTGTCATGTGACAATGTGTGCTGGTTAAACATGTACACTGATCAACCTGCTGTTAGTTCGGTGTCTTTTTTATTTTAATATTTTAACCCCTTTTGAGAAGCAAATCTTTTGGCCGATCACATTGAAATATATTTTAATGAGAGAACTTGCCATTCTGTTCTAGAATATGCCTTGCTCTATTAAAACATGGAATTGGTGAGCAATGGTTAAACTGTACAAAGGATCGATTTTTGAGGCAGTCGACTGATCCAGAGCATTGCTCCAACCCATCGTTCTGCGCATGTGCTGTGGAACTTCTGTGTGCAAATCTTTTTGGGCTATACCGTTTGCGTCTCCTATGCTACGCAAATTGTGTAGGAGTGTATATTGTGTTAGATTTGGGGAATTACGGATTCCAGGTGCAGGAGCAGCACTTGGCGAGGGAGAAGAGGTACGGTAAGTAAAATTGTTGGGCAGCGGGTGTCAGCTGCCTCTACCCAATTCTTTAATAGGGAACTGTATTTTCTAATGGTGTTGCTTTTTTAAAGAGGCCAGTTTATTCCAAAGTTGATTTTTATTTTGTAGTACTAGAGTGGTGTTTAGATGAGCTCATTGTCTTGTGTATTTGTGACCCAGTTCTGGAAGAGGAAACCTGTTATGAGAGAAAACAAATGCAGATGGGGATGTGGCAAATGCGAGAGGGTGTTATTCAGCAGATGCAAAAACCTAGATTGTTGTTTTTTCTTGCAGACATGACACCTGTGGTAACTGCTACGCTTTGCATATTGGTATATGTAAACCTGTAGTTATGCTGTGGTATTTGTGCATGTAAAGACTTGCTTGACACCCAGAAAAATCTCAAAGCTTAAAGGGCCACTACCACCAAAAATGCTATTATGTTTATTGTATGTTGCTGATATCTTACATTTGCTTTGTTTTTGTCTTAAGAAAATATTTTCCTGTCACTGGACGCATCCATTGTGTGATATTTTGTGTTGTAAACTGCCCCCCCACCAGTATCTTTCTGTTACCTGCTCCTCACTGTGTGGCTTTGGCCATAGAATGGAGTGAATGGAAAGGCTATCAGTCACTACAATGAGATTTCTCTTTTTCAAGTAACCTTCCTGGTAAAATACTTTGAATTATTTATTTTATTTGCAAAGGACATCATCCGGGGGGTAGCTTAGTCTTAAACTCCCTGCTAGATCTCATTCAGCTGCCAACTCTGATCTCAGCCTAGAGAACAATAGCCTTAACTGTTAAATAGTGTAGATTATATAAACAAGAGCCGCAAAGCTTTTGGTAAATGTTGCATCATGGGAAGAATTCAGAAAATGGAACTCATAGATAAAACTTTTCCTTTTTACATGCCATTACTTCAAAGAGAGGGGGGGGGGAGCAGCATGCATTTTATGTGTTACTTGTAATGCACAAGTAATCTAGTTTATGTAAGTGGTAGTGTCCCTTTAAGCATTTCTAGTTCAATGTCTTGGTCTATAGATTTCTGATTGTAACAAGACATAAATGTGGAAGAAACCACTGTGGTACTCTGCAGAAGTGGCCAAAATAGTGAAGAACAAAAAGATAGTATTCAATAATTATAAAAAAACTCAGAGTGAAGAAGATAGGCAAACCTATAAAATTAGGCAGAAAGAGGCAAAGCAATTTATAAGAGCTTCCAAAGCACACGCAGAAGAGAAAATAGCTCAGTCAGTAAAAAAGGGGGACAAAACATTTTTTAGATACATAAACGAGAAAAGTAAAACAAGGATTAGTTAGATTAAAAACAAAGGAAGGAAGGTATGTAGAAGAGGATAAAAGTCTCGCTGACTACCTCAATGAATATTTTTGTTCAGTCTTTGCAGAAGAAAAGGAAGGAAAGGGACCTCCGTTAGGAGAGAACACTAAAGAGACATTTACATATGAGTTTACAGAGGAGGAGGTTCTACAGCAGCTGTCTAAAGTAAAGACAAATAAGTCAATGGGGCCTGATGGGATCCACCCTAAATTATTAAAAGAGCTCAGTGATGTAATAGCAAAACCATTAACAGATTTATTTAACCAATCCTTGTTAACGGGAGTCGTCCCAGAAGACTGGAAATTAGCAAATGTTGTGCCCATTTACAAGAAGGGTAGTAGGGAGGAATCGGAACTATAGGCCAGTTAGTTTTACGTCAGTAGTGGGGAAATTAATGGAAACCATGTTAAAGGAAAGGATTGTTGACCATCTAAAAACACATAGATTACAGGATCAGAAACAACATGGGTTTACCTCAGGGAGATCATGCCAAACTAATCTTACTGATTTTTTTGATTGGGTAACAAAAATAATAGACACAGGTGGTGCAGTAGACCTTGCTTATTTAGATTTCAGTAAGGCTTTTGATACTGTTCCGCATAGAAGGCTTATCAATAAATTGCAATCTTTGAGCTTGGATTCCAATATTGTTGACTGGATTAGGCAGTGGCTGAGTGACAGACAACAGAGGGTTGTGGTAAATGGAGTTTATTCGGCGCAAGGTCTTGTTACCAGTGGGGTACCTCAGGGGTCATTGGACCCATTCTATTTAATATTTTTATTAGTGATATTGCAGAAGGTATTAATGGAAAAAGTATGTCTTTTTGCTGATGACACAAAGATTTGCAACAGGGTTGACGTTCCTGGAGGGATCAGCCAAATGACTAATGATTTAGGTAAACTAAAAAAATGGTCGGAGTTGTGGCAATTGAGTTTTAATGTGGATAAGTGCAAGATAATGCACCTGGGACGTAAAAACCCAAGAGCTGAATATAGAATATTTGATACAGTCCTAACCTCAACATCTGAGGGTTGGGATTTAGGGGTCATTATTTCAGAGGATCTATAAGGGTAAGTAGCCAATGTAATAGAGCAGCAGGAAATGCTAGCAGAATGCTTGGTTGTGTAGGGAGAGGTATTAGCAGTAGGAAAAGGGAAGTGCTCATGCCACTGTACAGAGCACTGGTGAGACCTCACTTGGAGTACTGTGTGCAGTACTGGAGACTGTATCTCCAAAAGGATATAGACCTCTTAGAGAGCGTTCAGAGAAGGGCTACTAAAATGGTGTACGGCTTGAAGGAGAAAAGTTACCAGGAAAGGCTTAATGATCTTAACATGTACAGCTTGGAAAAAAGACGAGACAGAGGAGATATGATAGAAACATTTAAATACGTAAAGGGAATCAACAAGGTAGAGGAAGGGAGTATATTTAAAAGGAAACAAAATAGCAAAACAAGAGGACATAGTCTTAGATTAGAGGGGCAAAGGTTTAAAAGTAACATCAGGAAGCATTATTTTACTGAGGGTGGTGGATACATGGAACAGTCTTCCAGTAGAAGTGGTAGAGGCCAAAACAGTAATTGAATTTAAGCAGGCATGGGATAGGCATAAGGATATCCTAAACAAAAGATAAATCCAGGTAAAGTATCCATGTAATTGGGCAGACTAGATGGGCCGAAAGGTTCTTATCTGCCGACATTTTTCTATGTTTCTATGTTTGCATATTACATGTTGCACAAAAGTACTCTATTTGTAAATAATTATGCCTGGTCCTGACATGAGTCAATGAAAATCCATATTGGCTGTGATTTCCATGGTTTTATTTTTCCCTTGGCCTGTTTCTTAAACACTAGAGAAGTCATTAACCACCACCAATGTTCACTGTTGCTGCACAGAGCCGTAAAATAATTGCAACTACTGTGCCCTTCGGTAATCCACAAAGGGCAAACGTAAACTGTAGGCTATAGTAAACTGCAAACACTGAGCTACAGAACCACAGATCTTGTTTTGTAGCTCTGATATGCTTGAATACGTCTTAAAAACGGTTTATTTTTAATAAAACTTCTCTGCTTTGGACTTTTATCCCTTCATGCCAAGGGTTTTGCCTAAACCAATTATGTTGCAGTAGTCCTGCAATATATCATGAGTCTTACAGTGCTATTCAGAGAGCCGATCTGGCCCTGAAATGGCACCGAACAGGGAATTTCCCCATGCAGTGCAATTTCGTGTCCATTCGGCTTTTCAGAAAGCAGATAGTTCGCCAAATTTTAACGCGCTGACTGCAAATACGGTGCGTGTTGGACTGCAGTGAAATCCCCATAGAGTAGCAATGGTTAATCTATTCAGACACGGAACAGCAGAGAAATGCCCTGATGTTTGGTTTCATTCAGCAGTTTTAATCAGGCGAATCCCATAGGTTTAAATGTTTAAAAATATTCCAGTTTTATCCAATATCTAATCGTTTATTTTAATCTGCAGTAAAGTCTTTTTTATTTCTAGCATTTTCTTTTTCTGTCCCGGACCTTTTTATTATCTTTCATGGGACCTTATATGTAAATTCCAGACATTTTCATCTCTTTTTTTTTTTTTTTGTAAACAATTTTGACCACTTTCTATTTGTGGGCGTTTTTTTTTTTTTTTTTCTTTTCCGGCGGTTCGAGTGATCCGATGCATTGTATCGGATACATTTTTGCAGTGGATGTTTGTTTTTCGGGTTCGTTTCCTGCGTTCCGGGGAATTCACAGCACGGTTGGGAAATTGATTCCCCGAAGTGGAAGGAACGAGAGGACACTGAAATATTGTCGACATTTCGGTGCTATCTGAAGAACCCCTTAAGCCGGGGGTCAGACAAGTGTTTTTAAGAGCAGAAGCAACATCCGTGAGAGTGGACTTCCTTCCCGTCTGGCCACCTCACTGAGCTTTGCAGCCCTGTCTAACGCACATCATTGCATTTCGATGGAGGCTTTCAGCAAGATAAATGACGCCGGGAGGCACATCAGTATTGGCGCATGTAGTGCGCTCATCTGACCCGGCCTTAAGTCTACAATAATTGAGGAGTTGCTGTGTCAAAAAAGATGGACCTTGGTACTTAGAATTCCCTTTCTTTCAGCCTGTGAGTCCCTCCGTGTTGCTTTTCTTCTATTTTAACCTGTATCCTATCCAAAGGTTGCCACATTATGGCCGTGGGTAGAAATGTTGCAGGTTTTCAAAAAAAGTAACAGGAGTTGGCACTTTGAAAATAAATTTTAGCTGCAACGAGCGCTAGCTTTTCTTGCAACTTGGCACCATAGAGGCATCAGGTTTCTGATGTCTGTACGGTCAAAAGAAAGTCACTTGGTTAGTATTGGTATTTAGGCATAACCCAAAGAACAAGCATAACAGGAAAAAAGTAGCACCCGGTGCCTGCCAATGAGGTTGAATTCTTTGGTTAGGGTGCCGTTTTTGCATCGTTCTGACGCCCGCTCATAGTTTTTACACTGTCAAAACAACTTTTTTTTTAGTCTATTAACATAACTCTTTACACTGCAGCATTACTAATCGTGGTCACAAGGTAGTGAAGTTGACCTAAAACTAGTGTTAATCTTTTGGGTTTTAGATTTGTCTCCTTTTAAAGGCTAATGTGGAAATAAACAAATATTCCATAACTGACATTTACTGTACTGAATGTTGTCCTATGAATCTGAGATCACACAAACTCTTGTTCTACACTTGTTTACAAGTTCAGTGAGTCTCCGGGGATCACGTTCTAGTGTGCACTTTATAAGCGGGTTAAGCCGTGTGAAAGTGGTTTTATTCAGTGTGTGTGCTAAGTGAAGGATTGCTTATGTAACCTTTGTTCTTTTGACTAATATTGCATTAAGTAATGATCTATGCAGGATTTTCATGATTCATTGGCATCTAATGGTTGTACATGGCCATGGAGAGTGTTGCATGCTGCACGTTTAGTGATGTTGCACGGCATTATACTGCCTCCAAAAGGGTGTGTATGCATAGTGTTCAATCTAGCTAGGGAGACTGCCTTTTATGCCTAACCTATTGCTGCATGGCCGTGTCTAATACCATAGTAATACTTTCATTGGATAGTCTGTGTTGTCCCTAGACTCAGGCCAATTGACCATGGTGGGGCAGGGCACAAAAAACTTGCTATTTCAGCCAATTCAGGACTGTTTAGTTCTAAACGGGTTTTCAGTACATTGGTTATTAGTTTAGTGTGACAGCCAAAGTGCCTTCTGCTGAAAAATACATCCAAAAAAGCTGTCCTAAGCGCTCATACGTTCTGGTCCGGTACAATCCAAGCGTGGCACAGGTGGCGGACAGTGGAGCCAGAATGCAAATACTTCACAGAACATTAACAGGGCACAGTACAAACAAAAGCAGCTGCAGTTACAGGAGTGGACACTTTTCTTATTTTAAGCGGACCCCCATTGGTCATCCTCCACGCACCTGAGAAATGGGATCTCCAGGCTGTTTGTGCATTCTTTCTATTCCCCTAATTAAAGGGATACTCTTGGTTTAAAACTAGAGTTCATAACAGATGGTAAACATTAACCTCTTCTGACCACCTTTGCAACTGCCTCCCAATTTAACCCTTTTAAATCTTGCCTGGAATCCAGCACAGTGCTGCCTCTCTTATCCTTCAGAGGTAGCGGTTTGCCGGCTTCCTGTGAGCCACAGTTCACTTCGCCTGTGGGGGATCTGGATGCTTAAGTGTCCAGCCAAATCAAAGGTTCTCTGTGCAAGCTTTTTACAAGAATTGGAGGGAGTTGGGTCCTACTCCTGAAATGTCAGGTTGGCTGTCACTGATCTGCACTTGTAGTAGGAGCTAAGCTCCTGTTCACGGAGGGCTAAATCTGCTCTCCGCTTCTGCCGGAGTGGGAAGAGGGGCATTGGAGCTCGAGGCATTGTGACAACTCAATTTGTCACTGTGCTTGGTGTCCCAGAAATAATGATTAGGTCACTGTGTGGAACACCACATTGTTCCGTCATTGCTGTGTTGCATGTGAATGATCTTTCACTAGTGAACTTATTTCAACAAAGATGGGTCCGAGTAACCAAACCACTTTGGTTGTAAAAACAAACTGCAAGGATACTACCTAAGGTGCTAAACAAATTCAGGACAAGCTAGCAATGGAATTAAATAATTGTTTCCACTTGCACCTACATCATTCTCCACAAATGCCTATACAAAACTTTGCCTGGGTTTTCTTGCTGGCTCACGTTTCAGTTCATCCGTTCTATCAGAAGTCCATAGACTGCATCAGCATTGTATCACAGGCCCAACATAGATGTGCATGATCCCTGTATCATAAATGAGTTCACTTTGTAACCAAAGTCGGGTGCAATAAAGTGTTCATAAACTGGCTTGTTGGATCCCAGTATCTCCAGCGGGAGTCTGGCAGCGAGGTTGCCGCAACCCTGCCGTTACAGCTTGGAAATCTGATCTCTGGCACAGACAGCCCCAGAGACTGCCTGGGGCCTCATCTCATGCCTGAGGCAACCTGCAGTCATCGGGGCCCACCCCATGTAACACTAAATTGATGCTAATGTGCAGGGTATGTCAGCTGTCATTTGGACACTTTGTGACTGCTCCATATCCTGCAATTGTTTGCATTTACCAAGGTAACTTATTTTCTGTTGTGCCATGTTTCCTCCACCCCCCCCCCCCAATCCCTTGATGTTTGCAGAGCCCTTTGTTACCACTTTTTCCTTCTAGGCTTATATAACGTAGCCATAAATTACAACGTTGGCGGTGCAATGCAAAGGGAAGTTCATAGTACAGGTACTTTAAAAGCCAAGGCAGATCAGATCTAGACCAAAAGGGTAAAAGTAGGGCTCCATGGAATGCATTTATTTTATTTTTGAGTGCAAATTTATTTATTTTATAAAGGATTTTACCAGGAAGGATACATTGAGATTTCTCTCGTTTTCAAGTATGTCCTGGGTTGAAAGGTTAGTATTGGTATACACATTTTGGTAGCTCCTGATTTAGTGTAGACCTTTTTGGTTTGAACTTGTTCCATATTTGTCAGCAAAGACGTCTATGCAAATTATTCAGTTTTGAACAGATGTGCAAAAAAGTACCAAGAGTGTATTTGATATGCTTGTATTTGAGTGATTTGCCTTTGCGTATGTTAATCTAAATACAATGGGTGTCATCATGCAGGTGAAGCATTAAGGCTAATTTTGAATGCAAAGCTTAATGTAGACAAGCCGTGAGTTTGAAATTGGAATTTATTTCAAGGAACCCTATACTCATACTGATACTGACCACACTATATTTTTTCAAAATGGTCAGGATGTGAGCAGTACAATACTGTAATATATATATGTCGTCATGCTGCAGGTGAATTGAAATAGCATCTCAAATGTTCTGCCTTGATTAGGAGATGGATTCCCCTCATGCAGCATGGGAATTTGTTGCAGTTTTTAACCATATGCAAATGGTGTTCCTATGCTATACTTACACTTCAACATTACTTGAAATGGTAATATGGGTGATCTGTGAACCCTATCCTGCCTCTGCACTACCTGCTGCCTTCAAAGTTCATATCCTGAGTCCCACAGTCAAAAAGCAGATTGCTGGTAAGGAGCCACAGTGCAGCTGGGCAGGAGATGTTACACACTGACCTATAGCAAGTCAGAAATGGAGAACCCGTTACAGAATATTTCTAAGGAAATATACATTTTTAGCCAAAATCTAAGGAAAACCTGTTCCCATATATTTTCCTTCCAGTTTTTTTTTTTGTGTACATTGAATATGGTCATGTTTGGTATCAGTGGAAAGGTCAGACTCTGTCCTTTCCAATGATACCTCACTTGACTGTGTTGTATGGAAACCGAGATACATGAGGACCCTTGAGTCCACTCTCTGATCTGCCAGTGTCTCAATTTTAGTTTTACAATGCTGATTGTAAAGTGGTGCTCTCCTTAGGCCTACCATGCAAATTACAGGCAAAATACTTGACAGCTTTGTCTGAGGCACCCGTGACCATTGGTGTGGTGTCTATGCTAAATTACTTCTTCTAAAACTACCTTGTAAACCCCTGAGGACAGCTCATGAAGCCTTCGTGGAAAACTACGCTAGGCCTCATCCACAGATCCTGTGAACGATGAATAGGCAGTTTACGGTGGCAGTTCCTTTAGCCATGAATTCCAACAGTTTAAACCAACTTTTTCCAATGAAAACTCTGTTTATGAATAACCCTTTAATGTGAAGTTTGTTAAATTTTATAAAGTTTTAGAATTGTGGAAGACCTTTACACATCCCAGCAATTCAGAGAACTGCGTTACAGAGCTCATGTGCTACATTACCCATATGCAGCAAGGAACTCTGGCGAGGACGTGCAAATTAAGTCAACAATTTCCCACTTTTCTGCATTCTGAGAGTTTTAGGCTGGCGTCAGACGAGCGCACTATGTGCGCCTGTACTGACGTGCCTTCTGGCGTCTGTGCAGCAGCCCTCTCCGTCAAAGCGCTAGGATGCGTGTTGACGGAGCTGCAAAGCACAATTCTCCATATGAGGATCGATCCTTGCAGCGCTGTGCGAATGAAGTACGCTCAGCGAGGTGGCCGGATGGGCGTCGAATGGAAGGAACGTCCACTCAGACGTTCCTTCCGCTCTACAACGATGCTCGTCTGCCCCCAGCCTTAACGCCGAACCCTCCTTGCCTGTGCCATGGCATACTAGATGGCTTTTTTTAGCAAAGTTCAGTAGATAGCCACTCCTGGACAGCTGTTTTGGGCTGCTTATGCCCTCATCAGCAGGAGATCTATTTAAATTTAGGTAGTGACTCCTGGCATTTGTTAGCAAGTGATAATGATTTGCCTTGTGACATGTAGATTCAACATTTTGAAATCCTGTCTGGTCTTTCACGTTTTTCTTTCTGCACATACTGAGCAATTTTAAGTGGCTAATTGGACAATCCTAAATTTTTAAATACATTTTGATCATCCAAGCAGGGTTTTTTGTTTTTCAAGCAAGTGTATCCGTACTGCCTCTCTGTGGCAGCTTCTCATACTTGTTTTCTAATATGTGCATATTGTATAAGCAAAGCACACTGGTGGTAGCTTCTTTTTACTTTTTATTAAATTACATATGTAGATTGGCATCATGGCTCCCCCCCCCCCCAAAAAAAAACATAACCACAAAATAATCAGAACAAATTAGGGGCCTATTCACGCTTGGCCAGTAACGGGTAAAATGCATTTCTTTTTCCACTGGCTCTCTAGAGTGAGCTGCTGTGTTTTCAGTTACCATCAGCTTATGCAAAAATCGCTTACAGTAACACCATAACTGCTTGGGAGATAAATATATATTATGATTATTCCAAGAATGTGTGACCTTGGAAACTCTATTTTCTGTCTTTCAAGTGTTTCCTATACAAAGTATTAATAAGCTTTAATTTACAGAAAAGCAGCAGCCGCCGCACAAGACAGGTTTGTGGCTCGACTGGAATAGTGACTCAAGCCATGGAGTATTCGGTTCAGTCAGTGTTTCATCAGTTTCCACTCCTGTCCGTTTCTTTTTTTTTTTTGTGGAGAAACGCAACACATCATATTCATAAAATTTCTTTTATCGGTATCTGCCTTTCATTTGCCAAAATTGATGCTAATTGAACAAGTTGATTCACTGCAGCACGCAAAGTCCTGCAGATCTGTGCTGATTCAAGGCTCTGCCCACATCAGGCTGGCAACCCTTGCATGAGCGTGATGACAACAGAAATGGGGCTTCCCTCCCATCTGTAAAGTAATTCCTTATACAGTAGATGCAGGGGTCTATTGGTCCCATGTATTTCTAGTACCTATATCCTATGGCAGGGGTCAGCAGCCTTGGCCCTCCAGATGTTTTGGAACGACCCTTTCCATGAGGCTCGACGAACCTAAAGAGCGGCTGAACATCATGGCAAATTTTGTTCCAAAACATCTGGAAGGCCAAGGTTGCTGACCCACTTACATTAGTGTCAGCTGGGGTATCATTGCAAAGTCCAGAGTGTAGACACGGCCATGTGTGTTTAACCTCCCTGGCGGTCTAATTTTTTCAAAATTTTGTGTCTAAAAGCATATCAATTTTTTTTTTTTTTTTTTTAAAGGAAACGGGTTTTTGTACAGTTAGCCTGTAATAATTGGGTATCACGCACTGAAATCCATGAAATCAAGAGTCCTTACTGGTAAAATCCTTTATAAATAAATTAATTTAAAAAAAATAGTAAATACACGGAGTCCGATAAAGTTTGAAACACAAAATAATAATTTATTATCCCAAAATAATTATCCAAAATAATGCAAATAAATGATATTCAATAAAATACAACAAAAAACACTGAAATCTGCGAACAAGGGTGAGACGATGTATGGTCTATTTCTTATCCTGTACTGCCACCTAGTGGCCGTTCATAAACTTTTCCATTTGTATTCAGTGAGTATTATGAATGAAGTTTGCTGCGTCCAGCCCCCCTGCATCATGTGACTCGCAGGGAGCCATCCAGGAAGCAGCTCGCCGCAATCACACTGCAGGGACAGCGAGGGAGCTAGGAGGGGAGTATGTATCCAGCCCGACTGTGGCTCGGGGTTACCGTTCGCAGTAGTGAAATTTAACCCCGAGTCACACTCGGGAATACCGCCAGGGAGGTTAAAAACAAAACCCAATTAGATTTTTCGTGTTTTTTTTTTTTAAGAAAAATCTAATTTTGTGAGGTTTTTTTTCTTCCTACAACTTTAAATTTCCTTCATTTTGCTACCAGAAAGGCTGCCGATAAGCTGTATTATCGGCTCTGGGAAAAATAAACAGTGTATCCCTAACCAGAATGCACACAACAGCAGTCTGCAACCATGTAACGCTAAATATGAAAGCGCCCATGTGCATTCTAGATAATTTCCCTGTTTCAATTACTCGATTTACAACAATATATACGATATTTTACTGGTAAGGAAAAAAAAAATCGGGAAATTTACAATAAAATTGCTTGCCTTTTATGCACTATAAATACTACTATCCATCTGTTTTCTCTAATGAATTCATGCAGTTATCATACAATGACCAGAACAAATTGCAGAGGGTGGGAAAGCAATAATACATTGGCCTGATTAGTTGAACGTGGAATGGCAGGAGCATTGTATAATCAAGCATTCTGCTCACACTCGGCAGTTTGTAATGGAGCCACTACGTTTAAGTAGAGGATATAAATAAGCACCGTCTGAGCAAGAGCAGCAGAAACCACAATTTCTGCTGCACTGTCATTCTGCATTGCCACAGGAAAACGAATACGCACGTACTAAAATGTATTGTGTTTAAAGGAACTGGGAAAAGTACAATCAACTAACCATAATGACACTCGGTGTATTTTCCACAAATATGCTGAAAATTCTTCTTGCTAGACTAGATGCCTTTCTGTGAGCGCACTTCAAAATCCACTTCTACTGTATTGTCCTTTAACACCATTGTTCTTGTGAACACTATAATCCACTGTATCACACTGATATCCATTGGCGCTTTATAGAAACTTGTAACTAACCAGTTCTATAGCGCTGTACAATGGGTGAGACCGAATAACTATATACATACAAGTTAAACACTCAGAGGACCTTGCTCGAGTGCTTCTATCACTGCTGTCTTGCATAGCACTATTATCCTTTTATATAGCGCCACATATTCCTCAGTGTACAAGGGGTTGATACATTAGAATACCACATATGGATGATACGGCCTGATTCACTGGAACCCTGTTCCCAAGGGAAGTTACAATCTATGAGATGTACAAGTATTTTGTGAGGTAGGCGCATCCATATCGTTACGTGTCTTTCCCAAGGACACTGACGTTTTCTCGGTTGGATCGAGTCGTCTTTCCATGATTGTAGAGCAGCGACCTGGTGGCTAGGTTGAACCCACTTCTCGTAAAGTCGAGACTTCTCCAGTTGTAATGGAGGGATGTGTTGACCAGGATTTGACTTGCTTCTCTGGTCGAAGGTAGACATTACCACTGGACTCCGCAGCTGATATTGTGTGGTAGGCAAGTATGTACCGTTGGGTGTCTTGCCCAAGGACCCTTACTGGAGACGTGCTCTGGCCGGGATTCCAACCTGGGTCTCCACTTACTCCATACAGCCGGTACTATTAAATGTTTGTTAGAAAAAAAAAGCTGGATTACACAATTTTTTTTTTTTAGGTTGGGGTCAGGCGAACGCAGTGCGAACGTGCGTTTAGCCGCACTTTATTACGGCCGTGGTAGCCGCAAATGACGTCCAACGCAGGCCCACACACAAAGTACAGCTGCACGAAAGCAGCAAACACATTTTCGAAAGAACGTCGAACCGCTAGTACAGAGTGCACTGTGTCCGCATAGCGGCGTGTGCGCGTGATTAGGAGACGTCAGACGCTGCTCATGTCCGGCCAACATAACGTCCAGACACCCAAAGTTTCCTGGTTTGGATCCATAAAAAATCACGGCCGAAATTGCGCATCGTATGACCGCTATCGCATCTTCCGTGAAAAAATGCGTTCCGACGCATCAACGCACTTTTTGACGGTAGAGGTGAAAAATGCTTTAGTCTGACCCTAGCCTAACATGGAAGCTGATGGAATGGATCTGCGCATGCGTGCTCGGCTCCGATCCATCATTCTACGCAGAACCTGCGTACATGAATTTTATGGTTCCTACACTATACACAAGTTGCATGGGACCATAAATTGCACAGAAAAGCTTCAGGGACTTCTGGGTTCAGAAGGCACCGATCTGAAAAGGAAATGTGCGCTGCGAGGGACAAAAGGTGATTTAAAATCAGCTCAAACAAAAATACCTGGGCAGAGACTGCCGACATCCTCTCCCCATTTTCAATAGAATATCCCTTATTCAACATAAAAAAAAAAACCTCGGCACATGCTGCTCCCAAAGCTCAGAACATTTTTAAAAAAAATTAATTTGTGTCCTCTATCCTTCTCTCCAGACCAGAAGTGATAATTGGGTATTTTTAATGTAATCTAGGGTTTTAGTGATTTCACCAGCTATTGAAAGCCAGTGGTGATGTGTTTTTTTTTTTTTTTTTTCATTTTTATATATTTTAAGTCTGCAAGCAAGATAATAACCCAAAGGACATTGGAAATTAGTTTTGTTACGGACTTCCCCAATATTGGAAATTCCTGTACAAAGTAGAGAAATAAAGAAGTGTTAACGGATCACTGGTTGCTGCTGTTGAAAATGGGGCCCTGAGTGGTGGTGTTTATGCTATAAAAATTAATCTCGCGCATGTACTTACAGAAAAGGTAATCATTTACTGCGGCACAACAATTCTTGCCTGCTGGGCCTGGCTTTTATCAAATCTATTTATGCAACTGTCAAATCTGCTGTATTTGGATTAGGGCTGTGCAATTAATCGCAATCGAATCGCGATTTCCACCCCTGCGATTTCTAAATCGCATAAGGCTTCGATTTTGCGATTTTCGGCTGTAACTTCCGGCGGCGGCATGGTGCGGCGGCATGGTGCTTTGGGCGCTCGCAGGGGGAACCACGTGACGAGCCGCGTTCTCGCGGCTCATCACATGGTTCCCCCAGGCGAGCGCCCAAGCTCCATGTGCCGGCGGAAGTTAACAGAGCCGAACACGTGGCGCACAGAACACAGCGGCGCTACAGAGGTGAGCTGCGGATATCCACGAGCTGGGGCAGTATCCACGAGCTGGATCAGTATCCACGTGCTGGGGCATTATATCCATGTGCTGGGGCAGTATATCCATGTGCTGGGGCAGTATATCCATGTGCTGGGGCAGTATATCATGTGCTGGGGCAGTATATCCATGTGCTGGGGCAGTATATCCATGTGCTGGGGCAGTATATCCATGTGCTGGGGCAGTATATCCATGTGCTGGGGCAGTATATCCATGTGCTGGGGCAGTATATCCATGTGCTGGGGCAGTATATCCATGTGCTGGGGCTGCAGTATATCCATGTGCTGGGGCAGTATATCCATGTGCTGGGGCAGTATATCCATGTGCTGGGGCAGTATATCCATGTGCTGGGGCAGTATATCCATGTGCTGGGGCTGGCAGTATATATCCATGTGCTGGGGGTGGCAGTATATCCATGTGCTGGGGGCTGGCAGTATATCCATGTGCTGGGGGCTGGCAGTATATCCATGTGCTGGGGGCTGGCAGTATATCCATGTGCTGGGGGCTGGCAGTATATCCATGTGCTGGGGGCTGGCAGTATATCCATGTGCTGGGGGCTGGCAGTATATCCATGTGCTGGGGGCTGGCAGTATATCCATGTGCTGGGGGCTGGCAGTATATCCATGTGCTGGGGGCTGGCAGTATATCCATGTGCTGGGGGCTGGCAGTATATCCATGTGCTGGGGGCTGGCAGTATATCCATGTGCTGGGGGCTGGCAGTATATCCATGTGCTGGGGGCTGGCAGTATATCCATGTGCTGGGGGCTGGCAGTATATCCATGTGCTGGGGGCTGGCAGTATATCCATGTGCTGGGGGCTGGCAGTATATCCATGTGCTGGGGGCTGGCAGTATATCCATGTGCTGGGGGCTGGCAGTATATCCATGTGCTGGGGGCTGGCAGTATATCCATGTGCTGGGGGCTGGCAGTATATCCATGTGCTGAATACTGAATACATTTAGAATGTATGTAGCATGTTTGAAAAAGCAAAAACAATTGGCTAAATCGCAAATAAAATCGCAATATTCATTCAAGAAATCGCAATATGATTATTTTGTCAATATTGCACAGCCCTAATTTGGATGTCTTTTCTAGTCTTGCATCTTGAGTATGAAAGCCCCCCCCCCCCCCCCCCCAAAACATTTCTCTTATTACATTTTGTCTGGAGGTGTCAATGTTAAATAACTGTAAATTAACTGTATGAAATTTGAGAAAGTCAATACATGGATTATACAGGGTTTATCTTTCTGATCTCAATCTGTTTCCATGTTTCATTCTTATTAGTATTAACAAACTACTTTTAAAGCACGGGGAAATAAACTGAAGCCAGTGTCAGTTGTGGGCATGAACCCTAATATCGAAGAGTGTGGTAGACACTGGCTACCAAATAACCTTTATTAAACAAACACAATGTAAACACACAATAATTAAAACACCTACCTATTGATAAAGTGAAAACCTCCTTGAACCAATGGTAGCTCGCCCCTATAAAGGGAATAACCCAATGGGATTATGTGTTATCAGATCTAAATTGTAGCAATGGTAGTATGCAATTGTGTGTGTATATGCAATATCATAGATAATCAAAGATAGCGATTTGAAACCTAAAGACTCCGTCAGTACATAAATTACGTATGTTACTAAGTAGCGTCAGATAAAGGGAGGCAGGTATGTTCGTAGCAAGGATATAGGTATACATATAAGAATTAAGGTGGTAAGTTGCCATCAAATTATACCCTATAATGTTTCCAATTAAGTTCGAACTAGCAAAATTAGATGGCAGGGCGGGTTAGCAATTGTTATGACCCCGATTCTCATAAATCCACAGCTTCCAACGGAATAAGCCAGCATTTAATTGCACATTTAACCACTGCAAAACGACATCATAGGCTAGGGTCAGACTGAGGCAGTGCGAACGCGCGTTCTGGCGCACATAATCACGGCCGCACTAGCAGCAGATGCCGGGCAATGACAGCCAATATACGAAGTACGGTCGCACAAAAGTCCGGCCGCGCAACGCAAGTGGAAAATGAACGCATTTTTTCGAGAACGTTAAACCGCTGGTACTGACGTACAGAGTGCGCTGCGGCCGCATAGCAGCGTGTGTGCGTGATTAGGAGATGTCAGACGCTGCTAGTGTGCGGCCAACATAACGTTCAAACAGCCGGATTTCCCTAGACTTCTTTTCACCCCATCGTCATGAAATACGTCCAGAATTGCGCATCGTCTGACCACTTAAGCGTATTCCGTGAAAAAATGCGTGCGCACGCATCGACGTACATTTTGACGGTGGCCGCAGAAAATGCGCTCATCTGTCCCTAGCCATAGGTAGCAATGCTACAAGGTACTGAAAAATCACGAGCAAAGATAATAAATTCAGTTTGATAAGGTCACAATAAATTCCCTAAGAATAAATCAAAAATTGGACCAAATTCTGCTAAATTGTGAGGGACGCAGCAACAGGGCAGTAAGAACTTGAATTGCCAAGATAGAAACTAGAAATTGACAGCACAAGCCAGCCGAGCACCCATTATTTAGAATCCGCAACCAACAGAGCACACATTGCCCAATGCAACAGCCATCAAAGGCTGCACCGATGTTTAAACGTTATCAAACAATTCGAGCAGATTCAAGGAGGGTAAACGAATGGTAGACTATGAACAGTTAAGAATGAAGATGAGGTCCTTTTATTAGAGCTGTATGGTAAGTCAGGGCTTGACAAAGCCAGGAGCCTGGTAGCCACTGGCTCCTAGAATTTACTCCTGGCTCCTAAATTTCCAGTTTTACACCAATCTAAAAGCAGTCTTTGGCATCTAAAAACATCTAGTTGGCTTGACTGTTTTCTTCCTGTCTCCTACATTTAATGTATATATATCCAGCCCTGGTGTATGTATTTATACATTGTGTCTGTGTGTCTCGGTCTATAGGGTGTCCAATGACAACAGAACAAAGAAAATAAGTAAATAAATAAAACCATATCACAACGAACAGATGTTAACACAAATAATATATATATATGTATATGTATACGTTTGCGCCTGCGCAAAAATGCATTAACGCGAGGGGCAAAATTCTTTGCAAACGCGTGTATACGTCTACCGCGGGTGAACATGCGCGAGCTTACTGTACTTCACGCGTCCTGTACTTAACATTGTGAGCGCAGATGCATTTGTGCGCTGGTATGCGGATGGTATTACAATCTATGCGCAGTTTGTAACGCACAGCCCTTGCGCGCATAATTTTAGCAACTCCTAAAAGCTGGTGTTAATGGCCCAATTCTATCAACCTGGCCGAAACCAAATACACCAGCCCAAAAAAAAAATACGCAGCAAAGTATGCATCTCCAATCCTCTGCCTCCTCCCAGAACACTCACTGCTGCCTGCGGTCAGAGAAAGGATTATCGTCACTTATATACAGTGGCCAACAGTTTCTGCAGTGCTTTACAATAACAAATGTGAACGAGACAAAATTTAAAAGCAACATTTTCTCAAACGAGAGGTGGAAAGGGCCCTGCTCGGATGGGTTTACAATCTAGAGTTTTATTGCTAGTCCATACCACTAGCACTAGTTAAAGAAATGGTGGCTAAGGAAATGGGATCACTCATGATGTGGGTAATCTGTTATGCTGATCTGAAGAGATGGGTTTTAAGGGATTTCTTAAAGGTCCCAAGATAAGGAGAGTCTGGTAGGGTGAGTTGGGTCATTCCACAGGACTAGAGCTGCCCTTGAAGTCTTAGAGGCGAGAACTGGCAGTGCAGGTGGAAAGTGTGCTAACCTCATTGGTCCCCGGCAGGCGGGATATTCAAAATCCTGTTTCCTGTGTGGGTCGAGGAAACTCCTCCTCTTCACACAGCCATATCGAGCAAACGATGCTTTTAAACCGCGGGGGGGGGAGGGGTGTCACAAGTGCAGCCTGACCACTTTATTTCATTTATTTCAAAAACATTTTTTTTTATTTTATTTAAATGTTTTAAGCATGATAAAACCTAGCATTTTCTTAATGTATATGGATTATTTCCTACCTTTTTTGTAACTTGTTCCCAAATGATCAGCAGTTCTGTGGATATTCAAGCTGCGAACACACTATGGAGGTTGTTCACCAATCTCTGCTGTTGCAAGCACAAATTTAGATTCAGAGAGGGACAAATGCGCCTACTGTGGTTTGGGTTTCCCCTCTGGATCACTGAGGTTTACCGCGGTTGCAGCAGCAAATTATAAAACTTAATGCAGGTAGCTGCTTCTGTGGCGTAAACCGGTAACAAACGCAAAGCCCCATGACAACTCATATACAGAATAAAGAGAACTGAAATTCCAAAACAGAGTATGGATGTTAAGCATTTGGGTCAGTGTGCATTTTAAGTCTGTTCTGGTCAGAAAAAATAAATCTCTAATTTATGCTCTTTTTCAGTGCCAGAAGCAATCAAGACCAATTCAAACCAGCCCCAACCTGCCACTCCCAGTACTTCCACCAGCACTGCCCCAAACAACAATGGCAAGCGTTCATCTGCCAACGGCTTGCAACCTGCAGCATCCCGCTATCTGCCACGTGAGGTGCCCCCACGCTTCCGTCAGCAAGAGCAGAAGCAACTGTTAAAGAGAGGACAACCACTGCCCGCTGGAGCACTGGCCACAGCTAACCCTCCACAGGATACTGGCCAAGCACGGGCAAGTCCTACACCTCAGCAAACTGCTGGAGCTCTTCACCACACAAAGACACAACCTGGTAAGGTTTTCTTTCTAATTGTTAAGATGCTGGTACATGATATAGATGCTGTTGACGGCATCAGTGTCAAAATATTCCCCTTTTCTCCCTTGGTGCTGGGCTGCATCTCCTTTTCGACTCGGGGCTTCTGAAATGGAGAAGACTCTGCAGCTTCTTTCTCAATTTGCATAGCATGTGTAATTTGCATAACATGCACTATACAAATTGCGTACATATCTTGCATACTTTTGTTTCTCAGGTCGATGGATTTGTTTTGCTACCGTAGAACACACGTGCTTTAATTATTTTTCTATGTGCTTTTACTTTGTACTCTGCATATTTTTGCACTACATTGTACTGTCATGTATTGTACTGTTACTTGAGAAATGAAAGGTTGGCGTGTTTAGAAAAAATAAAAAAAATGAAAATATGGTATGCAAATAGAGATTTATAACTTTGTTTTGGCACAGGCAAATAAAAGTACAAGTTATGACTGTATCAAGCAGTGCAACTATGAAGAGTATGCCTAGTAAATGCAGTGATAGTACATAGTTCAAAGACATGGACCATAGAAACATATTGCAAATGTGTCCTTCATTTATCAAACATCAACCAAGGACCCAAGCAGTAGCAAGCAATAAATGGCAGTTTAATCCCAGATGTCTGTCATGGAGAATTACTCATGCAAATGGTAGATGGTCTGGGGTAGCTGTAGGCCAGGGTTCTGCAGAGAATAAGTTGATAAATGAACGGGGTGTTGTAACTATTACTAGTGTGTGTAGTACCACTTGTTGCATTTAACATGGTTATTCAGAGAGAGGTGAAAACAGGAGAATGACTGGAAAAGTGAAAATTCTAGGTCAAAGTAGCTGATTTGGAAAGTGAGATAAATGGGAGAATTTTTCTGGTTTGGCTATTTTGACCTAGATTTTTCACTTCTCCAGTCATTCTCCTGGTTTTCACCGGTCTCTGAATAAACCGTTTTTTGTTTTTTTTTCTCTCGTTTATCTTTATGCAGGGCAGCCTCCCATCCAAAACGCATAATTTTATTTTTTAAATGCATGCTTAATGTTCTCAGGGTGGAGAAACAAAATTCTGATCTTGCTCCTGTCGCACTGTATTATTATACAGCAGCTCTAAGAAGCAGCCGCCATCATTACTGTAACAAAAAGTTCAAACTTTACTGCTGAATTACAACAGCCCAGGGAGAGCGCTGGGGGTCACTCACTGCTGTACATAAGATTCAGGTGATTGCTGAAAATCCCCTGTACATTAGATACAAGGTGTTGCTGTAATTTCCATATACAGGCGTTATGCACACAGATATTTTTATATTCTGTTTGTATATTTTTGGAAGCTGCATTATTGGCCTGCTTTCTGTGCAAATATACATAAAGGACGGGTGCACCTATTCTGAATTTTGAATGACGCAGAAATCTGGAATTTTCTGTCTTCCAAATTTCAATCTTTCCTGACACTCCAGATGGTCCTGCTGCACAGCGACTTTTTTTGACAGCTGCAACACAAGTAACACGCTGGAAGACGGCATCTACTAGCATGTAGATATGCCGGTGCTGCAGCAGGACCAATATCACAGCTCACCTACCAGGTTTTCCCTTTGATTTAGGATTCTCCCGGATTTCGAAATCTGGAATTAAAAATGGGGGTTGTGGCTAATGTATATGTTAATGTGCAATCCAGAATGCAACATCCACAGATCATGATGGTGTATCCCATTACTGATCTAAGGTAAGTGTAGGTTTTAAACGAGGCGAGGATTGAGATCCCACAATCCTCAAGATCAATGTGCGATCTCACAAAATCGTGTTTTTTTTTTGTTTTGTTTTTTGACCTGATTGTAAAATCCTATATGTCCATAATCTTATCACAATTCATGCAAGAAATACGATGTTAATGTTTTTTTTTTCTTTCAATTGAGTTCATGTGCAACAGGGAAAAGGGATTGCTAAGTGATCAAATTCTAATCAGCTGAGGTACATTTTAGAAAGTTGAACGTGGTGCAGCTCAGGCAGCTGTCCTGGCATATCACAGGCTATGTTTTCTGGCAGTTGCCTTTTTTAAAGATACAAGCCAAAGAAGCAGTCTTGCAATACACAGGGGCTTTTTCAGTGGGAATAGAGCATCCAAGACTCTTAACTGCGTTTCGAGGGGGGGGCGGGGGGGGGGTTTAAAAAATAAATATTAGGTGTTCTCAAATACTAAGTTGCTGTCATCACCACATGACTGGTCTTTTACAAGTAACCTCCTTGATAGTATAAGTGTTCTATACTTTTGAGCTGCATTGAACAATAAAGTCCCTTCCAGCTTTGCTTTAAACATTTCTCTTCTCTTTAAACCATTACACAGCCCAGAAACTTGTATAAACTATGTTCCATTCAAAGTGGGCATATAATAAACCATATTTGCACAAGTGTAAAGGAGCAGCCCCCAACCTGCACGTAACAAGACTTAACATTTGCTGCCACGTTTACAACAGCCATGGAACGGGGAAAAATACAGGGAGAGCTAGTGTCATTCTGTTTTACAGGCATAAGATTCAGGGGGTTATAAGGATTGAAAATCCCTGAACAGTACAGATGCATGGTGTTACTGTAATTTCTGGCACCTATAGACTTCTCTATTGGAAAGTTGGATATCTGACCATTTTTCTTGATCACATTTAATGTATCTGACAGACCATGTCTGCCTGGACACCAATAATACAAATTACTTTGAAATTACAAACTTTTCCTATTTCATGATGGAAAGTTAGCATTTTACAAAGGACAACAGAAGCAAATATTGCAGTCTTTCTCCCTCTTGATACATAGCAGACGGGGGGGGGGGATAATACAGACCCTCTTTAAACATGTACATTAGGGATGCCATCTAGAGTTTAGAACCTTTCATCTCAAAACGGTTTCTGTAAAATACTCAAAATTTGAAATGTACATTTTAGGCTGGGTTCACACCTAAGCGTTAATACGCGCGTTTTTCACCGGCGTTTTCCTTGCGTTTCACGAGCGTGTTGCAAAAATGAAACGCGCGTTGTATGCGCGTTTTGTGATTGACTACGGAGGTGTCCAATAGGAAATTACTGTCTTCATTACGGAGGCAACAATGAAAAAGACCTCCCTGTGCACGAACCAAAGAAGGCACGCACGCAGTATGCGAAAACGCACGTTTTTGAATTGGGAAATGCGCGTTCACGTCAATCTCTATGGCCGCGAACGCGCGTATATCTGCACCAAAGAAGCTCCCGAACTTCTTTGTGCGTCGTCCGTTTATCAGCGCGTTCATGCGCGCTGATAAACGGCCAGGTGTGATATGCCCACATAGGGAATAATGGTATTTCACTGTTTGAGCGTTTTACAGCGCGTAGGAACGCGCTGTAAAACGCTTAGGTGTGAACCCAGCCTTACACTGATGGCTAAAAAGAATAAACTTGTTGCAGAATTGCTATTTTGCCCTCCATTTAATTGGCCGTGCATCCCATGTATCAAATATTGAATTTGTTAAAACCGAAAGCAGGGTGTATTTGATTTAAACCAAGTCTATTTTATATATGATTTAAATCACGAGTCTGGACTGTAAATCGTGATTTTTAAACCTAGACTCATTCTTGCTGGCTGTTTATAATCTTTATTTGCAACCCGATGAATTTCTTATCGATGACCTTCTAATGATGTGTTGCAATAATTTCACCACAACAGATTTTGTAAGGGGCACAATCTCCTGTTTAAAAGGTTAATGAGCTTTTGTTGGGAAAACGTAAAGGCAAACCTTGCTCTTACTACAAAAGAAAGTTTAGGTTTTTCTCGTTACCTTTGGTTATTGTAAAGCGCTGCGGAAACTGTTGGCGCTATTTAAATGATGACAATAATAACATATTATTTAATAATACCGTCCACTGGCACCGTAGAGTCTGGACGACCCACATCGGCTGATGGACAGGCTGCTGAATGGGACAGGGGACTGACTAAAAACCCTGCTGTGGGGAGAGAAAAAAAGTCTTTGGTGCTGAAATAGTTTCAGGACCAAGGTCCGCACCCAAAAAAATGTGGGGGGGGGGCGTGGCAAGGCAATAGGTTTCAGCACAAAGGCTTAATGCAGCCGGCTTGTACAGGGGGTAATAAAAAAAAAAGGGGGGGGCCTTTGTTTTTTTTTTTTTAAATCCAGAAAAATGCCTATAAAAAAAATAAGTAAAAAGGCTTTTTGCTGCAGATTTAAACAGATTTAAAAAAATAAAGACTGGAAAAAAAAGAACATGATAGAATTCAATGTAAAAAATATTTTCTAACTGAATCACATCTCTATGGGGCAATTTTCCTGCTGCAGCATGACGCTTTAGGCTAGGGTCAGACTGAGGCAGTGCGAACGCGCGTGCAGGCGCACATAATCACGGACGCACTAGCAGCAAATGACGGCCAATATACGAAGTACGGTCGCACAAAAGTCCGGCTGCGCAACGCAAGTGGAAAATGAACGCATTTTTTCGAGAACGTTAAACCACTAGTACTGACGTACAGAGTGCGCTGCGTCCGCTAGCGGCGTGTGTGCGTGAATTGGAGACATCAGACGCTGCTAATGTCCGGCCAACATAACGTCCAGATGCAAGAAGTGTTTTATTGATGATCCGTACAAAATCACGGATGAAACTGCGCATAGTATGACCGCTATTGCGTATTCCGTGAAAAAATACGTCCATTCTTCGAACGCACATTTTCACGGACAACGTGAAAAATGCGTTAGTCTGACCCTAGCCTTAACTATACAACTCCTCTTTTTCATGTAAACTTGTACCAGATCGTCCCATTAATTTAATTCCAAATATTTTGGAAAGATTGCTCATCTGTTGTCGCAAAAAAATCATCTGAAGTCGTCCGAAGTTGGAGGCAGTGGATGAGGGCTGATTCACATGCATGTTGTAGGATCAGTTAGACGACTTCAGATGATATCTGATTGCACGAATACAGACCCAGTGGACGGCCAGCCTTTGAAGTGGTTCCTTTCACCTCATATGTCTCGTGTAGCTATTTCTTTCTGCCCGCTAGGCCTTTCATTTGTTGCAATTTGCACACATGCCTGTTTTACTCATAAAATAGTCTCCAGCTGGGTAGACTTGTGCGCCTTTAATAAATTTGGTTCGTTTCTTATTGGCCATTATTTTGTGTTTGTAATTCGTGTCTGAAATTCGGATTCGTACGAAATCCGAATTTTCGTTAGATTCGTTCACTTTTCGTAACAATTTCGACCATTCGTTATGATTAATTTAAAAAGCAAAAACACATTTCTTAATATGGCAGTCGATGGTAGTTTTATTTTTTATACGAAATTCCGTTGAAGAATAGTTTACGTTTCACCGAAAATCTATATTTAGTTTAGTACATCTGTCTCTGACGTTGAACAACAGAATTAAAAAATTCTTAGTTTTTTTTAAAATCAGAAATACGAAATTCAGAACCTTAATTCGTTAACACAATTTTGTAACAACGGAAACGTGACTGGTGGATGACCGACCAGAGGTTTTCACTCTGCTGTGACTGCAGTTGCATTACAGAGTACGAATTTCGGAGATTTTCATCTGCTGTGACTGTGGTTGCACTCTGTACACCTGCTGTGCTCATTATGAGGGGTTCCCACCATCCCTGTGCTGAGTTCCTGGGTCTGTACTTCGGCTGTGCTCATTATGAGGGGTTCCCACCATTCCTGTGCTGTGCTGACTTCCTCCAGGGTTTGTACACCCGCTGTGCTCATTATGAGGGGTTCCCACAACGCTCGAACGAACCGTGTTCATTCAATTCGTACTCGTGTTCAAATTGTACCTGCGGACCCTACTGGTGACTCCCATTTCAAATATTAAAAAATGGTAATTTAATTTCAGCATAACGAATAATTTTAATATGATAATAAAACGATATTAACGAACATTCTTATTTCATCCGATTCTGAATCTCCCATCGACTACCAGTCTCCCACTCCCATATTAAAAAAGGTTAATTTTCCCAACCCTCCCTCAGCAGCCGACGAAAACCTCTGGTCAGTCACTTTTCCGTTGTAACGAAATTTCGTATTTCGGATCCATTCGTAAGCCTAGCAATTCGTATTTCCGATGCGTCCGAATCTACGAATTTTAGGAAATCTGAATGAATTTCGATTCATAACGAAACAAATCGCACATGTCTACAGCTGGGTCTAATTTTATGGCCTGCTGTCCTATTTCTCGAAGGTGGGGATAATGAACGTCAATCTATGAGCATAAACATCCAAAGACCTGTAAGATGCTCAGATGGTTTCGCTTTGCCCCCCCCCCCCCCCCCCGCCTCACTCTTGGCACATTTTTGTGCAGATGCAATTCACTCCAAAAAATTCTATTGAGCCTCTTCAAAAGTAACATTTCGGGTAATGTCTTCATTGTTTGGTCATAGATTTGCAGAATAAAAATAGGATATGGGGCTTTTTCTGAATTGTTCATTTTATTACATTTTTACTGTGAAATTGCCTGTTGTCTCTGCAAACACAACTTCAATTAACCTGAAAGAATGTAATTACCTGAAATGTAAATATAGGCTCATATAAGCTATAACTACTCTATTTCATGACAAATAGCCTTTGGACTATAATATCTTTAAATAGAAAAGCACTTTTCCCTCCAATTGCATTTTAATAAATTTTGATTTTAATTAAAATCTGAAGTTATTTTTCAGTTCATTTGAAATTGTTCTATAATTTTCTGTTTCCCAATGTGACCGGTTTTGGTAGTGAAAATGTTAAACTGTGCAAGTGAGCGCAGTAGTTATTCTGGTAGAGGAGGGATTTGGCTCTTGGCACCATACATGTTCACTTAACTGCTGATGCTCGTGAAATGGAAATCTGTAACCAAGGAATGTTCGAGGCTTTGCCAGAGACTAGTTTAATTATCTGAGAGGAAGAAGGCCCAGTTCTATTGAATGTAAACCTATTATTACTACTTCTAAATGCTTCTCAATGTGCCGTTGAGTTAAAGTATTTATGCCTAGATTATGTAAAGTTCATTTCACGTGTTTGTGGTAATGTCCCTTTTTAAAATCTCTTCCAAATGTAGGTGTGCATAAACCTAAAAATGGATAACATATCTTTTTATTCTCATTTAATAAAATGGGAGAAAATGAAGGGTTGTACCTTAACCATTCCTGACTCCCTCTGCACCCCTCCCCATACATTTGTATTTTTTTAACCAGTTCCCTTTTAACCCTTACTCTTCCGTTGTGTGGATGACCGTTTAGTCCTCCCTCTCCGGGGCTCTCACAATGTGGAGGGGCAAGGGGTTCTTTTAAAATAGTGGTATTTTGTACTGTAGGATTTTAAAGCAAACAATGTCACTGCAGTATCTAACCTCATTTCACACTTTGTCCTCTAAAACACACTGGGAGGGGAGGCAAGGAGTGCTTTGGAGCCCTACCACGTGAGGTATAAGACAGGCCTGGCCTCTCCAAAGATGCCAAACAGGACAATGTAATATGAAAAAGAGAAATTTCTTTCTAGGTCAATTGCAACGTTTGCTTTTCCCTTTATAAAGCAAACAATGCCATTGCTCCCTCTCATGCCCTATTCCAGGAGCAAAAGCAGTGGTTTATGCAGTAAAAATTATGAAATGCAAAACACGAAATCTTTTAGGGTTAGTCCCCCCCCCCCCCCCAGGTTTTGTTTAAGACGTATTTACCAAATAGAATATATAGAAACAAAGTTTCGGATAATAAAATGTGGATACATTTATTTACACACTGAAAATAATTGAAATCTGCTGCCAGCAGCATGTCACAGAACGGGGCCTGGATGCTCCAGCCAATACAGGGGTCCGCAGTGCTGGATTGCTTTGAGCCATTGGCTGTAGCCTATTGGATCCATATGACATTTATATAATGTGACATTCATATGGAAAGTCATTCTCCCCATTTCTATAGGAGGAAACCATGTAAAGTAAATCGGGCCGTTACAAATTCAGCAGACTGCTACATCCAGGCTTTTACATGCTTAAATGTTTCCTTTAAAATATATAGGCAAACGTATACTTGGCTGCCATGGATTATAGGAGGCTATGACATCGATTACCAATTTGTCAACCTCAGTTTGCAGCATCAACACTTTGTGTTCAAGTGACATTATTTTGGAAGATTAACATTGACTGTAGATGATTTTATAGATTCTATACGATTTTATATTCCACCCACTCGGATTATAAATTCTCTCCGGAATAGAGCCCTCAATTTCTCTCGTAGCCGTTTCTCAAATGTCATCCTTTCCCAGTGTTTCATCGCTACAGAATCTGTTGGCTCCGTATATAGCATAACAGTAATATCCATGATGCAGGATGGGATGTGAAATAGGCTTTATGGACTTTATGACCTTTTACCATATATGAACAAGAATAATTGCATGCAAAATTCCCATTACCACTTGGTAGCGTTGCAAGCTAGCAAACAACCATACAGTATAAAATAAGTTCTCACCTGCACTCAAATCTGTAATAGTGCTACAAAAAATGAGATTTGTGGTCTATTTAATGGTCAGTAAATAGAACACAAATTTTCTTTTTCTTGCCAGATACTGCCTCGTTAGGATTTATTTTGTTCTCAGACACTTTGTTGCTAACACAATTCTTTTATAAAGCACAAATATATTCCACAGTGCAGTACAATGGGTAGGGAAAGTCAAACACAAAAGGGACTCCCTGCTTGTCACTGCCCCCCCCCCCCGATCTTGTGAAAACGCTGGGTGAAGTAGAGGGCTTTCCTTCCCACCTAGCATTACCAGCAGCCAGGATTTTTTCCTGGCTATGCTGGTCACCAGATCGGTCACTAGTGAAGCTAGCACACGAAGAGTCTGAAGTTACCCTTTCGGAGACAACCTGCATTAGCGAGCGGTCTCGGTGATGGATCATTTCTGCACATACTTGTGCAGCTCTGATCCATTGCTCTGCGGAGACGCTACGGTACTTGTGTGCAATTTGCGGTTTCTATGCTACGAAAGTTGACGCCGCTTGCGTTAGCCGCAGGGGCTTCTGGGTTTGGGAGTCCCTGAAATGAAGCGGAGGAGCTGTGAAGGCGAAAAGGTGGGTAAAATCAACAAAAATAAAAGCTGTTTTTTAAAAAAAAAAAATAATAATAATAATAATAGGGCAGATGCTAACGGTCTACCCAATTTTTTTTTAACTATCCTGTTAACAGGTCTGGTGCAGTGAGATTGTAAGCTCACTAGAGCAGCGACCTCTTTACGTATCATTCTGAGAGGGTGACACCGAGGCGAGTGCAAATTGCAGTGTGAGAAGTAATGGGGGCTGTGTGGAGAAATAGAAGATTTGGACAGTCGGTCTTCAGAAACGGGACCAATGGAAAAGGACTCGGGAATTCATGTTTACATCATTTAGTTATCTGTGCAGGAAACCACCATAAAACTCTGGGCTATATTCCATAGTTATCAATAAGCTAACGACAGGAAATGTTACTCACATTACACGTACCGTCTCCTGTAGTTATTTTATCGAGCTGCATGTAGTGTTTTTTTGCGCAAGGTTACTGTAAATAAGCATCTCCTGTATTTATTATGGGATACGTTAATTTTAACCTCCGTGTAGCAGCGCACGTTCCCATCCAGGAGACCTTATTTCTCTGAAATACTGAATTTCTCAACTGGTTAAAGGGATACTCTAGGCAACATGACCACCGAAGCTTTTTTAGGTGGTCATGATGCCCTGAGTATGCCCTCGCCTTTCCGCCCCCTCCCTCCGCTCAGCCGATAGGCTGAAAACAGCTGAGAGACGCGGAGAACTTTACTCCGCCCTCCCAGCTGTCAGTCAGCAGAGCGGGATTCATATTTCCCGCTTCTGCCGCGTAGGAGACATCATCGCGCTTTCAGCGCGATGACGTCTCCAACTCGCCGCAGTAGCTGGCGGCAGCGAGCCGCCAGCATAGTCTGCGGCTGGGATTAGTGTTGCGCACATTCTCTGCGCGTAACACTAATCCAATTAGAAGAGTAAGCCTGCTGATTGGCTGGCTTACGTGAGCGGCGTGCATGCGCGCTTCTCACATAAACCATTAGCCAAGTTACAGAGTTGGAAGGACGGGAGCGGAAGAGGAGGGAGTTGAGTATAAAAAAAACGCCGTTGGAAAGAAGTGGTTTTTAGGGCATTAAATTTAAAAAAAAATGTATGTATATATCTATCACATAGCACATAACACAATAACTAGGTAGGGAATAGGTATATTTTAATGTAAGAAAAAAAAGGGGGGGAATTTTAGCCTAGAGTGTTCCTTTAAGTGATTTTTGCAAAATCACTTAAACTCCCTGGTGGTTTTCCAGAGTGTGGCTCGGTGTTAAATTTCATTGCCGAAAGCGTTAACCCTGAGCCACACTCGGGCTGGACCTGCACTCCCTCGCTGACCGCAGTGATTGCATTCTCCTCCGATCACGGCATTTTGCTTCCTGGTTCCCTTCTCGCGAGAAGGGAACCAGGAAATTGGATGTTGCGATCGCCGGAGAATGGGGACAGCGAGCAAACGCAGGGACAGGCAAGTATCCTGCGGCATCCAGAGTGTGGCTCGGGGTTAATGCTTTCTTTGTTGGGCGCTAATAAAGTGGAATACAGTCTGTAGAATGGAGACTGTGTTAGGGGAATCTGCATGCGCACGTTCTCGTGCTTACATCTCCATTCTGTGGAACCAGGCCCTATGTGTGTAAAGTTATTGCAGCAATGCTTCCCTGTACACGTGTGAGTAGTTGCCATGTGTTATTTTGTTGACATCGGAGATGCAGTTTCTCTGCCCCTCATGATCCTGTGCGCGCCAGTGATGTATTGTTTAGGCCTTCTGTGCAACATATTGATAAACTGTTTATTTTTGTTTCATACTTTCTTGAATTCTTTTTTTTTATATATATATTAATGCCCTTGTGTTTTCTGCCCCAGACTCTCTGAGACTGGGAAGTAATTAAGTGACTGGCGAGCTGCCAGCTCGTGTATGCATGTGGGCCTTGTTCCCGAATATTAAAGCTAGAGCTGGTATGTGACTCTGGTACTGTTTACGAAAGGAAGCAGCAAGTAGGAGGAGGGGGGGGGGTGGAGAGAGGGGCTGCCGAATGCATTAAAATGGAGCTGATCAGACGAGGCACTGTTTTGGCTGGCGTTCTAAATAGAGGGTTTTTTGAAAAAATTAAAATATTTCTGTTGTCCCTTTTTAGTGATGCCCTTAAAGGTGGCATGCTTTTTTTTCCGCTTTTTTTTTTTGTGTGTGACAATTACGAGGAAGATCGGTTTAGTGTCAAATGCAATTACATAACGAAAGCTTAGTCTGAGGCTGTTGATACTTTAGCCCAATGCTGGCGGGAGGAGGGACGATGTGCATGGAGAGAGAGTAGAGGGGAGGGGACCTCTCTGCTGGAAGAGCGTTTCCAAAATACCCAGTGCAGCAAAGGCCCAAATGAGCGTGCAGGTTGTCTGTTCTCTGGCTTGCACCGAGGTTTTCCTGGCAGAGTCGCAGGATGAGGCTTACACCGTGCATTGTCGATACACAGAAGCCGGGAGCACGAGCGCGGAGGCAGTCAGCTCTGCACACAAAATAGCGGTCCCTAGGATGGTTGGGCATCACCTTCCCACAGGTATTTCACACCTTCTGATTCCATCTAACAGCTCCTCCTCGACGCACTTCTCTTCCCCCCCCCCCTCCCAAGGCCTCTCATCGATCGCAGGCAAATAATCTGCTTTTAGATCAGTTTATCCCATAACGCTTAATAGGAGCAAAAATGTGAAAAATCCAATGCGGTTTTCCTTTTTTATTTTTTTACTGTGTGTTTTACGCACAACTCCATGTCGTGCATAAGAAAATGGCGTCTTGTGAGGCTGAGCTGCGTTCACGCAGATACACTGCAACTGCTATAAAAAAGGCAGCCAAGCCGTTGCGTTCTGTAAACTGCTCTTGGATTAATCCGCTTGCCTTAACCCTTTCCCTCCCAGCTAGAAATGTAGCAATGTGAGCCTCTACACCAGTCGGCTTGAGGGAATTTACTTGATACATTACGATTCATTTCCAGCAGACCAGTATGGAGTTTTGTAAAACGGAGGGGAGGGCACAAGCTGAAATGTAATCCGGGGTATTTTTGTCCGTGCGTTGCTCTGACAGCCGTCCTGGAAAAACTATTGCGTGTTATATCCTGCCCTTTTCCATTCCTGTACCAAAATCCCTTTATGAAACCACTGCTTAAGACTGGTCAAAAAGGTCCCCTTGGCTCCCCTTCAGTTCTCAAACGATTACATGAATACAGTGTTTACTCGTGGTTTATTTCATAAGCATTTGTGCCGTCCTGGTTACTGCAGGACTTTTGTTGCAAAAAATAAGGCAATGTGGGAACTTTTTAAAGGCTTTAGAATCCAAACGTGACAGTTCCAGAGCTGTGTAGCTCTTAGAGTATTGTAGTATTTTCCAAAAATCTGCCAGGATTCTAAAACCGTATATTCGTCACCTAAATTTTCTTACCGGCTGCTTTTAAATATTAAGCATAAATTGCTGCACGAGTCCTCGAAGAAATGACTGCACAAACTGTAACCAGCCCCATAAACCAGATAAATATGAAAATGTTGGCACACCAAATTTTAGAAAAATGCATTTATTCAGTATGGCAATAAATGGTTAACACTGCAGCCATAAAAGTGACATAAATATGTATACTTAATGACTAGTTATACATCGCGAGGTAATGTATTTTTTTTTCTTTGTATACTTGTTTATGTTTACATTTGTTGCCTTTATGGCTAATATTGTGGTTCTTTATTGCTATGGACATCTAATATTTCATATTGTGCCGCTGTGTTGAATAGATTATTTTGCAAAAATTTGTGTGCAAAATTTTTCATACATATTTAATCCTATATTGTGTAGCTGTGGAAACTGCCCCCGTGACCATATTTTATATATTTTTTGTGACTTTTTCGAAGTGTATATGGTTACCCTACTTGGGGCTTGTTTTAGCTGGTTTCGTCTCCTCTTCACAGTTGTGTCTGAATGTTAAAGGTATAGATATGAGAATTTCAGCCACTGGCAATACAAAGCCGAATGGCACTATATTTAGTATCCAGATGCTAAACCCTAGGAGCCACACAGCTGTTTAGGCCTGGATTTGTCAAGACCTGGTTTAGGGTGCAGCATATTGTGATGCTTGCATGCATTTTTTCCCCCTTCAGCTTTTAAGGGTACTCCCGTAAGGGACTACACAAAGCAACTGCTTAATTGTATCGGAGTGGTCCCACTGGTGTGAGCTCACTCTTTTCCTCGGGGGGGGGGTGCTCAGAGGGCCAGTTCAGCCTCCAGATGCAGGGAACTTGATCATGCTCAGGGAGCCCTCAGCTAACGTTTCATGGGCAAGAAATACTTTGAATACTGGTCCCATCCAATGGTATAAAGGCATTCCTGTATTGAGAGCCGCTGGATTGGCTGGAGCGCACCGCTCCCTATGGTCACATGACCTGTTGATTTGGAAGCATGTCCTATCCTGCAGATGTCAGAGGGAAGCAAGTGCTGGATTAAGCTAAACTTCTAAAGGAAGCTGAAGGGTTACAATGGCAGGGGGCGTGATTATGGAAAGGGTATAGGAAGGGTTAATGTTTAACCACTCCTTTTCCTATCGCCACCCGTTTCAACCATCTATTCCTGTTTAAAACCCTGTTGCACAGCCGATTTTTCTATGTTTAGAGGCTGTAGTCACAAATATAAATATACGTTATGAACAGGATATGGTGTAAATGTTGTGACTGGCTGCTTTGGGTAGGAGTTTCCAGAGCTTTTTACAAGCTTGAGCAATGGGAGGAGTAGCCAGTCCTCAGGAATGAAAAAGTTGTTTTTAGGACAACTGACCAAATTTAAAAGGCCTGCGTATGAACACAGTTAATTTATAAAAGAAACAAGGAAAACCACAAAGTGGAGAACTTGGTGACCAGCACAATGACAGGGAAGGAGTTGGGGGGAAACTCATGGGAGCAAAAATAGACTGTAAAAAATAATACAGCAGAACGGAAAATCAGGGATAAAGGAGAATGCTATAATGAACTTTTACAAAGGTTCAGAGAAGGTTAGGTCAAATTCAAACAAAATGTAAAAGCGCAACAAAACTTGCAGAAAGTTGCAATCCAACTCCGTGACGTGACACTCTGTGGGAGACTTCTGTAAGCGAATGCTCTGTTCTGTACCAGAATTCCTGATTGGTTTTGAAATCATCCATGCTGTTTTTTTTTTTTGGTTTTTTTTTTATCCAAAAAAAAGTTTAATGCTCCATAATTCTAATATCTTAAGTAGGGGATGCACATATCCCTGCTGGCTCTGTTTCTATATGGGTGACTTTTCATTACTTGTGAGATCATATACACATTTGGAAATGATATAACCTAGCTTCTGACACTTCTTAAGTTTCGTATGTCCTAGCCTGAGACGGCTATTTTAAGTAGGCATTTTATGCCCCCCTACATATTTGTGGCCAAGTACCTCCCTCGGAATTTCACCCATACAGGCCTATTCATTAAACTGTGAATTTGCAGATAGTTGAAAGGGAATTGGAGGAGGGGGCTGGCTCTGGTATTCTTTCAGAGCATGACTGTTTTGACACCTTTGCATAGGATACATTGACAAATTAAATCTGTCAAAATTCCAGTGTGTGAGATGCAGGCTGTAAGCGGAGTACATCTGTACTGGGGTCACGTATGTATTTAATCACAATTTCAGGAGGTTGTCACATAGATATAAGGCTGGCCGTCCACTGGAACTGTTTTCGTGTGATCATCCGATATCGTCCGTCGTCGTACGTCCGATCCCGTAACATGAATGTGAATGGAACCATCGACCATTGCGGCAGATGTCTGACGGCCGACTTCTGGAGACCACAGCAGATGGGCGATCTCACCTTGCAGGCTGGGAGTTCAGAACGATTAGGCAAGATGGACATTGATAAACTCATTAGGGGAGCTAAAAAAAACAGCAAAAACAATATAAATGTGTTTTGTTTTTTTAACTCCCATTGAAAATAAATGATGCAGACATGATGCAAGTTTACCAAAACACCTTTTGTGCATGGTGGGACTAGCAGTGAATAAACCCCTTTGTGCAGCAGCACTGCTAGTCCCACCATGTTACACAAAGCACTGACATGCCTCCCAAAGGGCACTGATACTTGAATTTCCCCATACGGTGCAATTTTGTTGCTGTTTGAAATTGTAAATATGGTGCAGTTTGCCGCACTTCGACAATCTGCAGCGGCAGAGAGAACGAATATCAGAGCACAGTACTGCACTGAAGTGTTGGCGTCATGCCCTGATTTAGGGTATAGTTTGACTGGTTTACAGACAAAGCGCATAGTAAAAATAACAAAAAAAAAAAAGGACTGCACTGGTTCCAAAAGCCGAATGAACTTGTTTTGCATGTAAAACCAGTTCATTCTGGTTTTGGCAGCCATGTAATCCACCTCCTGATTTTTATCTGGATCGTCTGTGGTCGCACGACAGATCGCACGCAGTGGACGACCCCTAGTCTGACGACCGACGGTCTGCCGAAATCGTCGGTCGTTCGAAAACGGTTCCAGTGGACAGCCAGCCTAATGGCTCGCGTCAAAATGTATTCCTTGGCAAATCCTGAACTCCAACTGACACACAATGTTGTCGGTGCATTTTTAGGAGTATTGTCACACTTTATTTCCTCGTTTGATGTAGGGAAGATGATCATGACATTGATACTACAGACAAGTTCACTTTCCCTTTGCCATAGTTATTCCATTGATCATAAAGATTGTGTCCTCATGAATGAGGAGCTATTACCCAATGCCACCTGGGTTCAGTGCACAGCAATGCCATTGCATAGTACAATGATGGAAAATGTATTTTTATTTTATTTATAAAGGATTTTACCAGGAAGGATACATTGAGATTTCTCTCGTTTTCAAGTATGTCCTGGGTTCAAGATCATGATTACAGAAATACAAAGTAGTAAAATGCAAGAAATTAACACAAAACAAATATACAGATTAACAGAAAATTAAATATGTAGGAAATATAGTCACTATGTTACATGTTTACAGGTGCATTCCTTATTGAGGTATGTTTAATATAGGGAGCTCTTAAGGGACTTTAGACTGGGGAAAGATTTGATGGCGTCTGGGAGGTTATTCCAGAATTGTGGTGCTCTGTAGGAAAATGAGGATCGAGCCACTTTCTTTTTGTATTGTGGTATTGCAAGTAAGGTGCTGGTCCTGGATCGGAGGTTATAGGATGAGGGAAGCAGCCTATTCAGGTAGGGTGGTAGCTTCCCAGAAAAGCTCTTAAACACCAGGTTGGAAAGGTGAAGGGTGCGTCTAGATTCCAGCGACGGCCAGTTTAGCGCTCTTAACATGTCACAATGGTGGGTTATGTAGTTGCATTGTAGCACAAAGCGGCAGAATGAGTTATACAATGTAAGTTTCTGGTGGTGCGTTTGTGGGCCGCTGCATACACTACATCTCTGTACAACAAATGCTTATGCCAGCTATTGAATACAATCTGTTTTACTGTGGGGTTCAGGCAGGATTTGTTTCTGTACAGGGCACCTAGTTTGGGGTAGAGTTTAGATGAGAGTTTTTCGATGTGGGGGCCAAAGGCTAGATTTGGGTCTAACCACATACCTAGATATTTGCACAATGGTTGTCATTTTCTCTTGGGTCTGCTAAACCTTTGTGCCTTTAGGATCTCATAATTGTACCCTTGACTCCTCCATAATTTAGACTATTGTACGCTAATCTAAACCTCGCCCTTCCCACAAAGTTTAATATATACATTTGTCATGTCCTGTCATCGTATAAATAATAGACTTAATTATCTCAATATTTCCATTACTCAGATTTGTTGTTAGTGACCTGGTTCTGTTCAAACATGTTGGTAATTAAGTGCTGCTTTGCCATAAAAGCCTGGTTTCATTGATCTTTTAGTTACTCTTGCCTCTTTTTTCCCTAGATCTTGGTCACAGTTGTTTGGGAGACCATTATGAAAATTCCCCCTGGGGACTACAGACTACACTCCGAAGTGAAACTAACTGCAGCTGGGATAAAGTGATAATAGACAGGACTGACAAGGAAGCGTGGCCTTCCATTACAGGAACGGAGACTGAATCTGCCTCAGAATGTACTACAGACACTGACTCTGCCTCCAATTGCGGCTCGGAGAAAAGTAGCATGGCTACAAATGCTCAAGGCAACTTTACTGGACATGCAAAGAAGACAAATGGCAATAATGGCACCAATGGAGCACTCATCCAAAGCACTTCGAACCAGAGTGCCCTTGGAGCTAGTGGAGCAAATGGCAATGGGAACTTGGCCAGAGTTTGGGGTGTCACTCCTGCCACAAACTCTGGGATTGTTCATTGCTCCTCCAGTGGTGGAGATGGGAAGGTTGACGGCTTGATTGGGGAGGGTAGAAGTCAGAACTGTTGGGGTGCTTCCAACGCAAATCCTGGCATTAATCTTAATCTTAACCCTAATGCCAACCCAGCTGCCTGGCCTGTACTTGGACATGATGGGACTATGAGTGGATGTAATCCTTCCAGTATTTGCAGTCCAGTCAGTGCCATTGGTCAGAACATTGTCAGCCAGAATGGTAATCCAGTGGGCACTCTAGGAGCCTGGAGAAACCTGCAGTCACAAGAGAGCACAGAATCACAAACGTCCACTTCTCAGAATGTGTCTTTCAGCATCCAACCTCAGAACCTTAACACTGATGGACCAAATAACACTAGCCCCATGAACTCTTCACCAAACCCTATCAATGCAATGCAGACAAACGGACTGCCCAACTGGGGGATGGCTGTTGGCATGGGGAGTATCATCCCACCCCACCTGCAAGGCCTTCCTGGTGCTAATGGCAATGGCTCAGTTTCTCATGGCATTGGTGAAAGCACTGGCAATTCTGTGTGGGGTCTCTCCCCGGGCATGTCTGCTTCAGGAAACTGCAATGTTGGGTTTAGTCAGGAAAATGGCGATGCTGTAAGTCCTGCCGGTACTAAACAAAATGGTTCAGGCTGTGTAGGGCAGAAGGAGGGAAATGGTGGGAGCGCTTGGGATTCGGGACCACCTGGCAGTTCAGGGGTGTTGGCATGGGGTAAGAGTAGAGGAAATGCTGGAAGTGCACCTTCGGGACCATGGGGTCACCCTAGTCGTGGTTCCAGCAACAATATAAATGGTGAGTGGGGCAGGGTCCCAAACCAGCATTCCTGTAATGACATCAATGTAAAAGGATCATCGGGTTGGGATAGTCCCACTGTCACCAATCCTAACCCTGCAGTACAACAGGGCGATGCTACAAACTCTAGGGCCAAAGCTTTAGTATCTAGTACACCTGCTAGTGAAATGAGTAGTGATAGTCATGTAAAGCAAAATGAAGGAAGGGGAGCGGAGGGGGAGCGTGGAGAAATGGGAATCGCAGATCAGGGGCAGCTCCACTTGCCAAGACAAGACCTTGATCCTAGGGTTCTCTCTAATACTGGATGGGGACAGGTTCCAGTAAAACAAAATATTGCGTGGGAACTCGAAGAAAGTCAGAGACCTGATAATAAAAATATTGGGACGGAGGCTTGGGGGTCCTCAAACTCCCAGCCTCCAAACTCAGGGGGGAAGAGTGAAGTAACCATCATGACCAGTACAAATACCTCTTCAGTATCTGTGGGTGGGTGGGTCAGCTCCCAACCTGTATCTGCTCCTGTAAACACAGGTTGGGTAGATAACAAAACGCCAAATGGTCCAGGTGGGTGGGGAGATCACACAAGCTCTACTGTTGTCAATGCTGCTGCCAAAAGTGGCCATGCTTGGAGTGGGACTGCTAATCAGGAGGACAAATCGCCCACCTGGAGTGAGCCTCACAAACCCAAATCCCAAGGCTGGGGAGATGGGCAGAAATCGAATACAAGTTGGACCTCTGCAGGCGGAGAATGGGGTGATGTGTCATCTGCTCCGACACATGTGGCAGATGGGAAGAAAAATGGGATGGGATGGGACAACGACAAAACGTCTGGAAGCGGGTGGAACGAAACTGCACGACCCGGGACCAGTGGTTGGGGTAATGGCACAAGCAACAAGACTAATTCGGGTACAGGCTGGGGAGAGCCTTTGAAACCTCCTCAGCAGAACTGGGCTAATAAACCCCAAGAGAGCAATGTCAGTGGCTGGGGTGGAGCTGCATCAGTGAAGCAGTCTGGACCTGGGTGGATAGGAGGACCAGTGCCAGCACCAGCACCATCACCAGCCAAACAGAAGGAAATGATCTCAGATCCTAATGGCTGGGAAGAGCCTTCACCACCGTCCATTCGTCGGAAAATGGAAATTGATGATGGTACCTCAGCTTGGGGAGACCCGAGCAATTACAACAGTAAAACTGTTAACATGTGGGACAGAAACAGTTCAATAGTTCAGACTGCCCCTTCTAATGCAAACTCCAACACCACTTCAACCGCCCCAAATACCTGTCTGATTGAACCTCAGCACCCTCATCAGCCAAGTGCCCAGCAGAGCCGTTCCCCGATGCTAGGACCAGGTAACCCTACACTTTTCTTACTTGATGTTTAACTCTCTAAAGCTCAATGCATTGACTGTCATTAATCTTCAGTTGAATGCATTTTTTTTGGGGGGGGCAACTTGTTCTGTAAAGATCCTTTGACAATACATGAACCGTAGCTACAAGACATTAAAACCTAAAAGAGCAATGTGTCTTAATTGCAACATTCTATGTTGAAACAAGTGTTTTAATTTTAGAGTTATCCCTATTTGAATTAAAAGAGCATTCTGTGTAATTCTCCCTGTCCTAAACTGTTCAAACCCATGCGTTTTAAGGGGTCCTGTCCATGATAATCAGATGCTTCAAGCCTAAAAGAACGATCTAGAAGTCCTAACACCGTATTTATTTGGAGTAAAGGTAATAACTGAAGGCAAATGAGGAAAACGCTTGTCATCAACTCCTGTTTGACACCTGAGCAAAGGCGCAGCATTTTCTAATTCTGTTAATGATCTCGGTGATGATCTGCAATCTTTCATAAAACTTGCCCTCCCGTTTTTATACCCACATTACCCTAGCAGAGCAGCCAGTAATATCTTTCAAGACCGCTCTCGCTTATCGTGAGTTCATGTTTCTCTAGGTAACTGCCTTCAGCTCTGTAACCTCAAATATAGGTCTTTTTTCCGTTCTTTCTTTTTGACACGGTGTGTCAACATTTAAAGTATTTTGTGGCCTGAAGTATTATATTGTAAAGTGCTTTTTTTTCTTGCCTGAAGTTACAATAAGCTACAACCTGACAGCTGAATGTCTGCCACAAAGCACAGTGATGTTTTCATTATGCAGGCTTCTCTTGTGTGGGATGGTATCAATGTCACCTCCACGGTGACAGAGATGGGCTGTTTGTTCCTTTCGGAAAGCACACCAGGATTAGGGAAATGCAGATCTCCTTATTAAGATGCTCTTTGTTCTTAGTCGGCTTAAGTGTCTTTACTACAAAGCTGTTATATTTCAAATACGCTCATAGTGTCCACGACATGCTGTGCATTAGTTCCCCAGCAAAGGGCCCTAACATGGGAACGGGAACAGGAAAAATCTGCGCCTGTAGAATCCCTATGATAATGCGATATTACATGGCCGGCGCTAGCTCATCCCGGAAAGCAGTGCTGCTGGGATACTCGCAGTGCTTCCGAGCCGCCGGGAGTATCACCCTCTGGAGTCCATAGGATTCCATGGAGGGTTGCACTTCCAGGACACGATTGGGGAGGGAGACTGGGAACTATTTGTTCAGTCTCGTTCTGCTCTCACCGACAAGCAGTGGATCAGGCCACAGGATGAGAGGGGAGTATGGGATTATTGGAGGGGTTTTTAGGGGGTGCTTAATGATTTTGCATTTGCAGAATCCTTTAGCACTAGCTTTTAGGACTCACTAAAATTTTACCTTGCGCATCCCAACTGTAATTAGCGCTAGCACTTTAATGCCTTATTTATCTAAACGCAAATTAATGATTACGCTCCCCATATTAAGTATAGGAGGCGCAAAATACAGTAAGGTAGAGCAAAAAACTATGGGTGGCGTGCGTTAAACACATTTACACATCCAGACGCTAACATTAGTGTTCACTAGGGAATAGTGCCCAAAGTGTACACTTGGTGATCTGTGTCAAACATTACCAGACTGTGTAGTATATGTGGCATTAAACTCCAATTCCAGCAACTCTTGGTCATTTTTGTAGGGATGTATTCATTATCTGAGATGAAGCGGGTTGCTACGTGCACAACCTGGCTATGACAGCTCAGCAGGACTTGGTTACTCTATTACAGATTGTTCTTTTTTTTTTTTTTCCAAATGGAAAAATCTGATTCTCGTCTTAATGTGTATTTGTGACTTACTGTGTTTCCCCCTTTGCATCGAACTGTGAGACAGATTAAGGGCAGCTCGGCTCTTGTGGTCTTTAGTGAATAGACACTTATGCGTCACATGGCTAATTCCACAAAAAGGCACGTTTCTCACTTAAGTAGCTTTAAAACCTTGACATGAAGGAGGATGTCCTCTTGGCGGCAACTGTTTGTCCCTTAGGCCAGTGTTTCTCAAACATGACCTCAGGGCCCCCTAACAGGGCAGGTTTGCCAGATAGCTGAAGCACAGCACAGGTGATATGATTTACTGCTCAGCGATTGCAGAATTCAGTCTGCGTTTCCTCCATGGTGATCTGCAAAATCTGGCCTGTTAAGAGGTCCTGAGGACAGGTTTGAGAAACCCTGTCTAGGCAAGTAAAGGGTAAACCTAGGGAGCTCCTTTTCTTAAATGTATTCTTTTTCCAGGCTGGGGAGACACACCTCCTGTACATTCAAAGACTGAAACCTCCTGGGGAGACCCCACATCCCCATCCACTGCAGTTGACAATGGCACTTCAGCATGGGGCAAGCCATCCAACAGTGCTTCAGGGTGGGGTGATGGCTCTGCAGAGTCCCAAGGGACATATGGAAGGCAAAGTGCTCCAGCTGCTGCCCCTGTGCTGTGCAAACCAGGTTTGTAGAACAAGGATGTTGACTGTGTTATCATAGCAAAGTGGCTGCTGATCTTTGTCTTGTAGTAGAATCGGCAGGGTCCCCTCTGCCAGTTTACTGGCTGTCGCTTGTTGCATGAGCTGAGGTGCCAACGCCTATCCATCACTCAGGGAATACTGAAGGACAAACCTACTTTGACATCTTTGACATTGCTTACATTCTTCTAATATAGAATTCATGATGTTACACGTTTTGATTTTTGTAAATCACTTATGTGAAAAGTAAATATGCAGAGCTTGGGTAAAATACTGGACATATCGCAGAAGACCTCAGTAAATCTCACAAGAACAACTTTATGAAGGGTTTATATAATGTAACCAACGTTTTGGTTAGGTCAGCTAGGTTTTCAGGAAGTTAAATTGACTTGGATTTTATTACCTTGGTACATAGAGTACAGGTAAAAACATTTTTACCACTATGCACATGTGGCTCACCCGTTATGTAGGAACCTCTGCTTGATGGATACCTTAAAGTCTGTATGCTGTCTCAATGTTCTTTATGAAAACCCTAAACAGATTTATATTGGATCTTAGTGATCGAGTATGCCATGTTGGCACTAGATTGTTTCAGAAGGACTTCCCTCCTACTCGGATCGGCAAAGAAATGACAAGTTAGTCGACCATACCCTCCTGCTGGCGTAAGGACGAGTTGTGCATTGACTTGCTACTCCATGCCAGTCAGATAGGGAAATGCTTTTGTTGTTCACCCCTTTTTGTTGAGTTAGAGCACACGTTTCAGTGTGCCATTCAAAGCAAAATATCTTGTTAATGTATAATGAGCCTTTTTCATGGTGCACTAAATTAACCCTTTAAGTCCTATGGATAAGTTCATAGTTTTTCTGGGGAAAAATCTCCCAAAAATGCATGGATATACATATAACGAACAGACCCCAAAGAAACACAAGGAGCAATATATGCACGGTGACAGGCAGGTCTGTAAAGTGATCCCAAGCTCTGCATAGGCTCGCCTTACAATGTATGGTTTTAGAATTGTCAGAAGTAGAGATCCTGTATTCTTCATTCAATATAAGGAATCTCTCACTGCATCGCAACATTGTGTCCTTCGGTAATATATTTAAACCATTTAAATTTTTTTTTATCTTTTTTGTAATTAACAGCTCCCAAATCTATGCAAGAAGGCTGGAATAGTGGTGGAGATGAAGTCGGCCTTTCCAGCCAGTGGGAAGATGAGGAGGGAGACGTGTGGAATAATGCTGCTTCCCAAGACAGTAACTCCTCCTGCAACTCTTGGGGTAATGGCCCCAAAAAAGTGCTTACTAAGGTAATGCTCAGAAAACTTTGTTTTCTAGTTTGATCAAGCAACTGTTGATCATCAGCTGCACAAGTTACTTGGCTTAATCCTTCGGCTGCACTTTTGCACATATATCAAAACTTTAAATCTCTCTTCAGTCTTCATGTGTAGATTTATCATAGCTACTGTCACCATACTTTTATCTATTACAGTAGTTCTAACCTTTTTTGTTTTTGGTCACTTATGGATTTATTTTTACTGTATGAACACAGGGCACAAAGACTTCAAGCAAGTCAGACGAGGCCTGGATCATGAGTAGGCTAACTAAACAGCTCACTGACATGGGCTTCCCAGTAAGTTATTGCACTGAACCTTAAGTGTAGGAAAAAGTTTCTTTTCTGCTTTTTTTTTTTCTTATTTCTGCTGCAATTTTAAATTGAACGATTTTCTTTTTTGATCTATATTGTGCCCTTTCAAGGGACTTTGTGACCACCATCATGTGGCTCCTGGGATCCAAAGGTTTGCCACCATTCTTCATCTCTGGGGCTGTGCTAGATACAATGGAGCTATCACCATAGGCCAGCTTGTCAGTGTTAATGTTGTTAGGGCCTGTGTTTTTCCTCTCCCTCACAGCTCCCTCATCTTGAGTGGATGTTGCTCTTCTTTCTGTATTTCCTTTCTCAGGCAACTTTGTAGCGAGCATTGCATAGTAACAATTTCTTATGAATTCAGTGAATGAATGTAAACACCCAGTGAAACGCAGTGACTTATTACAGGATTTTAGATGAAAGGAAAACCCTAAAAGAGCTGGCTCTCTATAGAGGGCCTTTCTTATCTAGAAATGTAAGGGTAAAATATGAAATAGTTGCATCGTTCCTGGTAAAATCCTTTTATAAAATAAATGAAAATAAATTAAATTTAGGTTACGGTTATTTCAAATTCTTCGTTTTCTGATAAATTCAAAAATGTTAAATATATATATATATATATAATTTTAAATTACAGAAACCTCTAAATACAGAAATAACCACACCAAAAAGTGTATGGGATTCTCCATAGCTAAATACATACCCGCAAGCAAAGGGAAAATGAATGTTGCAGGCATGTAGGTAATTTTTGGTGTTATAAATCTGTATATTACAGACTTTGTTAGCGCATGCAACCTATCTGCAAATGATCAAAGTGAGTTTGGGGTAGCCAGGAACATGACAGACCATTGTACAGCCGAGTCACGTCTTGTGATATCTGAAAAGAAGCTCTTAGACTGCTGCTTCAGGGACATCTAATTATATATACTATGCATGACCTTTAAGAGGTTAGAGATTCTGACATTGGCAACATGATACAAAGAGCATGGACCATGCAAACGCCGCTGCTTGCATAGGCACTATTTACTGCTGACTGTGTAATGTGCACTGCTGCTTTGAGACTTATGTAGCACCTAAAACTATGCCCTCGCTCACGGTCAAAGAATGTGCACTGTGACTGTTAGCCCTATTATCTTCACTATTGCACGAACAGTTTCTGAACCACTGTAAAGGAGTGGGGCATTAAACCACATAAATGGCATTACTAAAAAACACAAGCGGTGTAGGGCAGGGGGTCCTGTTTACATCTAGAACAGGACTTGACAAATGCATAATATAATATATATAATTCTCTTTTTTCAGCCTGCACTTTATACATGTTTGTTTTTCATTTAGTGTATGTAATTTATGCACTTGAAATCTGACATCAGAAGGAACAGATTATTGACCTCCTTGGACACAATTCTTCCCAACTGGGTGCTATGCTGGTACAATGAATCAAACCATATCTGGTGACATACACGATTGTGCTCCACAGCTTCCATTTGCCCCAAAATAAGACTACATTCAACCCCTTCTAACTAAGCACCTGAATAGCCATTCTCCTAGGACAGCAACCTGTGCTTGCCCAGAACGCTTCAAGTATCGACTCGTGTCATACTCTATATTATGGACTTGTATCATTACCTAAAACTCCCATTACGATAATAAATGAAAGGGGTTGGTGGAACAAGAGTGATACAATGACCTGGCATCAAATCACCACCATAAGCTGTAGGTGGTACAAACCCTGCATAAGGGGAGTAGTTTCACACCAGAGATGTTTTAAGTCTCCATAGATGCCCCGGCAAATTAAATTGTTGAGGCCCATCAGGTAATGTCATTTAATATGGTCTGTGATTTACTGCAAATGGACGGGTAGAAAAAATAACCCTTTTAATTCTTTTTAGTGGTGACTACTTTGCTTTCTTTTTGTAGGTTCGACATGCCAACATTCGTGGCAAGGGTTTGATGATACTAATCATATACAGTGTCCAGTATAAACCCTTTAGACTACATCGTATATGTTTATAATACATAAATGTCTTAAAACGTAACCATCTGTATGTCACCTAGTAACCAGTCCTATTTGCATGCTTGTCATTATTTTCAACAGAAAGAGCCTGCTGAAGAGGCCTTGAAGAGCAACAATTTGAATTTGGACCAGGCCATGAGTAAGTATCTCTAAAGTGTAAGAGATCCTAGCTCTTAATTGGTTAATGATGCATGTTTTTTTTGTTTTTTTTTCCCCTTTATTCCATTCTGACGATGACTTTTTTTAAAAATTATTTTTAAAGCACAACATGAGTACTTTTCCTATGGGTTCTTTTTGATGGAGTATACTTTTCACGTCCTGTGTTCTGCCCTTTTTAGATTAGTGTGTCCACTTTTTTCTGCATCTGCAATCTCTCTAATTTCCACCGAATCCTCCATGGGCTGAGTGCCATTGTAGTTTTGTAATATGATCCACTGGCTTTTAAGGGAAATGATTTTATTTGGAGAACATGAGAGCTTGTGAGGTTTGTTTTGAGAAAGTCCTATTTAGGTACTTTAGATGTTGTCATAGTAGATAGTGAATGGCTTTGCACGGGTCAACAGCCTTGGCCGTCCTTTGGGAATACACCTCCCATGATGCTCAAGGACTCATTTGGGTATCACAGAATATGGAGGCTGGGGTGTATCAAAACATCTGGGTGACAAAGGCTGCTGACCCCAGCACTTCTGAGAGAAAACAATGGGTGGCGTGTAACTACATGTTGTTCTGCATGATCGCTGTGGCTCTTCTCCCACAGGTGCTCTTCTGGAAAAGAAGGTGGAGATAGACAAACGTGGATTGGGAATGGAGTACAACACGATGGTCGCCAAACAGTTGAGCTGCCGCCCACCACAGATCTCCAAAGAGTCTTCCATGGACCGCCCCACTTTCCTTGATAAGGTAGCAGAGGTTATTCTCCAGCTCTTCTTGACTAGTCTATGCTTACCTTTTGACCGTGTGTGCAACAAGTTTGTAACAAGAACAGCTCTGTGTATCTTGAAACGCACAGTACAATTCCCATTTAAAATGAGCTCTGCTCGGTCTATTTGTAATGTGTATGTCCTGAATGTGGAGAACTAAGCCTTGGAAAAATATGCAGGTAAGGCTCAATGTCTGCTGCCCTGTGGAAAGTAGTTTGTGGGGGTGAAGGTTTTACGTTTCGCTGGCTGAACATCTGAACTACAGGGATACGTAAACCTTTAGATTCACGTGTTTCTTCAAAATGTCAGGAAAGCTATTGGATCATGAGAAATCCACGTTGCTCTCCTTATGCTGGCTCCTGCTAACTGCTAGCGTCGCCAGAGAAGGAAGCGATCGCTTAGTTGCTTAATGACATCACCAGCTTTTTTTTTTTCTTCGTATACCACCGCAGATTCTTATGTTAGCTTTGTAAATCATATAGAAGTAGCTGTGTTGCACACTGATAAATAATCTAAATCTAAGGGTACTACCACCAAACACCGGCTAGCCCTGCCAGTCTGCAACAGTATTACAAAGACAAAAATTGGGGAAGCACACTCATATACATAAAACAGACCTTTTATTTCAAATCGATAAAAATATTTCCACAGAATATCCGCACCAGTAATATGCATAAAATGTAATCACAAAGAAAACAATGACCAAATAAAATTGGCAAAATATGGTCCATATTGAGACATAATCGTGTACAGAAATCAAATACAAAATAACTCTGACATAACAAATGTATAAACCCGGATCAAGATCAGTGTAGTTAGTATATGTAACTATAATATAGTTTTATGTCCATTATTTAGTATTTGATTTTCTGTATGCGATTAATGCCTCAAAATGGACCGTATTTTGCTTACTTTATTTGGTTGTTTTCTTTGATTTACATTTATGCATATTACTAATTGCAGATTTTCTGTGGATAGAATTATCGCTTTGAAAAGTTCTGTTTTATGTATATGGGTGGGCTTCTCATTATTTGCAGTACGACCACACACGAATCCGAGTCCTGAACTACAAATCCCATGAAACGTTACTCAAGTCTATTTCCAATAAAAAGCTAAGGGTCCAAACATATGTAGGTAAATAAAGCTAAGCGCTAATAAATATACCTTACTTTAGCCGACAGTAGTGCTATGGATTTGGAAAGTGAGTTGCAGGGCTGGATTGCTGGATATCCTCATATAATGAATATGACGTTCGGGCAAAGACCTTATTCAAAATAACCTGGCCCCTTCTCTCCTTTCTCATGCAAAGCCAGGGAAATAACCCTTATCCAGATCCAACCTCCACTGTGTGCAACCTATGTCACCATCCTGTTGGCCATTTTCACCCTAAGCATAATAGTATCATAAAATCTTAATTCATATTGTTCTTGGCTCATCGTCAGTCTTTCTCGCTCTCTAAATCTCCTTTCTGTAAGCAGGATGGCGGCCTAGTGGAAGAGCCTACATCTTCACCATTTTTGCCTTCACCAAGCCTGAAGCTCCCTCATTCAAGCAGTGCACTCCCTAATCAAGCCCTGGGTGGTATGACACCAGGACTAAGCATGCAGAACTTGAATTCCTCTAGACAGGTGAGAAACATGGGTGTAATTCATCCATTATTTTTCTTATACAAGGCATCCAGTCACAGGAAACACAGCTTTCTTCTGCACTAGAACTTAAATAAAAAATGATTGCCCTCATGATTGCTGGTGGTAATGTCTCTCCCTCTCGCCTCTTAAAGCAAGAAGAATGTTGTAAATTTATTTTAATCTGTATTTGTCAATCTTCACACAGATTCAAAGTGGCAATCTGGGTATGTTTGGCAATAGTGGAGCAGCACAAGCCAGGTCCATGCAACAGCAGCCACCACCGCCAGTGCAACCTCTTAACTCATCCCAGCCTAGTCTTCGTGCTCAAGTGCCTCAGTTTTTATCCCCTCAGGTCAGTGCTTTATTTTCTTTATAGGCAATTGCAGATTTGTGATCTACTTTTGTTATAAACCTTGCATAGTAGGGCTAGGCAGATTGAAAATCAAGTAATCTGGATTTTTAAATGTCTGAGCTTTGGCAGGCACTTGCCAAACCTGATGGCTCTGCTAATGCACGGACAAAAAGGTCCAGATTCCTCTATTTCCATAATTTCAAAATCGAAGACTAGCTCACATTGTGAAAATAAAAAAAATCGCCGTGCTCTATTGTGTAGAATGCATCTTTTTTCATAGTTTTATGTAATTTGTGTCTAATTTGTCTCACTTTATGTGTGTATGTATATTGCTCCCTTTTCCATTTGTGATATACCCAAACTGTAGCCGTGCAAGTTGGACTTTACTGAATGATCTCTTCAGAGAGATTTTGTAGAAGACCGTAACATGTGTTCGTCCTACAGAAAGCCTTAATATAGTATTGCTTGGGGTCCTAGACTATTGTTCAAATGCACAAAATATCAAAGTAGCAGGATTGTGTTTTTTTTATTTAGCTGCCTTATACTTACCATCCAGTCACTAAGCTTTTGATTGGTGTTTATGCCAGTTCTCACTGTCACCTACTTGTCATTGCAGGTTCAAGCACAGCTTTTGCAGTTTGCAGCAAAAAACATTGGTCTCAACCCTGCACTATTAACCTCGCCAATTAATCCTCAGCATATGACCATGTTGAACCAGCTCTATCAGCTGCAGCTGGTAAGCATCGCTGAAGAGATTTTACTGCTAATCCAATTAATTTGTTTAGTTTTCTGAACGTAGAATATAATTTTATTGGTTTTGAGTTTTATATTTAACACCCAAAGGAATATGAAACAAAGGTGATAAAAAGGCTATGGCTGAACAGTTAAACAATTATCGGAGGAGTAACAAAGCTGTAAAATGTCATCCTGAAGAGATACTTTGTATCGATTTTTCAGGTAGAATCAGTACAAGTAAATGTAAAGTATGACATGTCAGACAATATATTGTCTGTCCATACACATCTGGCTGGAGTAGGGTCAAGGCTGGTAAAAATAAATCCATCTGGTAGTCCTACAACTAGTAGGTTGGTTAGGTTAAAGACTTGCAATTTTTAGTAGCTACTATGAATGACATTAACTCCTTCGTGCCCTGCTGCAGCCAATGACTGCAATCAGTCGTATGGAATCGAGGTGGGGTGTGCTATGCTGTCCTGCGTGTTTGAGCCCGCCATCATCCCTGCAAACCCTAATCATTACGGGGTTAAGTTTCTCTGCTCAAATATAATGAATCAATGATTCGTAGGAGTTGGAAAATATATTTATAAAATCGAGGTATTCTATAGTGTAATGATTAATCTTGACACTCACTATTGTGAATTAAATCCTTTTTAATCTCCCCCAAAGATTAATGGAGAATTTGGGGAAATGCATCAGAAATATCTTGGCTGCTGAAGTTCACCATTACTAAAGTATTGTGTATATACATAATTTAAGAAGAAAAATTGTTAAATGCAATTTATGTTTTTTTTGTAATTTATTATTTAAGCATAATTTGAAGATGGCGTGTTACGCCATTTGCAATTACCCTTGGGGCTATAGGTCCTCATGCTGCTTCTCAGCCAAGAGATGGACTGGTGGATTTATATTTATACCCTTGCCAGGAACATTTCCTCTTTGAAAGGAGCAACAGCAGCTTCGTGTTTTTTTTTGTTTTTTTTTTTTTTTTTTTTTTTAAATCCCAAAGTGGAAATTTTCCTGGTGAAGGTATAAATATAAACCTACCAGTCCATCTTTTGGCTGAGAAGCAGCATGAGGACATGTAGTTTAACTTGGAAAGATGCTCTTGGTTTCATTAAGTTAGGATCCACCTCCCAGAGGTGGCGGTTGGGCTTACATTTTAATGGCCATTCAAGTAAACTAACTCTTTTGTTTTGCATAGGGGTGAGCGCAAATGACAACCTTTTTTCTTGTCATGTTTTATACATGAAGTGGGCTGGATACTTCTGGTTTCACGCAGCTGCCCTGGTAGGGAATAGGCCCAAAAAAATATTTCCGCATACGTGTTATGCCATTTGCCTGACCTGCCACATTTTTTTTAGTCCCGCATTTATGCAGGGAGAGGACACTGGCCCATAATGTATGCTATGTCTTAAAAGCCTTGTGCCATGCAACTGGATAAGCATAAAACTAAACAATGATAATTGAGACCTGAACCTTACATAAGATTATGGATAGAAGTCCCAGACTTTGTTTCACAGGGGTTCTGTGTGTTCTCAACTTTGAAACCCAGTTTTAAGAAATTTTAATAGTTTTAGAAACTGGGATTGTGGTTACTATGTTCTTGTGTTATAACCACTTTAAGATAGGACTATGAGGTCTAGAGTGCCCCTTGTACATCTGAAACCGTCTCATAGCATGATTTCAGGATGCTCAACTCTTGCATTTCACCCCAGAATTTGTTCGCTACAACTATGGTCTCCATGGCTTTTAGATAAGCAGTGCTTTGTGTTACGAAAGAATGTGGATATAGAAAGTTTTAAACCTTTTTAATAGAAAACCTGTATTGCCTACTAAGAAAACTGATGTTGTTGCCCTATTTGTCGGTGTTTTTATGAATACAGGGTAAACTCTGTTGCTTGCTTGAAAGAAACCATACTGTGACACTCCATTCCCTTTTTATAGCACTGGTTTGAAGTCTGTTATATTGCTTAGATACTGTAAACATGTGGACGAAAGCATTGGATTACTGTATCATATTGAGATTTTTTTTCTCCTTCTGTCCTCAATGTGTTTTATTTTACAACACGTTCCTTCAGGCGTATCAACGTTTACAACTCCAGCAGCAGATGTTACAGGCTCAACGTAATGTTTCCGGACCCATGAGACAGCAGGAGCAACAAGTGAGTAAAACCTGCTAATTGCTGTCCACTAAATCCAACTTTAAAAGCGAAGCACGTGTTCGGAATACCACAAATCTAAGCAATGCAGCGTGTGTACAATAAAATTCTTTCAACCTCCTTTCTAAGCTCTGTGTAAAGTCTGACTTTTGTTTTGGGCTTTAAACACTGCTAAGGAAGTTTGGCTTGCGTAGTCTCATTTATGCAAGCCTTGTGTAAACTGAATAATGCCCAACTGAGACTAAAGAAGCACTAAGAGGTGGAAAATTGGGTTATAGAATTAAAATTGTGGCAAACTCCAGGAGCTATGTCCAGTTACAAAGAGGTTGGTCAATGACAATGCATGTTAAATTGAACTGGAGATGTTGGACAGTATTGCAAAGCTGGTGCTAACTGAACCAGAGCTGTTGTAAACTTAACTCCTTAGACTGTATCGGCTCTGGTAAGTTTGCAACAGGTCTGGTTAAGTTAGCACCAGCTTTGTAATACTGCCCGTTGTGTTTTAATTAAAAGTTCACAGTGAATTGGCTATCCAGTCATCCAGTGGATAGGCCCGGGAGGTATTGGAGTATTAGAAGTTTTCATGTATGTATTGTTTTTTAAAGTTCTGGTCCATTGACAGGAGGAATTACATTTAATTAACCATAGCTGGCTTATTTTTTCATATTGGTCAAGATCAACTTTAATTGGTAAATTGCTCTTTTCCAAAAGAGTGCTGAATGTCCTGTTTGACCATTTTTAGGGACTGTTCCAACCATATATCTGTATTTTAGGTTGCACGTACAATCAATAACATGCAGCAGCAGATACAGCAACATCAGCGCCAACTGGCCCAAGCCCTGCTCATAAAGCAGCAAGCACCTCCACACCCATCTTTGCATCCTCCAGCAGGCAAGTCACCACTGGACAGCTTTCCACCCCACGCCCCAGGTCCTAGCCTGTCTGAACTGCACACCAAAGAGCAGCAGTCTTCATCCAATGCATATTCCCCATATCCTCTTGGTAAATATATTTCACTTAATATATAATTGTAAGTAATGTTTTACTATGAGCAACTGATGCTTTGGTGAATGCATGTTGCAAAAATATAACCAATTGCCCTGCTCTAGGTGAAGGGATTTAATATTTTTTACATAGTAAATGTTGAAGGTTTGCTACACTTTACCACCATTGATTGCTAGGATGACAGAGGTACCCGTAGAATACAAGCCAATGCTTTTTTCACATTCCTTAGATATTAATACCTAGTCCAGGATTACCACCAATATTCTGCATTTTGTCTACAGAGTTGCATTTTAAAACGTTAATGTTTTATGGTCCCCATGCCAAATACTTACAAATAAGGGGTCTAGGCAAATCCTAAATGTTATCCGATGAGACAAACCTAACTATTTCTCAGTGCTTGTTCGTTCTTCTAATCTGCAAACTCTCTCCCCACACAGCTGCTGGTTTGAATGCCAACATGAATGTAAACAGCATGGATATAACTGGCAGCTTGACCTTGAAGGACACACCTCAGTCACAGTCCCGTCTACCACAGTGGACTCACCCGAACTCCTTGGATTCCTTATCTAATGCTGCCTCTCCCATGGACCCCATCCCAAAGTCTAGTATGTACCCTGATATTTATGTATTTTTAATATTTAGTACAGAGTCTACATAAACTTTCTTTTGCGGGCGAAATATGTTATGGACCCTTAAAAGGCTATCATTCTTTGTGCTGACCTGTTAATAATGGTATCAGGTCAGCAATTTGAGCCCTGGAAAAAATTGTCACAGTAAAAATGTCAGTTTTAACTATGTAGATGATATTCAGTCAACTTAAGTTTTCGGGTGAAAAATTGGTGCTATCGTGCAAGTTACTTGCAACACTCAACGTCCTATTTCTATAGTAAGGTGCAGAAGAACACTGGGGTAAGTTTTAGGGTTGGGGTTGGCACTAATCAACAGATTCTGCTCCACTTTTCTGTGCAGTTTAATACAATTCTATCATGCTCACTACATTTTTTTTTAGGAGCAGACTTTACACCTGTTCTCACTGACACCTGCATCAAAAGGGGCAGAATTGTTTCCTAAAAATGAAGCAGGCATGATGGAATTTTAGTGAAGATTGCAGAGCAAAAGTAGAATCTGTTGATTGGGGTAACCCTAGTACTTTCACTGGTAGTATTTCTGCATCTTTATGTAAGCTAAATGTCCGACTTTCTGCTGCATATATAAAACAGATCTATTACGACGTTGGTCTTCTCTACAGCCACAAGGTGGAGACCTGTTAGTAGGCTGTTAATAAGGAGGTCAGCAGAAATAATGTTGTTTTGGACGTAGATGCCTTCACCAAAAGTGAAACTACCTAGCTCTTTACATCCTTTCCTTTTGGTCCCAATTGCTGCGTACAAAGTATCAGGTCTGTTCAAAGAAAGGTGAAACTCGGGAGTATGACTGGAGAAGTGAAAATTCTAGGTCAAAATGGCCAAACCAGAACAATTCTCCCATCTCTCACTTTCCAAATCGGCTATTTGGTCTAGAGTGTGCTCTTCTCCTGCCACTTCTCCTGATTTTCACCTTTCTTTGAATAGACCTGTATGTTTTAACCACCTTTTTTGGACTGGTCTGCTTCAGTTTATTTACTAATGAATTTTTACACTCATCAGTGATCACATGATCCCCATAAATTCCAGGATAACGTTTTCATATTTCTACATTAAATTATAATTTTTTATTTGCAGGTGGTGCACTTCCTGGTGGTTTAAGCATCGGTCCACCTGGCAAGCCCTCCCTAGAGGATTCGTACAGTAGATTTGATCTCCTTCCAAATAGCGAATCACCAACTAGCCCTCCTGTGGCTGTCCCAGACAGCTGGTCACGTGCCAAACCAGAGAATGAAAAAATTTCCAACGGATCAAGTATCACCTGGCCACCTGGTAAGGACTTAATCTGCTTCTATGAAATTAACTACTTGAAAAAGGTTCACCCTGCACTCTACAGTGTGGGGAAACTGGTAGGTTTTTAAAAATGCAAACAGAGGATAAAAGCTAAAAAAAACCACACACGCACTGGATGTTCTGGGCAATTCTGGCAATGGAATTCGATTTTTCCAGGCCCTCCTTTGACACCTTTTTTTTAAGTGTTTGTGATGTTGGTGTGTTATGTGCACCACAAGCCCCTTTTAAAGATAAAATGAATATATACGTACATGTCTTCTGTACACAAGGATAAAATTTACTGACCAGTCCATGTGCTTCCAAGAGGAAGAGGATCCCATGACTAGGAAGCACAAGAATATACTTGACCGGCACAATGACATAACCGTATCTGTTGGCATCTCGGCCTGCTTACCTGCAACCCGATGCCAATGTTCTGTTTCTGCTTACGAGTAGTGGGAGTTGTGCACGGGACTGATTTTTGTGTTATGCATATTAAATGTCTTTGTATAGAAAAAAAGCTAGATTTGATCTGCGTATAAAATCTAATGGAAGTTGCTGATCAAAGTGCTACCATAAAGTTCCAAAAACGGTCACCGGATGAAGCCGAATCATCTAGTTTAGTTTATAAAAGTAATGTTTTAAAACGCTAAGACTTGGAAGTGCATCCAGAAAGACTGTTGTATAGAGATGTAAAATTTTCGGAAATTTGGAAGCCATGGAAAAACCTTTTTTTTTCCTCGGAAAAATTGAAAATATGCACCATGGAGTAAGTTTACAAATTTAAAATAATTTGTACAGTTTATTTAGTTACTTGAATTTGCTTTTTATTTATCTTTTTTCAAATGGAATAACAAGCAAGGACTGTATATGATAGTATGAGAAGTAACAACTATGAGAATAAGTAACCACTCCTCTTTCCTGAAGAGCAACAATAAAAGCCAGAAACATAAAAAACATAGAAATATATTTATTTCTAGATCAAATTTGCCCCTTAGCACCAATAGCAAAAGGCAGTAACTGCATTATTTGTGCCTGTAAGATATGATACATCAATATTTAAGCTCCATATTGAGGTTTAAGTTTTGAACGGTGCTTTAAAAAAATAGAAAAGGAAACCAGACACAACCTATACAATACATGCAATGTAATCTAATTTTCTGAGCTATCATTTTCTGATTCTTCTTCCTCCATATTTGTAATTTTTCTCATTGACTTATAAAAACATAAGGTTTGCACGAATTGAAACAAGCGTTTCTCCCCTTTCACAGGTTAGTTTGTATCTTGATTTGGTTTGAATATTCGTAAACATAGAGCAGATTCTTTCGCAGCAGCAGCAGAAGATGCAGAATCTGCAGGAAGTGAGATGCAAGAGGTGTCAGAGGTCGTGTTGTGCAGAGACCTTGCCACCATGTTGCAGGAGGGATATGATTTGCAGAATCCCAGACTGTACTGGAGAGAACATTAACAGGGATCAAATAGGGACAAATTTAACCTCTTAACTATCATTTATCAACTGTATCCCAACAACCACTGTAGGAAGTACAAGATGGAGCTCCAAATCAAGCTAAACTGAAGCCTTTTCCCTGTAGTGCCCCCTAGAGGCTGAAATGTATATTTTTGAGTATTGCATTGAGACGTGTTACTTGCATTGTATTCCAGGATTTGCTAGTCTTCAGCTGAGAGAACTTGTAATGATTTAAAACTTTAAAGTCTCTGAAGCTTTTCATTAAGGTCCTAATGTTATGATATAGTATTAAATCTATATTGGACATATTATATATCACTGTAAAAGAATATGTCTTTTGGTCTTTTTCAATTTTTCCGGTTGAAGAAAAAAAAATGGCTTTGGAAACCCCCCCCCCCCTCCAATTTTTCCAGGTTTTTTTCCAGGCCTTCTCATCTCTACTGTTGTATCTTGGCACCTGGGCTGTTTCCTAGAGAAGACTCTCTCTGCCTTTAAGGATGCATAACAAAAAGATATAATGGCATTAGCTGACTGTTCTAGTTTGCATTACTGAGATTATGAAAGCTCATCAGCCTTTCATTCTTATGTAGAATTTCACCCAGGAGTTCCCTGGAAGGGACTTCAGAACATTGATCCAGAAAATGATCCTGACGTTACTCCTGGGAGTGTTCCAACTGGACCCACCATTAATACCACCATTCAGGATGTCAACCGCTATCTACTGAAGAGTGGAGGTATGATATTTATTGGTTGATATTTGTATGCATAAGGTTTATGATCATTACTGTAAAGTGGATATTTTGGAGTTCTGTTCATTTGTGTTTTTCATTTACAGCATATATTTTACAAAAGACTTTCAGGGTTATGCAAAGAGGTCCGAATGGCTGCCGAAAGGTAACCGAATACCGAAAATCAGCGTTCGGTTGCCTTTCTTGGTCATTCTGCTATTTAGAGAGCAGGCAATTCGCCAAATCCTGGCGCATTGCCTGCACAAACGGTGCCTGTTCGAGGGCAGTAAAATCCCCATAGAGAAGCAATGCTTCAGCTATTCAGAGAACACAAACCAGCAGTGAAAGGTTCCTTAAATGCCCTGCCATTCGGTGGTTTAATAAGGCAAGTTTATTCAGGCGAATCCCATAAGCTTCAATGTTAAAAATATTCCCGTTTTAATTCAATATCTAATAAACCGTTAATTATAATATTCTGCAGTAAAAAGTCTCTATAGATTTTTTTTTTTTTTTTTTTTAAGGATCTTTTGAGCATTTTTCGGGAATGTTTTTTACTTTTTCTGCAACAACCCTTTTTTATTACTCATTGGACCTCATATGTAAATTTCAGACATTTTCACTCAGTAGTTTCTTTGCAAACAGCGTTTCACTTTTCAAACATTCAAGCAAATTTTTTTTTAATTCACTCCATTCGTCTGCGGTGTCGGGTTTTTCCAGCGGCTGCGCTGCGTGTGATCGGCTTCTGCTCGGGCTTTTTTCGGCGGGTTAATCCAGATGTTTTTGCGGGTTTCAGTGAGCATTCACCCTCGTTTTTGCAGCGACTTTTCCCTGCATTACGGCGGCCCTGTTGTGCTCGCTGAATACACCGCAGGGTCGCCGAAATGGGATTGCCAAATCGTACCGAATTGAAGAGAACGAAAAGCCACCGCACGTTCGATTCTCTTTGAATAATCCTGTTAACCTTGAGTTTAAAATCAAACGGAGGCTGTATTCATCAAACACCTATTCGTTTGCCTTTTACATTCTCTGTAAATACCCAAAATGAAATCCACGTTTCTGAACTTCCAGTGAATTAGGAGTATGTGTCTTGTACAGATCTGATTACAAAGACTATTTCATTTTCCAGGTAAACTGTCGGATATAAAGTCTTCTTGGTCGTCCAGCCCTATCTCCCACTCTCAAGCATCGCTTTCTCATGAGCTATGGAAGGTACCGAGAAACACTACAGCTCCAACTAGACCACCACCTGGGCTGACAAACGCCAAACCCTCCTCTGCCTGGAGCTCTAATCAGCTGGGCTGGACAAGCTCCTACACCTCTGGTATGACTAGCTTGAAGAGTTAATTAGCATTGTGTGTGTGTCAGTCTCGCATTATCCACTTTTACCTTATCCGTGTTGGGTTGGAAATAACTTGAGGTCTCTGTTCCATTGCTAACAATATGGGGTTGTTTGGTAGGAAGATATATAATGTTCTTCATGGTTAAGGGACCCTTTAGCTACCACGACCATCTAAATGAATTTAAGTGTCCTCACGAAGACCAGAATGATTTTTGCTTTGTCTGAACTTTCTAGGAGAAAAGGCTCAGTCTGTCAGTGTTGTGACGTTTCAATGGGGCGGGCCACACTGTAGCATGCGCACTAAATGCACGCATTACACCGGTCGTTTTGAAACCCTTCCCATCAGACCTACAACGTACATTCCTCCATAGGAGAATTTAGCTTTGTAGCGCAGAGCACACTGAACTCAGCGACGTGGCCACATGGGCGTCAGAGTGGCAGGAACGTATCCTTCCTGGTAAAATACTTTATAAATAAATAAATAACGTCCACTCTCCAGTGCGCTCGTGTGACACCGGCCTTAACTGTACCAACAAGAATTTTAAAGGGAAGTAACTTTTTATGTTTAAAAGTTTTCAGTTAAAATGGGTCGTCAGCTCCAGCATAGCATTTTTCTGTCCTCCATGGTTTGTCACATCCGAATAAACTCTACAGCCTAGCAAACCATATTTCATGTAAATAAAGCAATATTGTGTAGCAGGTTGTGGAGAAGCAAACTAAATATGTATATTCGATTATTGGCATGTCAGCTTTTTTCTTTCTCATGCTTTTTGTGTGTTGGAGTATTACCACTATCATTCTTCAAACGGATCAGAAAGGTCCTGGTTTTACAAGTCCAGTAGATTGAAATGTAAGACTTCTACTGTCATAACTCAAGGAAGTGCTCATCACCTTAGTGGTGGCTGTAACAGCAATTTTCGGACGTGAGCGGAGCATATGTCTCAATTTCTTACACAACAATTTAAAAACCCAGGGTTTGTTTAACACAACTTTTCTTTTGTGATGAAAAGATTTTCTTTACCCCCCCCCCCCCCCCCGAATTTCACTCTAGGTTCCACCTGGAGCACAGACAGCTCAGGAAGAACTAGCAGCTGGCTGGTCCTACGCAATCTCACCCCTCAGGTAAAGGCATTTTTGTAATATACATCCTCTATAAATCGTTTGCAGCGAGAAAGAGTGGTAGGATCTAAATAGAGCTTTTTGTGCTCTTGTCTCTGGGATCAGGCACGTCCTATAAACTGTTTCACGAAGTTCTTTCTGTTGGAAAAAGGATTATAACAATTGAAACCTGGGATGTTCAGTTACCACAAACATGGGGCAAAATGGCAATTTTCGATTGTTAATATTAAAATAATTTACTCAGATTAACAATTTTAATCTTTCGTGTGGTTATCCTTTACAGAAATATTGCCTGGATGAAAAGTTCTAAACTCTAAATGATCCTTTTTATTTTGCACAATTTCACACTGGGTCAGCATTATGAGCATAGAGGCAGACGTGGCCTTTTTGTCTCACAGTAAACGTGATGCAGACATATATATATATAATGTTTAGATCTCCTGCTTATGGGGATTTGTATTGATCATGAGATTATTAGCAATGCAATATCTGTATGTGCTGCATAATGCCTGTGTATGGCAATTACAGTAACACCTTGTATCTGTATGTGCTGCATAATGCCTGTGTATGGCAATTACAGTAACACCTTGTATCTGTATGTGCTGCATAATGCCTGTGTATGGCAATTACAGCAACACCTTGTATGTGCTGCATAATGCCGATGTATGGCAATTACAGTAACACCTTGTATCTGTACTGTACAGGGATTTACACTCATAACCCCCTGAATCTTATCACTGTACAGCAGCGTGTGACTCCAGAGCTCTCCCTGTATTCTGCCCTCTCCATGGCTGTTATGCAGCAGCAGAGTTTGTTGAACATTTTGTTAGGGTGGGTTTGCAACGCCTTGTAGATTTTTACAGGGAGATCCTTCCAAATTTCATTTATTCCCCAGGAAGAACGCTAATCTCGAATTTTAAAAATGTATGGACAATAAAAATAGGGCTTTGTGCTACTTTTTGTTTGCATTTTACTACAATGCAAACACTAGTGTACATGTTTTTGGTAGCGATTGGGTTGATTTGATCCCAAGCAACAGTCCTCCATAGAAAGAACTGCAATAATAACCCTATCTCCCCTAAAGGCATGGAGAAACGTTTAATAACTGGGATAACCCTAGGTTATTCTGCCAAATGTATCTTTGTGTTTACTGGCATATCTTAAATGTGTCTCCAATCCTGTTTGTGTAATACTTTAAAGATTCTGTGGTTAAGTTTGGGGTTTATTGTTTTGCATTTTGATTCTTTGATTGTGAAATCCTGTATGGCATAACGTGCAAAAACATCATTCATAAAGTGCCCTCCCTCAAACATGGCAACAACCTATGCTCCTTGAATAGTGTGCGATTTAACATGTCTTTAATATGGACTCTTCCAAAAAAAAGGTCTCTGCAGCTTTAAATGCTCCTCAAATTTCATATTGACCTTTTTGTGCAATTTAATGTATAATGTTGGTAATTCACCAAAATAGGTCTTTACTGCCTGTGATGCTCTTTCCATGGCATCTGAATTGGGCTGGTATCAAAGTGTTGTCTCATCTCATGAAGTCACTTACCTAGAACAATTTCTACTGCAGATTGATGGCTCTACCCTGAGGACACTATGTCTGCAGCATGGGCCGCTGATAACATTCCACTTGAACCTTACTCAAGGCAATGCTGTGGTCAGGTACAGCTCAAAGGAGGAAGCCACCAAGGCCCAGAAATCCCTGCACATGTAAGTATCACAGGGTGAACAGGGGGGGGGGGGGTTTATCATGCAAAACTGAACAGATCCGTAAGCTTTATCTTATCCCAGTCCCTTCCCTATAAACCAGTGCTTACCAAACCTATCCTCAGGACCCCATAAAAGGTCAGATTTGCCAGATGTGTGAAGCACAGGGGATATGATTCTGTTCAGTGATTGTAGTATTCAGTCTGTAATCTTTAAATCCTGGCCTTTTAATGGGTCCTGAGGACAGGTTAGGGAGACACTGCTATGAATTTGTAACCCATCCCACCAGCCTTACATCACTTACCCGTTACTGTGTCACTCTCCTTTTCATAGTCTACTTCTCCTTTGTTTTGACTTCTAGCTGATCCCTTCTACATCCTAATGCAGTGATTTCCAGCTGGGTAGATTTTTTTTGTAAGTGCAAATCTGTGTTAAGAGCTTCCTTTAAAGCTGATTAGCACAGCTCCCTCCTTACAGAGAAGTGTTAAAAGATGGTTACTCTTTCAATGCCACAATTATCCTACAGTTCTGATTTGCGGAGGCAAACCGCTGTGCGGCAGCACGATTGCTCGATTCCCTTAAACTGGGTGACTGTATCAGGTCTGTCAAGTTCTGGGAATTGCAGGAATCAACATTTGGGGGGCCTTGAGTTTGCCAGCCCCTGCTGTCCATGGTAAACGGAAACTGTTGTGTAGGAAGGTATAAGATGACAAACCTTGAGCCCTCAATAAGCACATTTAAAAAATTGTTAATAAGGGAAAGGTAAATGGCAAATTTGTGAGTTTTTTTGGGTTGTTTTCATGATTTCCTTTAAAATATCTCTTTTAGATTTATTCATTTGTTCTTTCCATATACAGGTGTGTTCTTGGCAACACTACTATCCTGGCAGAATTTGCTGGTGAAGATGAAGTGAACCGCTTCCTGGCGCAAGGGCAGCCACTACCCCCTACATCCAGCTGGCAGTCCAATTCTGGAGGCGGCCAGCCCAGGTTAGGTTCAGGAGGCGGCACACACAACTTGGTGCGCAACGATACAGCTCATTGGAATCCGACCTGTCTGAGTGCCAAGGGAAGCAACGACTTGCTCTGGGGAGGCGTCCCTCAGTACTCCAGCAGTCTTTGGGGTCCTCCCGGAGCAGATGATTCTAGAATAATCCGCAGTCCAACACCCCTTAATACTCTCCTGCCTGGAGACTTGCTAAGTGGAGAGTCTATCTGAATTTACCCAGGACACAGGGTCGTCGGTCAAAGTCATCAGCACTAGTACAAAAAAAAACATCAAACTATCAACACCTAATCCTTTCCACTCCAGAATCAGAGAGGAACCCAGCTTATCAGGCTCCAGCCTTCTCTTCATGCAGTATCTTCTCTGTTCACCCTCCACACTGCATCCTTGCGAACTGTTCCTAGCAACAGTATGGGCTCAATGTGGGGAGACGAGAAAGAAAAGGATTAAGAAGTCGGGGCAGGGAGGGGGGGAAACTATGTCATTTATTACAGACGGTCAAAATTTTTAGGTTTTTCGTTTTTGGGCTTTTTTGTTCTGTGTTTTTTTTCCTTTAACATTTTTAAGATGTTGGTATGACAAAACGAACGCTGCTTCTGCTTGGACTAGAACATAAGGGCACTTTTCACATGGCAGGGCAAGAGAGGGGTTATATTAATATTGGGAGGGTAGGGGGGCGGGCAAGGGAAGAAAAGGGTGGATTTCAAAAAGCCTATTTAGAAATGAGCCTTGGACTTTTACGCACATCAGACAGGGCACATCAATCAAAGTGGACAAGTGACGTCTGCATATACGTGCAGTTCTGTATGTGCTGGATATATTTTCGGCATGGAAACTAAGGAGCGAAGGATTTAGCTTGATCACCCAGTGGATCTGCCTATGCACATAACCTTTGTCCAGAGCTTCTGCTCCTGTCGTAGCCTTTTTTTTTTTTTTTTGTGTTCTTTTCTTTCTTAAAATAATTCCTCTCAAAACACTATTCACCCCTTCCCCCTCCTCTCCCCCCCCCCCCATTGTCCCGAATATCATATCAGCTCTTAGATATACTTGAATTTCCAGCATCCACTCAATTTTAGTATGTTGTGATCCATAGGCCTTTTGCAATGCAGGTCTTGCTTAAAGACACATTACATTATATGCAGCGAGAAGACAAATACCCTATCATGCTTTCAGAAAGGCCTGCATTCCCGTGCACAAATATATATATACATTGTTGGTAATGAACAGGACTATCTAAGTAATAAAAAAAAAACAGTACTTTTCTTCTCTGCATACACTTAAGGTCAACGTCTATACATTTTCATTTTAATTCAGATTTTACGATCACATTTTAACTTTGCACTGAGACATTCAGCATTGCATCCCTACGTGCTGTTAACCCAACTGAAATGTTTAAAAAAATAACTAAATGACTAAGCGTGCAGAGAGGGACAGCGCTAACATGCATCTATGTTTACTTAAGGACCTGTTTGTCACAAAAAAAACTCGACGTGCTTATTGCTAGTGAAAAAAAAAAGAAATTTAAATCTATATGTCTACCTTTCCAATGTATCGATCCTTGGAGAGAAGTGCATATTCCTGGAGACTTGCACTAGCTCAGAGGATGTGCTCCAGCTCTTGGACTGTACGAGCAAAATGGGACCTCCTCTCCACGCAGAACCCGACAGCAACGCTGCGTCTTTTGCAGGTTTCGAACTGCGTCTAAAAAAGCAGAAGCCAACGTGGCTCTAACCTGTTTACAAATGTATTTTTTTTTTTTCCGTCTCGTTTTTTTTGTTTGTTTTACATTCTTCTGTGTTCTCTGCTTTTTTTTCTCCTAAAGCAAAATAGTTAGGAAAGTAATAAAAAAAAAAGAAAAAGGAAAAAAACAAAAAAAAACTTCCATTGAATTTCAAGAATCTATTTTTGAATTTGAATAGAAATTCCTTACATCTCGGGGAAAAATACCAGTGTTTTAACGAAAAGCTTAAAAAAAATAGCCATTGCTGCGCAACTTGTTTTTTTTTTTTTTTTTAACATTTTTGACAATACCTTGTTTTGTTTTTTGGGGGTTTTTCTTTTTTGTTTTTCTTCGAAAGACAGTTTAAAGCAAGAAAAATAAAAGTTTTGATTACCATCTTGCACACGGTGAAGGTCTTTCTCAGGAAAATGTAACATTTCCAGAGGAGTGAAAAACACCACACAACCATTTCATTGTATTTTTTAAGAAAAGAAAAAAAAAAACCGTAAACTTCTAAAAAAAAAAAATTATAAAATGACTGAAAAAAAAAAGCAGAAAAAAATATACAAAATACTGAAAAATTCTCAAAAAAATAAATAAAAAAAAATTACCTAATTCCAAGCACTGAAAATAGAACTGGGAGGGAAGGGGAACGAACAAGAAAACTAGAGAAAATAAAAAAACACAAACAGTTGCTGTTTGTAGCAGTTACATTTTTACCAAATAATGGACTTGAAATGCTTCAAGAGTGCTTTATGTGTTAAAAAAAATATACAAATATTGCTTTATGTCGAAACACAATGTTAATTCTGGATTGTTATAGAAATACGCAAGACTTGTTTCCAGGCTGCAAAAGAAGGCAAACTTTCTGGAAAGGAAAGAAAAAAAAATCTTTTGGAAATGCGCATTACCTGTTCCAAGTTGTCACTTTTTTTTTTACATTTTATTTTGGTGTGTTGAGATATTGGGGTGACTACGGTGGAGTTTTCCCTTAATTTTTGTTTTGTTGTGGAAGGCTGGGCTGGATCGTTAAAACTGCTGGAGCTTGCCCTTTCCTTACCACATGCCTCTGCGAAAATGTTCCACCTCTGCTCATCTGCAGCTAGGAATGGGTTTATATACGCTTTAGGTGCAGACGGCACAACTCTGATGGAGCACCGGAGCGCACAGTAGGATCCTGATCTATGCACATGCCAAGTTCAAGATGGATTTTGAAGTGTTCATTTTTTTTTTATTCTTCGTGCTAGGTTCCTAAAAAGTGAATTTTTTTTTTTTTTATCCCCTTTTCAAAGATTCTTCAGACGTCCTATAATCAACCATCCCCACCCTTTTGACAAAGCAGACAAGAGGGATATGACTTTTCAGGCAGTACAACCTGTGTATTTCAACCCCTGCGTTATGTGTGCATTTTGAGAATTGGGGTGTTTTAATTAATATATTATTTGTGTTACTTCATAAGGCTACCTCTGTCTGCCATACACTGCCCCTGAACGGGCAGAGGAACAGACTGTGACGCGGGGAAGGGCATACAAGCCCCAACCCCTCTTTCATTTCTCAATTTGAACCTATAACAGGCATTCGGACAATCCTAATTATCCTGGCACACCCAAGCGGGTGATAGTGTTCAGTTCTTGTTTTGTTTTTCTGCATACTCGCTAGGTCGTCTGGAGTGACGAGCAACCTTATCGGAGTCGCCCGTCCCTCTGTGACATAACCTAGGCCTTTGTATTTTTCTTTTACCTTTTGTCTAGAATTTTGCACGCCAGAGGAATGGGGGGAAAAGTGTTCAAAAAGGTTTACAAACAAAGAGACTGATAAAGTTTTTCTTTCTAGCTACGAATGTTTGTGGATTTCGCACGGATTTCTGTTGGATACAACGTTGTCCCAAAGATTTTAAACGTAACAAACAATTGGTGAGCTTACCCGCTGCTCTGATAATTGTCCTTTAAAATCCCTGGCTGCAAAAAAAAACACAAAAATGGGTTTAATTGCTTAAAATACACACGTTCTACTGTAAACTGAAGCACGCAACAAGGCAGGACTCTGTGCATGCTATGAAATTGTGAGAAAAATGTTACATGCTCCTTAACTGTGATGTACAGGTATATCTGCTATTCCTCTTCGATCTGTTTTTGTCTGCAAGGTGTCTTAAAAACGATGTTCTTGCACCAAAATGACATCTCCCGTTTAGACTGCGCCGAACGAGCCCATTAAGCATTTGTTCTGACTCCTTCTTCAATGTGGTTTTCAGGCACCAGTGCATTTTTTAATCCCTTTTTAAGGATGTTTAAAACACCTGCTGCTTTCGGACTGGAGTGACATACCCCGTCTGAATAGGATTGATCATTTTGGCGCTAGAATGACCCTTTAAACAAAAGAAAAATGCACAAAAAAATGAGAGTAACACTTTCTACATATTTGACCTGGCAAGACAAAAATCTGTTTCCGGTTGGAATCGGCCTATAGGCCGCTTCTCACAAAGTGAGTAAACTGAACTCGCTCACCCTCCCAACCCCGCATAAATAAAGATGAATACAAAAAAATATATAAACCAAGCAAGTGCTCAGGAAAAGTATGATTTTTGTGTTTATTTTCAAATTATTATTATTTTTTTTTTTTGAGCTCTTCTCCCCATCGGCAGAGCTCTCCGTCCAACCGCAACCAGAGACAGCAGTGAGACGTTTATATTAAGTCCAAACGGATGGGGAGAACTGTATGCAGACAACAAAAACAAGGCATATTATTAACCTTTCTTCCATGGTAACAAGAAAATAAAGGTATATGTAGGTTTGTGTATGTATATGTGTATCATGCATACGTATCTACACCTCTTTATGTGTGTGTGTACATATAATAGTCATACACACTTGAGATCATATTGAAGGATACAGGAATATCTCTACGTTTTAATGATGTATTCTTTGTGGGTGTATTTTTTTTTTTTTTCTTATGTCTAAGCTGTCTGTAACTGACATATAAATGACTAAAATAAAAAAGTTTGCAGCTTTTTTTTTTTTTTTTTCCCTCTTCCTTTACGGTTTTGTTTTTTGTTTTGGGCTCTCTCCTAGAATGTGTTTGTTATTGAATTGCACCGAAAGTTGCTTTCAAAATGTTGAAGCTTCTTTGAATCTTAATAAACAGCAGTTATTTTGCTCTCATTTTTTTTTTTTTTTTTTTTTCTTGAATGTTGAAAATTCTTGTTTATTTGTATGGCTTTGTAGAATTTGGTTCTGTTAAAACAGCTGCTTTATATATTAAATGTAACCACAGGCAAAGGAAAATGAATTGTGGCGTAGAGTGATGTTTCTTGCTTTTCCGCTTGTAGCGCATTCACTTCTTTATGATGAGATCAAGGTAACCTCACTGCTTCCTGTATAGACAGGCAACCGATTTTTGTATCTCCATGGATCACTCCTGGGTCACCTAAGATCTAGTGGTGTCCTAGTCAAAGTGTCTGTGTGAGCCAGCCCACTTTACTTTTTCCATGGGGGTCAAGTTGGCTGGCGGCTATGCGTGTTGAGGGAGTGAATCGCCAGTGTCATAGTGCCAAAAAAATTGCAGGACGGACACCTGTTATCTGAAGCGCTCGGGACTTTGAGCATTCTGGCGTTCAGAACCCGAGAGAATCCAATGCTTTAGATTACTGATTGTGAACCTTGGCACCCAAGTCCCATAATACGCAATCATCCTTGATGCTGGTGGAGAGCATCATGGGACATGTAGTTCTGGAACATCTGGGGAATACAGGTTTAGAATCACTGCTTTTAGAGGAAGGAGATTGCAGCGGGGGAGCTCTGTAGTATTTCTTTGCCGACCTGCAACCTGGAGTGAGCGGAACTCTACCATAGCATGTGCCGTGCTCTACCATAGTGCTTAGGTCCCACATTTTTGTTTATATAATCTATGCTTCGATCCAACAGAATTGCACCATTTCAGATTCCCATGTTTACTGCACACCCAGTCTGGAATGTGATAGGTCAGGAATGTCAAACTCTGGCAGCCTACAACTCCCAGAAATTTTGAGCAATCATCTGAAGGGGCCCAGAGTTTGACATCCCTGACGGACTGAGCGTCCCCTGCCGCAGATATTCTCTAGACCAGGGGGCCGGCAGCCTTGGCTTCCCAAAGCTAATGGATCTACATATCCAGTGCTTGAAAAATACGCTCCTCATCGCCGAGTGAAATATTTGGCTTGAGTGGAGTGGGTTTTTTCCTTCCCCCTCCCTTTTAGCTTTGCGGTGTGCAGAGTTCGAGTGGATACCACAGTTTTGGCTGCTCGGCGTGCACTGAGCTCCAAGTGCTTCCCGTATCCTGAAGACCCCAGCACTGTGTGGATGTGCGTGGAGCATCCTGGGGGTTCCCTTCACATCGCAGATGACGCTCCACGCCTGTCCTGTTGTGTCCTTGCTCTGTGCCGATCTGGCTTCAGCCGCCGAGGGCTGACAGGTCATCCCAGCCTGCTCTGTGGGACTGCCCCCAGGATGCGGGCGTAATGGTGCATGTGCGTGATTTATGTCAGAGATCCCATCCAGACTGGCATGGGAATCCCACAGGCAATGATGGCGTCCTTTGGACCCTTTTTATCTCTGGAACCATATGTCCTACAAGGAGAGTTGAGGTGTCGTTAGAAAGGCCAGAGACATGACCACATAATGTGGAAATGTAAAAAAATAAAATATACTAGATATATTTTATTCTTTTTACCCTATGATAGTGGAGGTCCATTTAGATTCACCAACACAATTTGACCCGACTAAAGCCATCGATAAATAAATGGTACTTCAGTGCTAAACCTACCAGCCAGTTCAAGGACACAAATGTCTCTGACAGCTGTGCGTTTTCTTCGATGAAATAGACTTAAACTATGTGTAACACAATTTTATTTTGGTTTGTTACGTAGAAGAAATAAGTGCCTAGTTTAGGCTAGGGCCAGACGAACGCAGATCGTGCGTCCGTGCACAACGGATGTGCTTTCTGACTGACGACAAGGTAGTGGCCACACTGTCCGTTTTTGTGATGTTCTTTTTGACTGATGTAGAAGGGAAAAATAAATTCATATGAAATACATTTTGTCCGTCAAATGCTGGACGTATAAATGCAGTCTGACTACTGTCCATCACTCACACACAAAGCTATGCGGACGCAGCGCACGCTGTGCGTCTGATCTAGAGGATTTACGTTCTTGCGTCTGTTTGACGTGTCCGTTGTGCGTCCACTTCTGTGCGGTCTCTTGAACATAATTTTATGCTACCATGGGCGTGAACACTGCGTTCGTCTGACCCTAAAATTTAACATAATTTGCATTGCTATAGTCGGATCTGACTGCGCTACGTAACATTTTTCAAGCCCTGTACATATCCCATGATGCCGACTCCAGTGACAGCGTGAGCCTTCTGGAAACTTTAATGACTCTGGACGGCTTGTGCCAAACTTATGGATCAAAGAATATTTAAAAATATTTGAATAGTTAAAACAATACACTGAACATATTCAAAAAACATAAACCCAAAAATACATTTAAAAAATAATTATGGGTACCAACTCGTTTATAGTATCCTGATGATGGTGTTAATTACACCCTAAATTCACTGGGTATTTCCTATATATAAAGAGCTATAGGCTTCTCAATCGTACATGGGGAGATATATATATATCATACTTGGATATTTATATATAATTGTATGACCTAATAGGCTTCTCAATCGTACATGGGGATTCCTTAACATCTAAAGGGCTATAGGCTTATCAATTGTACATGGGATTTAATTATATATATCTATCCCATGTACGATTGATAAGCCTATAACCCTTATATATAGGAAGCCCCATGTACGATTGATAAGCCTATAGCCCTTTATATATTTATTAGTATTTTACCAGGAAGGATACAGTGAGATTTCTCTCGTTTTCAAGTACGTCCTGGGTTCAAGAACATTGTAATTTTTACATACAAAGTAATAAATGCAAGATATAACAAAATAGGGATACCCAGTGAATTTAGGGTGTAATTAACACTATTATCGTGGTAATTTAAACGAGTTGGTACCCAATATTACTTCTATTGTGTTTTTTGTTTTGTTTTTTTGAATATGTTCAGTTTATTGTTCGTTCTAGTCCCATTAAATATTGTTTTTTTTAAATAGTCTTTGGTCCATAAGATAGGCACGAGCCGTCGAGCTAGTTGATCACGGGGGGGGGGGTGTTTTAGCCCATGGACATATTCTAAATGAGACTGCCACTCGGAGTGTTGAGGTATTTGAGTATCGGTTTATGGAAAATGTAGTTTCAAAACATCTGGGGCGCCATGATTGCTGAGCCATAGCGTGACAATACTATAGAATAGGGAAGAATTGGATTCCAAAGAACCCAAAAGGAAGGTGGGAACAAATGATTAAAATTCTAAACCTTTATTGGACTTCTGAGAAAAAATGTACACACCCACAAAAATGTATAAAAAACACAAAGGGTCATAGATTAGAGACCATAACTCAAGTTCAATGACCAATCACAAAAAGCATCTAATGCAGGGTGAGGTCTCTGTGACAACAATTGTATGTCAAAAACTGAGAACCACCACCTGAAAAAAAATAATCCGCAAGAGATGCCTAAGGATCCCCTCAGAAAAGTATGCACACGTTAGAGTATACTTAAATGCTTAATGACATGTGCCACCAAATTGGTTATTGTAGTTAGCATGCACCACTCAAAAGCATCACGATGAGGTGCAAACATAAGTGGTCCTTGTCACGGAATACAACTGGTTAATACAGAGACAAGGAGTGCGCCTGGTAGCTACAATTTGCAATGCACTGATCGAGAAATCACAAAGTGCAAGCAGTAGCAATCACCCAGCCAAAAGTGTATTCCAAGAAAAAAAATAACTAAATCACAATACGTTGGAGTACACAAATTTTTTTTTTTATTTTTTTTTATTTTTTTTTTTTTTGGAATACACTTTTGGCTGGGTGATTGCTACTGCTTGCACTTTGTGATTTCTCAATCAGTGCATGCAAATTGTAGCTACCAGGCGCACTCCTTGTCTCTGTATTAACCAGTTGTATTCCGTGACAAGGACCACTTATGTTAGCATGGACCAAAAGCATCACGATGAGGTGCAAACTACAATAACCAACTTGGTGGCACATGTCCTTAAGCATTTAAGTATACTCTTAAGGTGTGCATACTTTTCTGAGGGGATCCTTAGGCACCTCTTGCTGATTTATTTTTTTCAGGTGGTGGTTCTCAGAGACCTCACCCTGCATTTAGATGCTTTTTGTGATTGGTCATTGACCTTGAGTCATAGTCTCTAATCTATGACCTTTTTTGTGTTTTTTTTTTTTTTTATAGATTTTGTGGGTGTGCATTTTTTTTTCTCAGTCCAATAAAGGTTTAGAATTCTAATCATTTGTTCCCACCTTCCTTTTTGGGTTCTTTGGAATCCAATTCTTCCTTCATCATTAGGGCTAAGTCCTGCAAATTTTTGGTGGACGATTGCTAGTACTCAGAGGCTATAGTAATCACTTGCCACTCCACGCCCCACCCTGTTTTTAGTGGGTGCTTGCTTCTCAGTAATACTATAGAATATGCTTATCCTGGAAACTGCAGCTTCGAGGGGGGGGGGGGGAGCTTAATAGTTTTACACCTGAATGTCTGATCCCAAAGTTCATCTGTGCAGCAACTCGGGATGCTACAAGGAATTGGACAGATGGGATTCTAGCCTCTACCTGTCACATTCGGAGTGAATTCAGCCTTACGGCTGCAGGGTTGTGTTTTTTTTTTTTTTGAGAATCGCTTTTCGTAATAAAACTGCAGGGACGGGCGTGAAATTCTGTTACACTCGCGCAGATTTGGTTTCTGGTCACCTGCACGGACAGATCAAATCTATTGATTTCTGCAGTAAATATTGCATCACGCATAGCTGCCTGAGAGTGAACGAGAAAGTTGATGGTGAATCGAGTTACCTTGCAACAGGTATCTTAGTATTGTGCTAACCATCTTCTCAAGGAACAAAAAAAATGTGCTTGGCAAATGTTATGTTCCAAGAAAACAAAAAGCCATCCTAAGGGCCCCTTGCCTGTATTTCCTAGTTGTGTTATGCTGAAACCTGTCCAGCAGATGGCAGTGTGTGTATATACATACTGTTTTAGGAAGAAAAAACACGCTTTCAAGTATTTACCAGGAAGGATACATTGAGATTGCTCTCATTTTCAAGTATGTTCTGGGTGGCGAGTATGTACCGTTAGGTGTCTTGCCCGAGGACACTTACTGGAGAGGTGCTCTTGCTGGGATCGAACCTGTGTCTCCGGATAATTGGTGTATATTTGGTAAGTTGTGTTAGTCCAGATGCCAAAATCACCAGAGTCTAGCAGAAGTGGTGATACCTTTTTATTGTACTAACGTTACATTTAAAAGACGCGCTTTCGAGAGTATTCCTCCCACCTTTCGGGAAGCTATACAGTTGCAGACTTGAAGGGAGGAATACTCTCGAAAGCTTGTCTTTTAAATGGAATTTAGTCCATTAAAATAAAAAGGTATCCCTACGTACTGCTGTACTCACGAAATTTTTTTTTATATATATATATATATATTCACATCAGAAGTCATTTACACATCTTAGCACTTCAGAGAACTGCTTCACAGAGCTCACGTGCTACATTCCCCATATGCAGCAAGGAACTCTGGGCAAGACATGCAAATGATGTTTGCAATTTCTCACTTTATACAGTCCTGGGTCTGTTTAAACACGCAACCCTCTTACCAGTGCAGTGCCGTACTAGATGGCTTTCTTTAGCAGAGGTCAGGTTTATGCAGCAAGTCACAACCACTCCTGTACAGCTGTTTATTGGCTGGGTGGCGAATTTTAATCACACTTTTTGCCCTCCACCACAACTTAGAAAAAAATCACCCCGGCGACCTCTTACCAAAAGTATCCGCTTCCATGCTTGTGTCTCAACGCCATATTAAACATTAGTTTCGAGAGGCGATATGTAAGTTAATGGCAATAAGTGACCGTAGTCATATCAAGCTACATCTAATATCGTAAGAATTTGCTCAGTGACTTTAGTGAACTGCAAAGCTGTTCTTAAATCCGCAAAATAGGGCTCATTGCCAAACGCATTTTTAACGTGCGTTTAGGCGCACTTAATCACGGTCGCAGCAAATGACGGCCAATATACGAAGTATGGCTGCACGAAAGTTTGGCCGTGCAACGCAAGCGGCAAACTAACGCATTTTTTCGAGGACGTCGAACTGCTAGTACTGACGTACAGAGTGCGCTGCGCCCGCATAGCAGTGTGATTAGGAGACGTCAGACGCTGCTCATGTCCGGCCAACATAACGTCCAGACACCCAATGTTTCCTGGTTTGGATCCGTAAAAAAAAATCACGCACGAAAAAGCGCATCGTATGACCATTTTCGTGCATTCCGTGAAAAAAATACGTCAATACGTTCGGACGCACTTTTTTTAAGGACGACGCGAAAAATGCTTTTTCATTTGACCCTAGCCTTACTCGTATGGTTATCACAAGAGGCACATCCTGACATGCTACAATATATACATACATTCCAGACTGTCTCAGGCATGTATCTGCTGTGCGTATGTATTAAACATCCAAAATTTGGTACCTAGCTGCACTCCTGGTCCTCCCCCCCCTTTAATCTTTTCACCTGCGCCAATGTATTTCTGTAGCTTTTCACCGTCCCCCAAAGCTGACTCTTGAAGCAGAATTCTATAAAATTCTAAATAAAACAATCTGAACCATCAATATATCGATCTTGCGCTTTGTGGCTTTTTGTTAGGGTCCTCGCTGAAGTGTAACATGTTAAACGTATGATGTCTTTGTGGTTTGGCTTCGTTGTGTCTCTTTTAACACAAGAAATATGTAATTGGAATGAGCAAGGTGTCGTCTGATCGCTCGGTGTTAATATCACCTGTTTAATTCACATTCCATATCCCTTGAAACATTTTAATAATAAACTATCCATACAGCTGCATCCTCCTCCTCCAATCATATACCTGCGATTAATATTGACAGTCGATTTACAAGATTTAGTTTTGTTCTAACACACCATGTATTATGTTGACACCCCGACACACGCAAAAAAGACAAAATATTACATTTCTGGCAGAGTCAAAACAGACTTTCAGTATTTCGCTAGCCTTCTACACACTACGGGACACACGTACAGTTTCACAAATACATTATTTTGATCTCCAATTAATGGGTCTACGTGCAAGGTAATCGTCCGTGTCACGTATATACTTCATCGAAAGGAAGTGGAAATGTTCCCCTGACACTCACATGAATTTTCGAACGCTCCCTCCAGTCCGTCAAATCCTGTAACACAATTGTCTAATTGTCTTATGTACAAAACATCCAGAGCCGTAAGTTACTGTGCGGGTTGCACCGAAAACTCCTTTCCACGTTGGTCTGGGGGTGTTTGTCTCCCTTCCTGCAGACGTTCTCCCAAGGCTCCGCTGTGGCACGTACACATCTGGAATTTGAAGTTTGTTCCCGCATCAACACATGCTGCAGCTGTTGGTTTTATTCATGGGAGGTTTGCTATTCCCCTCGTTAGGAATCGTTTCCCGCCTTCTCCTAAGAGCCGGACTCAACCGATATGGCAAATTGACTTCTGTCAGGAGCGCCCTGAAAACTTCAGTCACGTTGAGGTTCTCCTTGGCCGAGGTCTCCAACAAGGAGCTGTTCCACTCCAGCTCCACTATTGACATTGTCTCCTTCCAGGGCACTTTTTGAGTCACAGCCTCGTCCTTTTTATTCCCCACCACCACGATAGGTGGGCTTTTCTCTTCCTTGACTTCCAAAATCTCCTCTCGTAACCTTCGTACCCTTTCAAAGCTGTCCGGATCGTCGACCGAATACACCAGCGCGAAGGCATCCCCGCTCTGCATGCTCAGCTTCCTCATGGCTGGAAACTCGTAACTCCCACTGGTGTCCAAGATCTCAATTTTCACTTGGGTACCACCGGCGGTTTCATACTCGGTACTGTGCAACTCTTCCACCGTGTGTCGGTGTTTTGGATCAAATGCGTCCTGCAGAAAACGTTGAATCAATGAGGTCTTCCCTACTCCTGCTGCTCCCAAGAATACAAGCCTTGCAGTGGTCTTCTCTTTGACAGATAATGACATGTCTTTTCTGGCTGACAACACTATGGTGCTAGAAAACAATCTGTGTGATAATATAAGAACCGGGGCGGCTGTAAAGCTCTCGCCAGCCCGTCCTCACTATTTATTCATATTTTCCAGTGAGAGGTAGGACTGCCTTCATCGAATCCAAAGCCACTGCCTTAAGCTGGATAGCAGGGGAGGGGATGTGTCCGTGAGCGCTCATCTGTATGTGAGAAAGGATAGCGTTAACCTCTTCTCTGCTGGAGTGCAAAATGGTATATATGTGCCGTTTCGATACGGTTGTAGAGTGTCTAGGCTGTCTTGTAAGTCATTAGTGACTTTATATTTTTAACCAGCTCTTGGGCTCTATTACAATCTTCACGCAAACGTCAGCGCCGGCGCAAAAACGCATTGACGCGAGGGGCAAAACCCTTTGCGCAGAACGTCGTATTACAATGTCAGCGCAACAAACGCGCGTAATCGTCTACCGCGGGTGAACCTGCTTGAGCTTACTGTACGTTGCGCGTCCTGTACTTAACATTGTGAGCGCAAATGCGTTTGCACGCTGGTACGCGGATGGTATTACAATCTATGCGCCGTTTGTAACGCACAGCCTTTACGCGCATAATTTTAGCAACTCCTAAAAGCCGGTGTTAATGGCAAATTCTATCAACCTGGCCGAAACCAAATACACCAGCCCAAAAAAAAATACGCAGCAAAATATAGTTACACATTCTACACATACCCAAACCAATAAAATGGAGAAGTTGTGCATGTTTTTTTTATTGATGCAGCATATATGCGCAGATTGACTTTGACAGGCGCAAAAACTTTAACGTGAGACAATTGTGGTTCTTAATTCTGATTGTTTGTTTCACGCGATTCAGCCAATCGACACACTGATTTCTGCGCGCAACGTTGCTGCACGCGCGTTTGTGCGCGTCCGTTTTACGCGCGTTATTGCTTGACGGATGAAAAAAATGCGCGAGGATTGGAATACCAGCGTTGATTTACGCACGTTAACGCTTCGCGCAAAAATTCACTCGTCGCACGTGCGTTTTTGCGTGAAGAATGTAATCGGGCCCCTTGTCTTTTAGAATTGTCGTATTGCTTAAATATTCAATTGTCGTTCCTTCAACTAGATCGGGCAGTCGGGCACAAAACGTGAAGTATGCCAATCTAAGGCACGCCTGGAAATATCATCTTTGTATGGATGTCCTACGGTAGACCCAATAGGGATTGTTGGTGCTGAAATGTCCTTCTGCTTTGATGCACCTCTTTGAGCAACAGAGGGGAGTTCTGGTGTCTTGTATCATTGGTGTGACGTTCCAACATTTTTATGCTCGCTGAAGACCAAGACATGACTGATGGATATTCAACGGATTAGTTGTGCTTTAATAGAACCCAATCTTTTGGATGAAGGTTGATTAATGAGGTAGAACAGTGGTTCCCAACCGCGGTTGTGACGGGACACCGTCTCTTCCCGTCTGTCCTGGCTCTCCAGACACCCCCTTACGAGGATCAGCCCGGCCTCTGAGTTGCTGGGAACTCAGTGCCTCGAGCAGCCTGATCCACAGCTCCAGACCCGCTTGTTCTGAATTCCTGCCTTGGAGCCTCTTTGCATTTCGAGAATGTCGCTCTATGCCTTCTGAGAGGGATTATAGCTGTAGCGTAGCTGAGACAGACACCAGGCAGGCTGTATGTTCATTACAGGATACACACTGGCCATTTCACTTGGCCTGCTTTTATTTGGTTCAGAATCAGATAACAACAGTTAACATTCCCGCCCCCCAGACATTACGGCACTGTCATTCAACAGTTCCCCATCAGGTCCTCTCAGAGTGCAAGCTCTTGAGCAGGGGCTTTTCTGGTACTGTTCTATGTGTTTAACTTGCATGTATATTGGTTATCCTGTCTTTCCCATTGTACAGCGCTATGGTACATGGTGGTGCCTTTATAATTAACTGTACCTGCAGTCATACAGAGCACAGGTCCTTGTTTGGGGGGGATTCCAGAGAAGCAGCAGCGATCCAGGGGTACCGTTTGATAGCTAGGGTCCCTAGGGTGTCACAGTCCAAAAAGCGCCCAGATCTGGGGGTAGGGGCACGAATGGCAGCATATAGTAGATATCCCCCTTGGATGCCGCATGGTCAGGGCTGCTTAAGCTCCTGGGGTCAAGAAAGGCTCAGCAAAGTGGGTTCCCAATGGAGCTCCCTCCTGAAAATCTCCACAACGGTAGGTCGCAGGAGGATCACCCCACGTTTGAAAAATCACACAGCTGGAGCAGTTAGTTTTCGGGGCGCAGATGTTTAAAGTTTCTGCAGATGACTCCATTACAGTTAATGAGGTGCATTCCTGGAATGGGATTGGTTGGCCCTTCTAGCTCCTTGGATGGTGATTGGCTGGGGTTTCAAACCCAGCTCATGCTTTCAATCCCAGGCTAACCCTGGTGTCGGATAACACAGTGAGCATAAGGGACAGGTTTACAGGCATTTTGATTACGTGCTGATATAGGGGGGGGAGAGAGAAGAGTCACAAAAACACCACTTTAACCCACTAACAGACAAATAGCTTAACTGAGGGGAATAGCAGAGGAGCGAGGGGTTAATATAGTCCAGTCTCTGAGCAAGGGGTTCCACGACAACAATACATTTAAACACACACAATATAAATGAACATAAGGTCTTCCCCAAAGCAACAGTCTATGTCTTTTGGGGTTTTCACCATGGAAATAAAAGTCTTGGGGTTTGACGCGGGGATCGCTACGTCAGTTCCATGACAGCGGTCCTCAAGTCCCCCTAACAGGCCAGGTTTTGAGGATCACCTTAGGGAAATGCAGACTGAATCCTGCAATCACTGAGCAGCAAATCATATCACCTGTGCTGTACTACGGATAACTGGAAAACCTGACCTGTTGGGGGTACTTGAGGACCGCGGTTGGGAACCACTGAGGTAGAACATGGTCTTCTGCTAGGCTGGTCTGAAATTTGGTGATGAGTGTGTGTTGTCTTGAGGATGTTCACTTGTCTCTGAGTATAATGCAAAGAGAATGAGGCCAGGCACCCGGAAACCCACTCATAGATTAAGCAATTGAATTGGTGCTCCAAGTATCCCGGGGAGGAAAACCTCCAAAATCTGATATTGTAAAAATGAGGAAACAACGTAGTGGTCTTAAAATTGGATAAACATCAATGACCGTGTTTTGATCAGCAGAATTAGGCTTTGTCGAACCCAAATCAAGCCCAGGGCTCGACAAAGGCCGCTTCCCCTGGCTGCAAACGTCCCCAACGTTCACCCAACAAAAGCTAAGTGGAGTGCCATTACTCCTCATTTTTCCAATGTCTCCTAAGTTTAATGTTAAGTCCTAACCTCCTGTCGTCTCGAAACTTGCCTCTTGCCACGTTTTTGAGTAATGTAGTGTTCTTGATGGTGCCGTGTCATGTTACAATAGTCTGGCTAATGGTGATAAGTCATACAACCCAAAATCTCTGAAAGATCTATATCCTTAAATCCTTCTAAACCTCAAAATCCAGCTAATCCTTCCCCAAAGTCCTTCTAAACCTGCAATGATATAGAAACTGTATTTGCAAATTGTGTGCGTTTTGAGGGACCTGGCGAACAGTGATTGCAGGATTTCCGGTGTAGCCAGATCTTTTTTTCTAGAAGCCTGTTGCCTGGCCAGGGCAGCCATCAGGGGGGTTGACAGCCCAGGATATGTTCAGGGGCTCCATGGGGCCGGCCCACCAAGATTCCAATGGTGGATGGCAGCATCTGGGGCTTGTAAGTGATTAGTATGGTCACTGCACCAAGAAGAGGTGCAGACCGAATGCTCTCCCACCGGGGAACACTTTATATCTCCTTGCTGGACCAGCAGGAATTTGACCCACTGCGTGTAAAATCGATCCCCGAAGAGGAGGCAAAATGATTTAATTTTAATTCGTTTAATGAGGTGGGCGGCTGAGAAAAGGGGGCAATCCAGAAATTTTGCATTCTGGTGTTTTTCAGCCTGATGATGTATGTTCGTTTTTCAGTGTGCAATATCTGGAAGGATGTATTTTGGCCACCTCCCTTTATGCCATGATCCCTGCCTGCTCCCAGGTCTGATTACCGCACCCTCAGCTATTCACTAAAGGATGAAGCCAGGAGAACCGTCAGGAAAAGAGAACAATCTAGAGAAACAGAAAAATGTTCTGGTTTGGCTATTTTGACCTAGATTTTTCACTTCTCCTGCCAATTCTCCTGACTTCACCCTCTAGTGAATAGACCTGTAAGACTACGACCTCCATATTGTAGGTATGACATTGTTCTACGCAGGCGCTAAGGAACTTGCATTCATGGTTGCCATCAGAAATCTTGGGGCCCCCATACTCAGGAACAGCCCAAGCCACTGTGCTGTCTGGAGTGACGGATGAATTGCTACCCCCCAGAAAAAAAACATACGGTGTGTAGGAGTGTATCACAGACCACCACAGAGCTAAAGCTCACAGTAATGTGCGGGGTGCATGAGCATATCACAGAGCTCCACAGCGATAAAGCTCACAGTAATGTGCGGGGTGTATGAGCGTATTACAGAGCTCCACAGCAATAAAGCTCACAGTAATGTGCGCTGTGTATCACAGAGCACCACTAATGCCACCCCTGAGAAAGTGCCGCCTGGAGCAGGTGCACCGCCCGGCTCCATGGATGGGCTAGTCCTGCCCATTCTGAACCACTGGTCGTTCATTTCAGTAGATTGATTACAACTAGAACATTTTGCCTCCTCTTGTACTTGCCTTATTTTACTATGAGTGGGCTAAGTCTCTCTGGTGGTCCAGCAAGGGGATAAAGTGTTCCCTGGTGCAGACCATACTAATCACTCTGTCAGTGATGGCCCCTAGGGCCGCCTAGCACTGGGTAACTTTATGGTATCATTGTTGACCCTGGGTGATATGGAGGGGCCCTATTGTCTCTGGTACTTAAGCTGCACATATGGTTTGGCAAGGCTCAGGGCCCCCTGGAGCAGCTCGAACCCCGAACGCATCAACGGCTGTCACCCCCCTGATGGCTTTCCTGTCTGACGGAAAATGTATGTCTGTCTGAATTCACTGCAGTTTGTGAGGGCAGATTTCATTGAAATTACGGGAAACCACCTAAAAAGGAGGCACCAACCATGGGCGTCCGCAGGATGGGGCAAGGGGGGGCACTTGCCCCCCCTGGAACCAACGCTGCCTGTCTGCTCTGCCCAGACAGCTGTGTGTGCAGCCCGCTCAAGTGTTTGTTACTCACAGCAGGCTGCACCAGGAGTTCCAGTCAGTGTGGGGGTGGTCTGTGTGGATCTTGTGATGTAACCTCCTCACTCCGCCTCCAATCCACCACGTGCTCCTACTCTAGACGCTGGGAGAGGCTGCCTGGGCTGAGATGCAGGGGCTGCTGCTGTGGCCAATGGATGGAATGCTGGACACAGCAAAAAAAGGTGATGATTGTCAAATCTTTATTAAGCTTGATGCCCCCTGGTCTGAGGTCTAGTTTGTCTGCCTGGGGAGGAGGAACACAATGATTAATAGTAATCTGGTGGGGATGAGGGCCCTGCTACAGAGTTTACAATCTAACAGGAGAGGGGACCCTGCCCCAGAGCTTACAATCTAAGAGGAGCGGGGACCCTACTCCAGAGTTTACAATCTAAGCAGAGAGGGGACCCTGCTCCAGAGCTTACAATCTAAGCGGAGAGGGGACCCTGCTCCAGAGTTTACAATCTAAGAGGAGAGGGGACCCTGCCCCAGAGTTTACAATCTAGAGGAGAGGGGACCCTGCTCCAGAGTTTACAATCTAAGAGGAGAGGGGACCCTGCCCCAGAGTTTACAATCTAGAGGAGAGGGGACCCTGCTCCAGAGTTTACAATCTAGAGGAGAGGGGACCCTGCTCCAGAGCTTACAATCTAAAAGAGGGGACCCTGCTCCAGAGCTTACAATCTAAAAGAGGGGATCCTGTCCAAGAGTTTACAATCTAACAGGAGAGGGGACCCTGCTCCAGAGCTTACAATCTAAGAGGAGAGGGGACCCTGCTCCAGAGCTTACAATCTAGAGGAGAGGGCACCATGCTCCAGAGCTTACAATCTAACAGGAGAGGGGACCCTGCCCCAGAGCTTACAATCTAAGAGGAGATGGGACCCTGCCCCAGAGTTTACAATCTGAAAGAGGGGACCCTGTCCAAGAGCTTACAATCTAACAGGAGAGGGGACCCTGCTCCAGAGTTTACAATCTAAGCAGAGAGGGGACCCTGCCCCAGAGCTTACAATCTAGAGGAGAGGGGACCCTGCTCCAGAGCTTACAATCTAAGAGGAGAGGGGACCCTGCTCCAGAGTTTACAATCTAACAGGAGAGGGGACCCTGCCCCAGAGCTTACAATCTAAGAGGAGAGGGGACCCTGCCCCAGAGTTTACAATCTGAAAGAGGGGACCCTGTCCAAGAGCTTACAATCTAACAGGAGAGGGGACCCTGCCCCAGAGCTAACAGGAGAGGGGACCCTGCCCCAGAGCTTACAATCTAACAGGAGAGGGGACCCTGCCCCAGAGCTTACAATATAACAGGAGAGGGGACCCTGCCCCAGAGCTTACAATCTAAGAGGAGAGGGGACCCTGCTCCAGAGCTTACAATCTAGAGGAGAGGGGACCCTGCTCCAGAGCTTACAATCTAACAGGAGAGGGGACCCTGCCCCAGAGCTTACAATCTAACAGGAGAGGGGACCCTGCCCCAGAGCTTACAATCTAAGAGGAGAGGGGACCCTGCCCCAGAGCTTACAATCTAAGAGGAGAGGGGACCCTGCTCCAGAGCTTACAATCTAAGAGGAGAGGGGACCCTGCCCCAGAGCTTACAATCTAAGAGGAGAGGACCCTGCCCCAGAGCTTACAATCTAAGAGGAGAGGGACCCTGCCCAGAGCTTACAATCTAAGAGGAGAGGGGACCCTGCCAGAGCTTACAATCTAAGAGGAGAGGGGACCCTGCTCCAGAGTTTACAATCTAAGAGGAGAGGGGACCCTGCTCCAGAGCTTACAATCTAAGAGGAGAGGGGACCCTGCTCCAGAGCTTACAATCTAAGAGGAGAGGGGACCCTGCTCCAGAGTTTACAATCTAAGAGGAGAGGGGACCCTGCTCCAGAGCTTACAATCTAAGAGGAGAGGGCACCCTGCCCCAGAGTTTACAATCTGAAAGAGGGGACCCTGTCCAAGAGCTTACAATCTAAGAGGAGAGAGGACCCTGCTCCAGAGCTTACAATCTAAGAGGAGAGGGGACCCTGCTCCAGAGTTTACAATCTAAGAGGAGAGGGGACCCTGCTCCAGAGTTTACAATCTAAGAGGAGAGGGCACCCTGCCCCAGAGTTTACAATCTAAGAGGAGAGGGCACCCTGCCCCAGAGTTTACAATCTGAAAGAGGGGACCCTGTCCAAGAGCTTACAATCTAAGAGGAGAGAGGACCCTGCCCCAGAGCTTACAATCTAAGAGGAGAGGGGACCCTGTCCCAGAGCTTACAATCTAAGAGGAGAGGGGACCCTGCTCCAGAGCTTACAATCTAAGAGGAGAGGGGACCCTGCTCCAGAGTTTACAATCTAAGAGGAGAGGGGACCCTGCTCCAGAGCTTACAATCTAAGAGGAGAGGGCACCCTGCCCCAGAGTTTACAATCTGAAAGAGGGGACCCTGTCCAAGAGCTTACAATCTAAGAGGAGAGAGGACCCTGCTCCAGAGCTTACAATCTAAAAGGAGATGGGACCCTGTGTATACAGAGACAGAGGGAGGGTGTATAATATATTAATATATATATATAGATTATATATATATATATATATAATGTGTGTGTGTGTGTGGGAAGGGGGTTGGTGTGTGTGCGTGTATGTATGTATATGTTTGGAGGGGGGCCTGGTGTGTGTGCCAGTATGTGTGGGAGGGTCATGGTTTGTGTATACAGAAATGGCCTAGAAAATGCAACCCTCAGGTCAGACACTTACACCTTTATTCTTCTATTAGACTTGCATCATGTTTCGCAGCCTGTGTATTACTACACTTTATTTTATGACTGTCCCCTTCATGACATTGTCAAAAGGGCAGAATATGGATGCCATTAAAATTCCCCCCCCCCCCGGAAACATTTCTGCGGACGCCCATGGCACCAACAAAGGTTGACAGTGAAAGCACTTTCTTCAAAGGGTTAATCTGCTGCAAAAAATGACACTGCCTGTTTTTAAACGCTTTGAGGGGTTTAAAGCACGTTCTCTTCCAGGCAATTTAGTTGAAAATGACATTTGTTGTAGGAATATTAAGGCAAGTTATTTCTGCACGTCTGCAGCGACCCTTTCACCAGTCCCCGGTGTCCATTTAATGAAGGGTTCATCGCCATCGCACCCGTTTCACCCTGAGCGCCAGGTTTAATGACATTGAACAGTTTCTGTGCACACAGCGGGTCATCTTCTACCTTAATCCACCTCTGGAAGTCCTTTGATCATTTAATCTAATCATTTAATATAATCATCATATTAAAGGGTAGGACAGTGTTATGTTCTACATAGAATGCTACGAATCCTGCCTTTTATTGCCTATTTCTAGATCCAGCACAAGAACTGAAACCATATGAAAGCATCGCGGAGCTTGTATTCTGACAGTATAACATTCCAAAGGAACTTCCAGAATTTTAGTCTTAAAAACCTTTTAAAGGATTATTCAAAGAGAGACGAATTGGCTCCGAAATTGCACCGAGCGGTGAATTTCCCCGTACGGTGCAATTTCGTGGCCAATCGGCTATTCAAAAAACAGGCAGTTTGCCAAATATTGGCGAATTGTCAGCGAAATACAGTGATCTTCTGCGATAGTGAAATCCCCCATAGAGAAGCAATGGTTAATCTTTTAAGTGACCCCGAACAGCAGAGAAATGTCAGTGTCAGACTGCTGTTCGGTAGTTTCATTCGGCAGGTTTATTCAGGCGAATCCCAAAGGTTTCAGAGTAAAAAATATTCCCCGTTTCTATTAAATATTCATTCAACAGTTTAGTACTGATGAGAGACTGAATGGGAACGAAGAGGCTTAAGCATGTTCCCTGTTTAAAGAAAAGAGTAGAAAGTTGGGAGGAGTTACAATGGTTCCCCTTTTGTTTCAGGATTATCGCTGGGATTGGGTCTCGGGGGCAGATAACAGAAAGGGGAGGGCCAGGGGTAATAGAAAAGGGTAAGCAAAGGACAGATGAAATCAGTCTAACCTTTGTCTTTTTGGACAGCCAACTCCATTTTACCATCACCATCATCATATGAAAACCAATGACTGGATAAGTATTACTGGCTGTATCAATCTTTTATATATTCTCTATTATTATAGTCTGCTAAATATATATATTCCTAGTTCTATTATTACTTGGATAAATAGCTGCAGGTTTTCCATTGTATTGATTTGTAGGTTTTATTTAGTAGATGCTTTTGATATTCGTTACACTTTGCAATACTGTATTCCCTTATTAATTTTGTGTAGTATCTGCGTGATAGTAATTATGAATAGGTTAATTGTTCTGGTATAACTCGGCCAGAATTCAGTGATTTGTTGTTTTGTATGTTATTAGGTGCATTTGGGATCAGTAATTTTGCCTGTGTCTGTCTGAAGATTGCAGTGCCTTATAGTTAAAGTGCTCACCCTAGCAAATGACTGACGGTCAATTTTAAGAATCACGCAGATGAATAGTGGGTGTTTTAGCACCAAATAGCACTCCAAAATCGATACATTTTAATGAGCTGCAGTCATTTTGTACTGAACAGGCCGGAAGCATACAAAGCAACCTGTGATAAAACGGCCGTCCCAATGTTTATTTGCAAGTATTTTGCTTTACAGTTTATTGTCTCTGTATATAGTGTAGAGTGTTGTGTGATGTGCTATGCTGTTGTCAAAGTGTGTATCTGTATGTTACAGTTATAGGTTGTTATATTTTGCACTCATTAAACAGTAGGAGAGGCCCCTTGCTCAAGAGCTTGCACTCTAACATCCTGGGTTTCCCTAAGCACACTGTTTAGAGAAGCGTGGGTAAACATTCCATTGTGATGACTGTTATTTCTATTGTCCAGTGACTGGAGCTTTTCTATTGTCCAGTGGCTGGAGCCTGTTGTTATCTGTAATGTATTCTGGAAGGGAGGGGGGGTTGTCTCACCTGGGTGTATGTGAAATAAATAAAGTAACCCCAAGGGCTAAGCAATAAATTGATGAATAAACTCATTTGTATACTGTATTTAAGTTCACTATACTAATTGAGGCAATTTTTGAAGTGACACAGCAGTAATGTACAATCTTAGTGGCGCACTTGCTACAGTTGAGTAAATAATTATTTCAGAACGCTAACTTTGTCTTTATTGAGGGAGACTAGAGACTTATGTCCAAAATGGAGGAAACATGAGCAGTAACTCCCTCATCTTTCCCACTCGTACCATCATCATAAGAAAGCCTGGGAGTGGATAAGTATTAAGTGTATTAATTCTGTGAATTTGTCTCTATTTTGACATTATACTGTATGCGTGTGTGTAATCTATTTGGTTAAATAAGCACTAATTTACCCATTCTAGTGATTTGCATATTAGCTACAATATGCTCGTTTGATATTTGCTTCACTTTGTAATACTTGATCAAACCTTATTATTTGTATAGTCTGTATGATCTTATAAACATAGGTAATCAGTGACCGCATGGCTGGCAGCCATCTTAAGCCTCAAAAAGTCACATGTTCTGCTGCCAATGAGGAAGTGCTGCAGCAGTAACTGTATAATCTGTTTAAACTTACATTTGCGCAACTAAATTAATCCAGATGGTTTCTGCCAGACTTATGAATATATAACAATTACTAACCAAATACACATCTAAATGTGTCTGTTATAATTTCTGAAGAGGCTTATCAGCTAAACAGTGATTTTGTATGTTAGCAAATGCTGTTTCACTATTTTGGGTAGGTTGACTTAACTTCAGGCCTATAGATTAATATACTAAGCAAGAAACCGTTTCATTGGTAGACGTGGGTTAAAGACTTGGTAAAGGATTCCAGGGCTGGCGAGCCTTAAGATGGATGATAAGGAGAATGGAGTAAGAGTTTTTTAAGGAAGGCTTCAAGATACTGATTAGGGGCGAAGCGAAGGGGGGTAGGAAAGTAAAGCAGTTGAAATCAGCATATGAACTGCCAGAAATATTGAGAGAAAAGTGGGGGAAGGAGGTGCTGGTCCTAGAATGGCTGGTCCTTTAGAGAAGTCCCCATTTAGCTTAACCTAGAGGGCATTCGAGGAACGAGGCTGTAACGTAGAGGTTCCTGTCCACGGACAGACTGCTCCCCTTGAAGTCAGTATTCCGCAGAAGTACTGCTTATGGCCCAGAATGTGGGCAATAACGTACATAAGATCCTTGGGTTTTTTTCAACTCAAAATGGAGACTGCATTGATTTACATTGTGCAAGGGACACACACACAGAGAGGAAAGGTGCAGAGACAATGTAATCACATCCAGCTAGGAACAATGCATCAGATAACCGTGAGCTGGGCGACCTTGGTTGCTGGGGGGGCGAGGGGCTGACAGAAGCATGTGAAAACAAAAGGGATCCATTACTTAGAGGGGGGGAGGGTATATTACACAAAGACTGGAGCGTAATACAGAGGTTAAGTGGAGGTATGCCCGGTGTTATGTAAGAGGTTATTTGGAGGCGGCTCCTGCAAACCGCCATATGTTTTTTGGAGGCATGAGGATGGAACCAATTTTGTCCAGGTTTCAATTCAAAGCGGCTTTGGAAAAGGCTGTAAAGGTGCTGGGATGGAAAGAAACATAGAAAATTTCGGCAGATAAGCCCTTTCGGCCCATCTAGTCTGCCCAATTACATGGATAATTTACCTGGATTTATCTTTTGTCTAGGATAGCTTTATGCCTATCCCATGCCTGTTTAAATTCAATCACTGTTTTACCCTCTACCACTTCTGCTGGAAGGCTGTTCCATGTATCCACCACCCTCTCAGTGAAATAATGTTTCCTGATGTTACTTTTAAACCTTTGCCCCATTTAATCTAAAACTATGTCCTCTTGTTTTGCTACTTTGTTTCCTTCCTCTACCTTGTGGATTCCCTTTACGTATTTAAATGTTTCTATCATATCTCATCTATCTCGTCTTTTTTCCAAGCTATACATGTTAAGATCATTAAGCCTTTCCTGGTAACTTTTCTCCTTCAAGCCGTACACCATTTTAATAGCCCTTCTCTGAACTCTCTCTAAGATGTCTATATCCTTATGGAGATATGGTCTCCAGTACTGCACACAGTACTCCAAGCGAGGTCTCACCAGTGCTCTGTACAGTGGCATGAGCACTTCCCTTTTTCCTACTGCTAATACCTCTCCCTACACAACCAAGCATTCTGCCAGCATTTCCTGCTGCTCTATTACATTGACTATTTACCCTTAGATCCTCTGCAATAATAACCCCTAAATCCCAACCCTCAGATGTTGAGGTTAGGACTGTATCAAATATTCTATATTCAATCTAGGAGAAGGTGGGGGAAGCCAGATATAATGATAGGGGATATTCTGGTTTTAGGTAAATAAAATAAATAAATAAATAAAATAATAATAATTAATAAACCTTCATTTCTCTGGCAGATCGCGAGCAGTTAGGATTAAACAGCGATGGGGAAAGGGAATTTGTTTAAAGGGCACCGGTCTTAGCAGGCTAGCTGGTATTTCATAATTTACTAAGTTAGAGAGGAGAGGGTTGTGAATAAGCGGGGGTATGTATATAACCCTGATTCAATTTACAGTCGCGATAAAAAGTTGGTATGTGTTTGAGCGTTAATATTCTGTTTTTTGGGTTTTTTCTTTCAGAGCGGGCGAAGAGAGTATGGATCCTGGGACACTCCTATGTGCACTGGGCGGCTGTTCACGCTGTGGGCACAACGATGGGAGTGAACCTAGGGTTCAGCCTCACTAAAGCGGGCATTAGGTGGATAGGAAGGAGGGGTATGGGTTGGGCGCAGTTTTTAGGGGTAGCACAGGAATCTAGGAGAAGGTGGGGGAAGCCATATATAATGATAGTGCATTTAGGGGGTAACGACATAGGGGCTATGACAATGATAGATTTGCAGAATAGGGTCCGGGAAACACTTAGGTGGTTCAGGAAGGAATGGCCGGATGTTCAGATAGTGTGGTCTAACGTAATTGCTATATTAGTGTGGAGGAACTGCAGGGTGCAGGATACATCGGGAGAAAGAAGCTAAACCAGGCAGCGAAAAAGATTATGCTGGAGATGGGAGGAAAGGTTTTGGAGCATCAGAACATAGTGACAATGCAGGAGGAATTGTTTAGGGATGACGGCGTCCATTTGTCCAAGGCGAGGAACAACCTTTTCGGGGGCAACATCAAAGGGCTGATAAAGACCCTTGTGTATGGTAAGTGAAAAGGTCACGGTCTTTTATTGGTGGCGGAAAAAGAGGGTCCTCATTTTTGGTGGCGGTGAAATATGCGGCCATGGCACGTGGAGAGGCGATAGAGGGGGAGGATCTGGGGGTCTGTGTGGTGGTTTGTGCGGCCAAACACAGGTAGCCTCCTGGTTTGAAGATCCTCCCAGCCTGCTATCTGCTATAAAGAGAGCAGCGTGTGGTCGCGCTAGCTTAGGCTAGGGTCAGACGAAAGCAGTTTTAACATGCGTTTAGACGTACGAAATCACGGCCGTGCTAGCAGCAAATGACGTCCAATGCCGGGGAACACACGAAGTACGGCCGCACGAAAGTTCGTCCGCGCAATGCAAGTGGCAAACGAACGCATTTTTTCTAGAACGTCAAACCGCTAGTACGGACGTACAGAGTGCGCTGCGTCCGCTAGAGGCGTGTGTGTGAGTGATTGGGAGACGTCAGACGCTGCTAATGTCCGGCCAACATAACGTCCAGACACAAAAAGTGTTTTATTGATGATCCGTACAAAATCACGGACGAAAGGGCGCATCGTATGACCGCTATCGCGTATTCCGTGAAAAAATGCGTCCATTCGTTCGAACGCACTTTTTCACAGACAACGCAAAAAATGCGTTAGTCTGACCCTAGCCTAAGCCACGTGGGGCCGGCCGCTATTTCTGGGCAATGCTGGTGGTTCATTGCGGTTGCCAGTGTTATCTGGTGTTACCTATTCCAAGAAAGCGAGGATCGCTGATAATTCTGCCACAAAGGCAATGATTTTTGGCATTTGATTTATAAATAAAAGACGTGACCTTTTCAAACCGCCAATACTTTTGTCATGTGTTTTTATTTATGGGGAGAGTGGGGGCGGGGGGTGGGGGGATGGTTTGGGGGGTTGAAGGGAAGTAAAGGTAACTTAAGAGAAAGGTAATGGTGGGAAGAGAAATAAGGGTAAAATGCTTAGTACTGATGAGAGACTGAATGGGAACGAAGAGGCTTAAGCATGTTCCCTGTTTAAAGAAAAGAGTAGAAAGTTGGGAGGAATTACAATGGTTCCCCTTTTGTTTCAGGATTATCGCTGGGATTGGGTCCCGGGGCAGATAACAGAAAGGGGAGGGCCAGGGGTAATAGAAAAGGGTAAGCAAAGGACAGATGAAATCAGTCTAACCTTTGTCTTTTTCCCACCTTACCCACCCTGTTTTTAGGTTACTGCCTGTTTACCGAGTCGAAAAGGTCACGTCGTCAGAGAGCAGCATTGACCACGGATAGGGGCTAATGAAGTGGTGATTCCGCCAGTCATTTCAAGACCGCCCGTGGGTTCCCATATGGAGTCATACCATGTCGCAGGAAGCCGGTTGGTGGTTTGTGCAGCCAAAGCCGGTGGATTGTTTTAGATATGGGCATGGTTAGTTGAGGTGCAGTCAGGTAATTTCACCATGTTACATGAAGCCAGCTGGTGGTTTGTGCGGCCAAAGCTGGGGGATTGTTTTTTCAGTAAAGACATGGTTAGTTGAGGTGCAGTCAGATCATTTCACCACCTTACACGAAGCCAGCTGGTGGTTTGTGCGGCCAAAGATGATGGGATTACATCAACAGTTACTTCAAATGGTGAAATATGCGGCCCTGGCAGGTGGAGAGGCGATAGAGGGGGAGGATCTGGGGGTCTGTGTGGTGGTTTGTGTGGCCAAACACAGGTAGCCTCCTGGTTTGAAGATCCTCCCGGGCCTGCTATCTGCTATAAAGAGAGCAGCGTGTGGTCGCGCTAGCTCAGCCACGTGGGACCGGCCGCTAGTTCTGCGCAATGCTGGTGGTTCATTGCGTTTGCCAGTGTTATCTGGCTGGATCTATAGCAGTGAAATATGCGGCCCTGGCACGTGGAGAGGCGATAGAGGGGGAAGATCTGGGGGTCTTGTGGTGGTTTGTGCGGCCAAACACAGGTAGCCTCCTGGTTTGAAGATCCTCCCGGCCTGCTATCTGCTATAAAGAGAGCAGCGTGTGGTCGCGCTAGCTTAGCCACGTGGGGCCGGCCGCTATTTCTGGGCAATGCTGGTGGTTCATTGCGGTTGCCAGTGTTATCTGGCTGGATCTATGGTACCAGTGTTATCTGGTGTTACCTAGTCCAAGAAAGCGAGGATCGCTGATAATTCTGCCACAAAGGCAATGATTTTTGGCCTTTGATTATAAATAAAAGACGTGACCTTTTCAAACCGCCAATACTTTTGTCATGTGTTTTTATTTATGGGGAGAGTGGGGGCGGGGGGTGGGGGGGTATGGTTTGGGGGGTTGAAGGGAAGTAAAGGTAACTTATAAGAGTAAAATGCTTTTTCTTTTCATTTGTAGCAAAAAAGTCTCTTTTATTTATTTATTTATTTTTTTAGGCATTTTTCAGGATTTTTTCAGCTAATTTTTGTGTTTTAAAAAATGCCGTTTGTTGTTTGTTTTCTTTTCTGTAACAAACCTTTTTATCATTACTCATAGGACGTTTATGTTATTTCCAGGCATTTTCGTGCAGTAGTTGATTTTTTTTCTAAACACCTTTTAAAAGTTGCAGGTTTTTTTTTTAACCCATTCGTTGGCTTGTCGGCTTTTTCTGGTGGCTGGTCGGCGCTCTGTTCAGCGGCTGATTGATTTCAACGGTTTAACACCAGATGCATTCGGTGGGTTTTCGGCAGTTTTTTGGATCGATTCTGTGTTTTTTTCAATGTTTTTTCAGATCGCTTTGGCGGTTTAGTAGCCGTTTATCGGATGCGTTCGGCGGCTTGTTCCCTGCAGTTTGGGGACCCTGCAGTGAATGCTGCTCGCTCAGATTGCTGCTTGTTTGGACTGCTGTTCGTTTGGACTGCTGCTCGCTCAGATTGCTGCTGCTCGCTCAGATTGCTGCTGCTCGCTCAGATTGCTGCTGCTCGCTCAGATTGCTGTTAGCTCAGATTGATGCTCACTCAGACAACCGCTTGCTCAGATCGCTGCTAGCTCAGACTGCTACTAGCTCAGACTGCTGCTCACTCAGACTGCTGCTCGCTCAGATTGCTGCTAGCTCAGAATGATTGCTGCTCGCTCAGACTGCTGCTTGCTCAGATCGCTGCTTGCTCAAATCGCTGCTAGCTCAGACAGCTGCTCAGTCAGACAGCTGCTCGGTCAGGCAGCTGCTCGCTCAGACAGCTGCTCGCTCAGACAGCTGCTCGCTCAGACAGCTGCTCGCTCAGACTGTTACTCGCTCAGATGGCTGCTCGCTCAGACTGCTGTTCGCTCAGATCGCTGCTCGCTCACACGGCTACTCGCTCAGATGGTTGCTCGCTCAGATGGCCTCCCTCTGTCACTCCTCTCCCCCCTACAATCCATTCTGAACGCCTCCGCCAGGCTAATTCACCTCACCCGCCGCTCTGTCTCTGCCGCTCCCCTCTGCGAGTCCCTTCACTGGCTCCCCATCCACTGCAGAATAAGTTCAAAATCCTTATCCTTACCTACAAAACCCTCACTAACTCAGCGCCCACTACCTGTACTCACTAATCACCAAATACACCCCAGCCCGCTCCCTAAGGTCAAACAGTGACCTGCGCCTAGCTTCTCCCCGCATCACCTCTTCCATGATAGACTGCAGGATTTCTCACGCGCAGCCCCACTCTCTGGAACGCTCTCCCTCGTACTGTCAGACTTTCCCTAATCTCTCTTCCTTCAAACGCTCCCTTAAAACGTTCCTATTTAGGAAGCCTACCACCCAACTCACTGACGCAACCATCAATCACTCTCACCTTACAGTCCTCTCCTCCTGTTTCCAACCCCAACCCTCCTAGATTGTGAGTTCCTACGGGAATAGGGCCCTCATCTCCTCCTGTACTGTTTGTCAAATGTTGTTCAATGTATTGTAACCCTGTCTATACTGTGCTTATTGTACAGCGCTGCGGAATATGCTGGCGCTTTATAAATAAAGAATAATAATAATAATAATAATAATAATAAGATGGCTGCTCGCTCAGACTGCTGCTCGCTCAGACGGCTGCTCGCTCAGACGGCTGCTAGCTCAGACAGCTGCTCGCTCAGACTGCTACTCGCTCAGATGGCTGCTCGCTCACACTGTTACTCGCTCAGACGGCTGCTCGCTCAGACGGCTGCTAGCTCAGACGGCTGCTCGCTCAGACGGCTGCTCGCTCAGACGGCTGCTCGCTCAGACGGCTGCTAGCTCAGACAGCTGCTCGCTCAGACTGCTACTCGCTCAGATGGCTGCTCGCTCACACTGTTACTCGCTCAGACGGCTGCTCGCTCAGACGGCTGCTAGCTCAGGCTAGGGTCAGACTGAGGCAGTGCGAACGCGCGTTCTGGCGCACATAATCACGGCCGCACTAGCAGCAGATGCCGGGCAATGACGGCCAATATACGAAGTACGCGTCGCACAAAAGTCCGTCCGCGCAACGCAAGTGGAAAATGAACGCATTTTTTCAGAGAACGTTAAACCGCTGGTACTGACGTACAGAGTGCGCTGCGGCCGCATGGCAGCGTGTGTGCGAGATTAGGAGACGTCAGACGCTGCTAGTGTGCGGCCAACATAACGTTCAAACAGCCGGATTTCCTAGACTTCTTTTTACCCCATCGTCATGAAATACGTCCAGAATTGCGCATCGTCTGACCACTTAACGTATTCCGTGTGAAAAAATGCGTGCGCACGCATCGACGTACATTTTGACGGTGGCCGCAGAAAATGCGCTCATCTGTCCCTAGCCTCAGACGGCTGCTAGCTCAGACGGCTGCTCGCTCAGACGGCTGCTCGCTCAGACGGCTGCTCGCTCAGACGGCTGCTAGCTCAGACAGCTGCTCGCTCAGTCCACTGCTAGCTCAGACTGCTACTCGCTCAGATGGCTGCTCGCTCACACTGTTACTCGCTCAGATGGCCGCTCGCTCAGATGGCTGCTCGCTCACACTGTTACTCGCTCAGATGGCTGCTCGCTCAGATGGCTGCTCGCTCACACTGTTACTCACTCAGACGGCTGCTCACTCAGACGGCTGCTCGCTCAGACGGCTGCTCGCTCAGACAGCTGCTCGCTCAGATGGCTGCTCGCTCACACTGTTACTCGCTCAGATGGCTGCTCGCTCAGATGGCTGCTTGCTCAGACGGCTGCTCGCTCAGATGGCTGCTCGCTCAGACAGCTGCTCGCTCAGATGGCTGCTCGCTCACACTGTTACTCGCTCAGATGGCTGCTCGCTCAGACGGCTGCTCGCTCAGACGGCTGCTCGCTCAGACAGCTGCTCGCTCAGACGGCTGCTCGCTCAGACTGCTACTCGCTCAGATGGCTGCTCGCTCACACTGTTACTCGCTCAGATGGCTGCTCGCTCAGACAGCTGCTCGCTCAGACTGCTACTCGCTCAGACTGCTACTCGCTCAGATGGCTGCTCGCTCAGATGGCTGCTCGCTCAGACTGCTGTTCGCTCAGATCGCTGCTCGCTCACACGACTACTCGCTCAGATGGCTGCTCACTCACACGGCTACTCGCTCAGATGGCTGCTCGCTAACACTGTTACTCGCTCAGATGGCTGCTCGCTCAGACAGCTGCTTGCTCAGGTGGCTGCTTGCTCAGATGACTGCTCGCTCAGACGGCAGGATTTCTCACGCGCAGCCCCCACTCTCTGGAACGCTCTCCCTCGTACTGTCAGACTTTCCCCTAACTTCTCTTCCTTCAAACGCTCCCTTAAAACATTCCTATTTAGGGAAGCCTACCACCCAACTCACTGACGCAACCATGAATCACTCTCACCTTACAGTCCTCTCCTCCTGTTTCCAACCCCAACCCTCCTAGATTGTGAGTTCCTACGGGAATGGGGCCCTCATCTCCTCCTGTACTGTTTGTCAAATGTTGTTCAATGTATTGTAACCCTGTCTATACTGTGCTTATTGTACAGCGCTGCGGAATATGCTGGCGCTTTATAAATAAAGAATAATAATAATAATAATAAAATAATAATAAGATGGCTGCTCGCTCAGACTGCTGCTCGCTCAGACTGCTGTTCGCTCAGATCGCTGCTCGCTCAGACTGCTACTCGCTCAGATGGCTGCTCGCTCAGATGGCTGCTCGCTCACACTGTTACTCGCTCAGACGGCTGCTCGCTCAGATGGCTGCTCGCTCAGACGGCTGCTCGCTCAGATGGCTGCTCGCTCAGACGGCTGCTCGCTCAGACAGCTGCTCGCTCAGGCCGCTGCTCGCTCAGACTGCTACTTGCTCAGATGGCTGCTCGCTCACACTGTTACTCGCTCAGACGGCTGCTCGCTCAGACGGCTGCTCGCTCAGACGGCTGCTAGCTCAGACAGCTGCTCGCTCAGACTGCTACTCGCTCAGATGGCTGCTCGCTCACACTGTTACTCGCTCAGACGGCTGCTCGCTCAGACGGCTGCTAGCTCAGACGGCTGCTCGCTCAGACGGCTGCTCGCTCAGACGGCTGCTAGCTCAGACAGCTGCTCGCTCAGACTGCTACTCGCTCAGATGGCTGCTCGCTCACACTGTTACTCGCTCAGACGGCTGCTCGCTCAGACGGCTGCTAGCTCAGACGGCTGCTAGCTCAGACGGCTGCTCGCTCAGACGGCTGCTAGCTCAGACAGCTGCTCGCTCAGTCCACTGCTAGCTCAGACTGCTACTCGCTCAGATGGCTGCTCGCTCACACTGTTACTCGCTCAGACGGCTGCTCGCTCAGACGGCTGCTCGCTCAGACGGCTGCTCGCTCAGACAGCTGCTCGCTCAGATGGCTGCTCGCTCACACTGTTACTCGCTCAGATGGCTGCTCGCTCAGACGGCTGCTCGCTCAGACAGCTGCTCGCTCAGACGGCTGCTCGCTCAGACTGCTACTCGCTCAGATGGCTGCTCGCTCACACTGTTACTCGCTCAGATGGCTGCTCGCTCAGACAGCTGCTCGCTCAGACTGCTACTCGCTCAGACTGCTACTCGCTCAGATGGCTGCTCGCTCAGATGGCTGCTCGCTCAGACTGCTGTTCGCTCAGATCGCTGCTCGCTCACACGACTACTCGCTCAGATGGCTGCTCACTCACACGGCTACTCGCTCAGATGGCTGCTCGCTCAGACAGCTGCTTGCTCAGGTGGCTGCTCGCTCAGATGACTGCTTGCTCAGGTGGCTGCTCGCTCAGATGACTGCTCGCTCAGACGGCTGCTCGCTCAGACGGCTGCTCGCTCAGACAGCTGCTCGCTCAGACTGCTACTCGCTCAGATGGCTGCTCGCTCACACTGTTACTCGCTCAGATGGCTGCTCGCTCAGACAGCTGCTTGCTCAGATGGCTGCTCGCTCAGATGACTGCTCGCTCAGACGGCTGCTCGCTCAGACGGCTGCTCGCTCAGACAGCTGCTCGCTCAGACTGCTACTCGCTCAGATGGCTGCTCGCTCACACTGTTACTCGCTCAGATGGCTGCTCGCTCAGACAGCTGCTTGCTCAGATGGCTGCTCGCTCAGATGACTGCTCGCTCAGACGGCTGCTCGCTCAGACGGCTGCTCGCTCAGACGGCTGCTCGCTCAGACCGCTGCTCGCTCAGAATGCTACTCGCTCAGATGGCTGCTCGCTCACACTGTTACTCGCTCAGACGGCTGCTTGCTCAGACGGCTGCTCGCTCAGACAGCTGCTTGCTCTGACGGCTGCTCGCTCAGACTGCTACTCGCTCAGACAGCTGCTCGCTCACATGGCTACTCGCTCAGATGGCTGCTCGCTCACACTGTTACTCGCTCAGATGGCTGCTCGCTCAGACTGCTACTCGCTCAGATTGCTGCTCGCTTATACTGCTATTTGCTCAGATCGCTGCTCGCTCAGATCGCTGCTAGCTCAGACTGCACACGATTTGTTATGTTTGACTGGGGAAAGTGAAAGGATTAATTTACATTAAGCAATATTTTGTTATCCTCGTCATTTCTTCCTAATGAACAGCTTCTTTACCCTCCGTCCTCATTCTCCTCTTTTTCATGGATGCCGAATCCCTATTTTCAGTTTTCCATTACATGGGGACAAAGAGCTTCAAACATCCAGGTCATGGCTGAATCAATACAAGATGGTCCTTCTAGAAATGGTGAAATCTGAATATGCTACTTTTGGACAGACTCCTCTTATTATCAAGGTTAGATTGCGTTACTACACTTACCCGCCCCGCGCTCCAACAGAGCCGGTGATGAAGCCTCCAGGAACAGATCATGCAATAATTCAGAGCCAGGTAGAAGGTGCACTATATGTCTTTTGATCTTGGCGGGTTCATTGATTTCTTCAGTCTTTATGCACTCTTCCTCAAAAAAATGGACTTGTGGATGTGTATATATTGTGGATATAGTCCATCGAGGCTCCAGAGGCAGCTTCTACACTTCAAAATCTAACACAGAGACGGCAATGCCCTTGGAACCTAAAGAAGACTTTACTGAGTTTGACAGGTTCTTGACGGCTACGTCCTTTATCAATATTAATGATGTCTGCAGTAGTTTCCCGTAACCGCTATACCTCGACGTCTTCTTGACGTGGGATATAGATTGGGCTTCTCTTCAAACATTCACAAGGTGCTTTCACGTTTCTCAAGGAATTCAACCTATAACACAGATTCAACCCAGACATGAATGCGAATGGCTTTCAGTCCATTATCAATCAATATTTTAGATGGTTTAGCATGAAGACCTCATTCTTACCGTTGGCAAAGTGATACCACCGCAAACAGGCGATGTCCATGAAAATCCATGAAAAGCAGGTTTGGCCAAACCCTTTGTTATTCCGGACCTGATAAGGTTACTGTGACGAGAATTACTGGGGGTACATGGACTTGGCATTAGTGTTGAGGTGTGGAACTGTGGCTTCTGGGGCGTCTGACACCATCATTATTCCCCAACCCTCCTCTCCCCTGTCCAAGTCACCGTGTGTCTATACAGGGAGTCTGTGTTATGTGTGAATATTTTTATTCTCATTATTGTCTATGTTTATGTTACTGTTATTATGGATAATATCATTACTGTGTCACTGCAGCCCTTTCCACCCCCCCCCCCGCATAGACTGTTTTACATCTTTGAAAGGATCGAGTGGTCTTTGTTTACCAAACATTGCAACTGTATCAGGCTGTCCCGCGTTTGTGCTATTATTTACTCCAGGTGTCTCAAGGTACTCGCCAGCCGACCGTTTACAAATGGAGCGCCTGACGAAAGCCAACACACCAGCATCACTGCGCGGCTCATGTAACTGGCAGTGGCGGCTCGTGGACTGCACTAGACCCCCACTAGCGACGCGGACCCCCACTAGCGACGCGAAAGGTGGACGCCATCTGATGATGCAGAGAGGAGAAGAAAGTGGAGCAAAAGAAAGAAAGAGGCAGAGGAAAAAAAAGAAAGAGGCTTGTGGGTCTTTCTGCCTTTAGTTTTGCCTTCAGCAAGTGAAATTCATGCTCAATTGGAGTGAAATTCATGCTCAATTGGAGTGAGATCAGGTGACTCGCTATTGCCGTGTGTTTTGGATCATTGTCCATCTGTACCGTAAAGCGCCGTCCATCAACTTTGCAGCATTTGGCTGAATCTGGGCTGACCGTATATCTCTAAACACTGCTGAATGCCTCCGGCTGCTTCTGTCTTCTGTCACATCATCAATAAACACCAATGACCCAGTGCCACTGGAACAGCTTTTGATTCAATTGTCCGATTACTTTTGGTCCCTTGAAAAAGGAGGGTTGGCTTCTCTTAAGAGCTGTGATTCCTAAACCCTTCCTCCAATTTGGATGTCCATACCCTCAAATTAAACCTGAGAGTCTGCACTTTCAGCCCATATCCATCCGCGCTAGGCGTACGCGGGCTCCGTAGCGTCTGCGCAGAACCGATCCATCGGCTGCCTGTCTGAGAAGGCTGAAGATCGCATGCGGCTCAGAGGGTGATGTCGGGACGCTCTCTGCCCACTGACATCGCTGATGACCGATCTGGTGCCCGGCAGCCAGGAAATTCAAAATCCCGGCTGCTGATGACACTGTGCGGGGTGGAAGAAACTGTTCCACTTCACCCCACAATTGCACCTAAATGGGGCTGCGGGGGGGGCCCTTTACATCCTGACCGCCTTAAAAAGATAAAGTGGTCAGGATGAGTAGAGCGTCCCTTTAAAACGCAGCATGCCGTGACATTATTCTGCTCCTTATCACTGCGACGCCGTAAAGGTTGAAACCGGTGGATCTATTCTAGATGATATACATTTCAGGAGGTGACCTCCTCTTGCGGCCGCGTATGTCACCGTTTTGAGCAGACTGTCGGGTTTGTGCTCGCACGATGCCCTGAAATCACTGGAAAGCATTTTTTTCCTCCGTATTCTCAGACCGTCTGGGAGACGGACCAGAAGTAATCGAATGCGGCGGGTGACCTTTCCGATGACGAGTCGTAAACTGACATCTCTTCAGGAACAGCTGACGTATAATTAATTAATTGCCCCCCCAACCACAGTACAGATACCCCGGCAGGCAGCTCGTAGACAGATGCTGCGCCCCGTCTTTCTGTGTCACTGCTGCGGGGCTGACATGGTTTAGTATCGCGACGTAATGCTTTTCTGAATCATGCGAATGTAATGATGTAAGTGTTGCCTTTCCTGCCCTTCAGAGACCGCCGAATGATATCCGTTAACTTGGTGATTAAAGCTCACACACAGCACTCCTTACTCCTTACGTACCGTCGCATTCAATTCAAGACGTCTGCTTCTACAAACGTGGCAAAAAAACCTGACAGTGGCTTCTCACATGGTAATGAAGGGGTTAAAATAAATATAGTCAAATGTCCTTGATAGGCCATGAATACATATGTAAATAAAAATGTTACAACAAATGATTTCTAACACGTTTATTGTACTTCGCGACACATTTTTGGGAGCCTTACAACCAGGTGTCAAGTCGAGCCGGGAACGCGCAGGAACGGAGTTCCTCCACTATATTCTCAGAGGGAACGGAGTTCCCATTTGGCCCTCACATAGAGCAGCTTTTACTAGATTCCAATCAAATGATTCCTTAATAAGTCGCCCAAAATATATGATATTTATTACAATGATCATAGGATTCCCTAAAACACAGCCTATCTTTATGTTTAACCCCATAGCGTCCAATGACGTACCAGGTACGTCCTACGAAAACGGTTGCTTAACGCCCAAGGACGTACCTGGTACAGCATGTCTTTAAACCACCCTTCCTCCCAATACTCACCTCTCTGGCCGGGGTCCTGCGGTGGTCTTACTTCAAGGCTTTTAAGCCCTGGCTGTCACTCTGACATCATTGCACCGGGCAGCAATTTCAGGCGCCCCCCCCCCCCGGCGGAGCCTGGAGAGTGCCTGAAAGGGAGGGGGTCCTACACAAAGGTGAAATGGCTCAGCAGTGAAGGGGTCAAAAAGCAAAAAACATGTAAACATTGGGTATTTCTAAACTCAGGACAAAATTTCGAAACTATTTAGCCAGGGTCTTTTTTTGGCGGTTGTAGATTTGGGGGGGGGGGGGGTTTCAAAGTCCGAAAAAAAGTTTTTTTCCCCCATTTTTTCTTCATCATATTTCATAGCTTTTTTATAGGAAATAATACGATATGATGAAAATAATGGTATCTTTAGAAAGTCCATTTAATGGCAAGAAAAACGGTATATAATATGTGTGGGTTCCATAAACGAGTAAGAGAAAAATTCGACCTAAACACAAACAGCGCAGAAATGTAAAAAACAGCCTTGGGGTTAAACATTGATATTGAATTTGCAAGTGGAGCAGTGGGTTAATTGCAGCTAAACTCCGGACCTTCAGATGTTTATTGCCTACAATTCCCAGAATTCTTCGAATGCAGTAGATGCTACAGAATCATGGGAGATGTAGTTCGGAGGCATCCCCAACTGTGTAGAGCAGCGCTGCCAAACTCCGGCCCTTCAGATGTTTATTGCCTACAATTCCCAGAATTCTTTGAATGCAGTAGATGCTAGAGAATCATGGGAGATGTATTTCAAAGACATCTGGGGGGGCAGAGTTTGAGATCACCCTCTTGTTTTCAAGTTTCTCTCTCTAAAAACATGCTGTCTTTCCTCTAGTCGGCATCCCTAGGTCCAGAATACGCACATGAGGTCAACGGATATGTTGGTGGCACTGTCAGGCCTGCAGCTGGGGTTGCCAGATCAGCCATGTTTTCCTGTACACATATTACTATTTCCTGCAGAGGGGAGCACAGGTAAAAGTCCTGCCCTGCAACATGTATAATTCATATGCTGCAGGAGGGAAATCAAGGCAGGTCACCTGGGATTCCTCTGATTTCTTACCTGGATTATACATGCTGCAGGGTGGCATTTTTCATGCACTGCCCATCAGCATGATTTAAGTATATGGTCTCAGGAAAACATGGCCGATCCGGCAACTCTAGCGCTACAGTGTATTTGAAACCGATGTGGGAGCAGAATCCACGTAACGAACGCACAGTAAGTGATTATAACGTAACCTGGTGTAACCTGAGTGAGATTACTTACACGGTGAGGGTTTGTGTCGGTGATACATACAGGGCATTTACCTCTAGAACATACGAATATCCACACCGTTACGGTTGACTAGAAACCATGTAGCGTGAGTAAATGAGAGACATAAAGCGCAGAATGGAAAAAAGAAAGATGTGTGTTGTTGGAGTGAATATGTTTTCACTAGTGCTTATCTAGAAAAATATTTAAACTGCGCATATATCTGTTATGTAAACATTAATTTAGTTTTGCACTTAGTGGAGATTACCAGATATTCTTTCAGAACCGGGAGAAAATGTTTGTGAAATGATGTGGGATTAGATTAACTGCATCTATTAATTTTGGTAGCGTTATGTTAAAGGGCCAGTACCACAAAAAAATGCAATCTCCTTATTGTGTTTTATTTGATGTTGCTGATATCTTACATGTGTTTTATTTTTCTCTTGTTTAGTTATGAAAATATTTTCCTCTATATGTGTCACTGGGTGCATCCATTGTGTGATATTTTCCTCTATATGTGTCACTGGGTGCATCCATTGTGTGATATTTTCCTCTATATGTGTCACTGAGTGCATCCATTGTGTGATATTTTCCTCTATATGTGTCACTGGGTGCATCCATTGTGTGATATTTTCCTCTATATGTGTCACTGGGTGCATCCATTGTGTGATATTTTCCTCTATATGTGTCACTGGGTGCATCCATTGTGTGATATTTTCCTCTATATATGTCACTGGGTGCATCCATTGTGTGATATTTTCCTCTACATATGTCACTGGGCGCATCCATTGTGTGATATTTTCCTCTATATGTATCACTGGGTGCATCCTTTGTGTGATATTTTCTTCTATATGTGTCACTGGGTGCATCCATTGTGTGATATTTTCCTCTATATGTGTCACTGGGTGCACCCATTGTGTGATATTTTCCTCTATATATGTCACTGGGCGCATTCATTGTGTGGTACATATTTCCCTCTATATCTGTCACTTGGTGCATCCATTGTGTGATATTTTACTCTATATGTGTCACTTGGTGCATCCATTGTGTGATCTTTTGTGTTGCTTGTAAACTGCCCCCCCCACAGTATCTTTACATCACTTGCTCCTCACTGTGTGGCTTTGAAGTGAATGGGTCGATCACCGACTCGCATCATTGTATTGTGTGGGATGTATTCAAAGGACATCACCAGGGGGAAGATTATGGGGGTTATTCAGAGAGAAGTGAAAATTCTAGGTCAAAATAGCCAAACCATAAAAATGCTCTCATTTATCTCACTTTCCAAATCCGCTATTTGGTCTAGATTGTTCTCTTCTCCTGCCGTTCTCCTGTGCTCCACCGCTCTCTGAATAACCCTGCATATGTCTTTTAAGCTCCCCGTCTTATCTCATTCAGCTTCAAAACACTTATCTTAGTTAGCCCTGAGAACAATAGACCTCCTGCAACCCCATCTAATCACTCCCTCATTAACTCCACCTCATTAACTGATAAATACTGTAGATTGGATAAAACCAGCTGTAAAGTAAAACATGTGCACAGATTTTGGTAATGTTGCACAGTGGCGTAGCGTGGGTTGTCAGCGCCCGGGGCCAGCCAAGAATTGTGCGCCCCCCCAACCTGTGGACACGTTATCGATATTGCCCCAGCTCTCACATGAATATTGGCCCAGCCAGCTCTCACATGGATATTGACCCAGCTCTCACATGGATATTGCCCCAGCTCTCACATGGATATTGCCCCAGCCAGCTCTCACATGGATATTGCCCCTGCCAGCTCTCACATGGATATTGCCCCAGCTCACACATGGATATTGCCCCAGCTCACACATGGATATTGCCCCAGCCAGCTCTCACATGGATATTGCCCCAGCTCTCACATGGATATTGCCCCAGCTCTCACATGGATATTGCCCCAGCCAGCTCTCACATGAATATTGCCCCAGCTCTCACATGAATATTGACCCAGCTCTCACATGAATATTGCCCCAGCTCTCACATGACTATTGCCCCAGCTCACACATGAATATTGCCCCAGCTCACACATGGATATTGCCCCAGCTCACACATGGATATTGCCCCAGCCAGCTCTCACATGGATATTGCCCCAGCTCACACATGGATATTGCCCCAGCTCACACATGGATATTGCCCCAGCTCTCACATGGATATTGCCCCAGCTCACACATGGATATTGCCCAGCTCACACATGGATATTGCCCCAGCTCACACATGGATATTGCCCCAGCTCACACATGGATATTGCCCCAGCTCTCACATGGATATTGCCCCAGCTCACACATGGATATTGCCCCAGCTCACACATGGGTATTGCCCCAGCTCTCACATGGATATTGCCCCAGCTCTCACATGGATATTGCCCCAGCTCTCACATGGATATTGCCCCAGCTCACACATGGATATTGCCCCAGCTCACACATGGATATTGCCCGCTCACACATGGATATTGCCCCAGCTCTCACATGGATATTGCCCCAGCTCTCACATGGATATTGCCCCAGCTCTCACATGGATATTGCCCCAGCTCACACATGGATATTGCCCCAGCCAGCTCTCACATGGATATTGCCCCAGCTCACACATGGATATTGCCCCAGCTCACACATGGATATTGCCCCAGCTCTCACATGGATATTGCCCCAGCTCTCACATGGATATTGCCCCAGCTCACACATGGATATTGCCCAGCTCACACATGGATATTGCCCCAGCTCACACATGGATATTGCCCCAGCTCACACATGGATATTGCCCCAGCTCTCACATGGATATTGCCCCAGCTCACACATGGATATTGCCCCAGCTCACACATGGGTATTGCCCCAGCTCTCACATGGATATTGCCCCAGCTCTCACATGGATATTGCCCCAGCTCTCACATGGATATTGCCCCAGCTCACACATGGATATTGCCCCAGCTCACACATGGATATTGCCCCAGCTCACACATGGATATTGCCCCAGCTCTCACATGGATATTGCCCCAGCTCTCACATGGATATTGCCCCAGCTCTCACATGGATATTGCCCCAGCTCACACATGGATATTGCCCCAGCCAGCTCTCACATGGATATTGCCCCAGCTCACACATGGATATTGCCCGCTCACACATGGATATTGCCCCAGCTCTCACATGGATATTGCCCCAGCTCTCACATGGATATTGCCCCAGCTCACACATGGATATTGCCCAGCTCACACATGGATATTGCCCCAGCTCACACATGGATATTGCCCCAGCTCACACATGGATATTGCCCCAGCTCTCACATGGATATTGCCCCAGCTCACACATGGATATTGCCCCAGCTCACACATGGGTATTGCCCCAGCTCTCACATGGATATTGCCCCAGCTCTCACATGGATATTGCCCCAGCTCTCACATGGATATTGCCCCAGCTCACACATGGATATTGCCCCAGCTCACACATGGATATTGCCCCAGCTCACACATGGATATTGCCCCAGCTCTCACATGGATATTGCCCCAGCTCTCACATGGATATTGCCCCAGCTCACACATGGATATTGCCCCAGCTCTCACATGGATATTGCCCCAGCTCTCACATGGATATTGCCCCAGCTCACACATGGATATTGTCCCAGCTCTCACATGGATATTGCCCCAGCTCACACATGGATATTGCCCCAGCTCTCACATGGATATTGCCCCAGCTCACACATGGATATTGTCCCAGCTCTCACATGGATATTGCCCCAGCTCACACATGAATATTGCCCCAGCTCAGGCACTCCTGCTGCCCGGCATCTGGGTCCCCTCAACCCACGGGCCCTTGGGCGGCACCCGAGGGCCCGGCGGGTCAGTCCAGGCCTCAAGTTTTAGGGGCGCAAATTTCTTTTGAAATTATGAGCCCCTAACAAAACTGCGCCCGGGGCCACGGCCACCCCAGCCCCCCCCCCCACGCTACACCACTGATGTTGCATCATGGGAAAAATCCACAAAAAATGGAACAGGAGAGAAACAAAATCGAATTTTATTTTCCCTTATTATATGCAATTACTTCAGACAAAGAAAACCAAACTCAGCATATGTGTTATAATGTGTTTTATAATGTGGTTTTGTTTGTAACACAGAAGTGATGTGTTAGAGCTTGTGTAAATGGTAGTGTCCCTTTAAAGATCTGCTGCATTGCTTGACAAGGGCATGGAGATCTTTTTCCTTGCAATGGAATGGAGGGACTTTACTGTGGCTCATTATCCACATTGTTAGGCTGGGGTCAGACGAGCGTGATTTCTACGGGCTGTACGTCCGTGCAGTACGGACATCGTCAGTACGGATGACGCAGTAGTGGTCACACAGTCCGTTTTTTCACTGAAGTTATTTTTTAACGGATGTAGGAGGGGAAAATAAATTACAATGAAAAAACATTGTGTCCGTCAAAAATGCTGGACGTATAAATGCAGTCCGTCTGACCTCGCTCCATCACTCACACACAAAGCTATGCAGACGTTGTGGACGCAGCGCACTCCGCACGTCCGTTCTAGCAGTATTACGTTCTTGCCTAACCTGCGTCCGTTTGCCGCGGCCGTTGTGCGTCCGCAGTTCAGTGCGGACGTACTTCGTGTGTCAGGCTCCAATGGACTTTCTTTCATGCTATCACGGACGTACTTTTAGGCGCAATCACGGACGTGAACACTACGCTCGTCTGACACCAGCCTTAGAGTGTCTTTTCTAGGATAACAACCCCACAAGTTAATGATGATGGCTGTCCTCCTATTCCACGTGGATCTATCGATCTGACTCCCTTAGGTTTGCTGGATCGGCCATGTTTTCCTGGACACATAATATATTCATGCTGACAGGCAGTGCATGAAAAATGCAACCCCGCAGCATGTAGCATCCATACGCTGCAGGTAAGAATCCCAGGTGATCTGCCTTGATGTCCTTCCTGCAGCATATGAATTATACATGTTGCAGGGCAGTACTTTTTCCCTGTGCTCTACTCACTTGCAAATGATTTCCCTTGTCCTGCAGCATATGAATTATACATGTTGCAGGGCAGTGCTTTTCCTGTGTTTTCCCTCTGGATGAAATAGTGATGAGGTCACCTTTAGGGGTAAGTCATTTTTTGTGCAGAAGCTTTGGCTCAGGGAGATGTTTTATATGTTGCAGCTCGTCTTGATTGCGTTTACTTTGAGACTTTTGGAGCCTTTGTGATTAATATCAACTCTGTGTGAGTTTTAAAAAAGATTAAAGGGTTAAAACAGGAGTGTGTCAGGACTCAGGAGGGGATAATGTTTAAGCCTCCTGTCCCACCATAACCTTAGAGTATCTCTAATGGGGGCAGACCGCAGCCAGGTGACCAGCTCGACACCCCCCCCCCCTCTAAGAATGTCTGATATTGTTATTATTTTCTGTTTAATCATTTTCTAGTTAAATGTATCTGTGCCTCATATGGAGGCGGGTTACAGGATGCTCGATGTCGTCCTGAACGCATTGGATTTCTTTGTACGATGTGCGGCCTTGTAGTTTGTGGGGGGGGGGGGCGGGTTTGGGCTGCAGGTAGTGTTACCAGATCGGCCATGTTTTCCTGAACACGTTTTATTTATTCGTGTCGAGGAGCGGAGCATGAAAAACGCCACCCCCCCCCCCCGCAGCATGTAGAATCCGGTAAAGGTAATCCCTTATTTAAGCGTCTTTTATCCCCTTTGGTAGAATCAAGCGTTTTAGGCTAGGGTCAGACTAACGCATTTTTCGCGTCGTCCGTGAAAAAGTGCGTTCGAACGAATGGATGTATTTTTTCACGGAATACGCGATAGCGGTCATTCGATGCGCATTTTCGCCCGTGATTTTGTACGGATCATCAATAAAACACTTTTTGCGTCTGGACGTTATGTTGGCCGGACATGAGCAGCATCTGACGTCTAATCACACACACGCCGCTAGCGGACGCAGCGCACTCTGTACGTCAGTACTAGCGGTATCACGTTCCCGAAAAAAAATGCGTTTGTTTGCCACTTGCGTTGCGCGGCTGCACTTTCGTACGGCCGTGCTTCGTATATTGGCCATCATTGGCTGTCATTTGCTGCTACTACGGCCGTGATAAAGTGCGGCTGCACGCGCGTTCGCACTGCGTTCGTCTGACCCTAGCCTTAGGCTGGGTGCACACGGGACGTTTTTATTGCGCACTAACGCGCGTTAACAACTACTAATTACGCTAACGTGCATAACGCGCGCTGAAGACGTCCGGCCTGAAAACACAAAGGCTGTTGCACTAGGATTGATGCGACGTCGGGCGTCAAATGCAGCGCGCATGCGCACTTGAGTGCAGGAGGAGTGCGCAGCCTCATCAACGCGGATCCTAGGTGATGATGCACTAGGATGCGCGTTGACGGGACTGCGCGATCTCGTTTTGCAGTGCTGAGTGGGGGCAGGCGGTGCGTTAGCGTTTTCTTTAACGCACATACTGTGCGTTAAAGAAAACGTCTCGTGTTAAATTACAGCCACTGCTGATCACTTTGATACAAATGTTTATAAATACAATGTTGATGTAATTGCACAGACCACTTGTAGAAGTAAAAGTGAGCTGTAAAGCCTATAAAGTATTTTAGCGTATTTAACCCCTTTACTACCAAGTGATTTTTTTTTTTTTTATTATCCCCCCCCCAAAAAAATTGTCAGAAACCAGTGTTTTTGTTTTTTGTAATTTTTTACAGTAATACATATTTGGCCAGCAGATGGCACCGTCTACTGCCAAATTTGAGTTTCAGAGGTTTAAATCGCAGGATTATTATCTCTTTTTTTCTCTCCCTGCATCGGCTGCTGAATGCTCTGAAATATCGGCCTTTCTGCAGCAAAGCCAGGAGAAATCGAAGAAAATAGATCTGCCGTTCAAACCTCTAAAGTCAATTTGGCAGTAGATGGCGCCATCTACTGGCCAAAAATAGGTTTATTTACAGTAAGACCTACGCTAGTTCTAAAAACTCAAATATTTCTTATTTTATAATAATTTAGAAATCCTTTTACAAAGAAAACACTGGTTTCTGATAATGTTGTTTTGGAAAATCAGTTGGTAGTGAAGGGGTTAATAACAGCAGTTATTTAAGGTATATGTTGCTTTTTGTGTAATGGATAGAAAAAACAACTTTGTAAACGGACTATAGCGGTGAATTTGTTGTGTAAACAAAACTTGGAATGCGAGTCAAAGCTTTCTTGCAACATTGTATAAATATTGAAATAACGACAGCAGCACCGAGAATAAAAGCTCTAAAATACTAAACCGTTTTACGGTCTTAATAAAATACGAGATTACCCATAATCCATATGGTGCAGGTGACCTGCCTTGATATCCTTCCCGCAGCATATGAATTATACATGTTGCAGGGCAGCACTTTTCTCCTGTGCTCTCCTTTGGCCAGGTACTCCTGGAGTGGAGACATGCAATCTGGAAAACCTAGCTGCAGGTGCGGAAGGTAAATTGGTTTCCATCCTGTGACATATGGATTTTGTAAGGTATGGGGCAGCACCTTCCCAGTCCTCTTCTCCTCTTGCACGCATTGTAGGGGCCCATTGCTGGTCCGGGGGTCCTAGTAAGTATTTACTGTCTGTAAAGTGCATTTCCTTGTTTAGGCTGCTGTCAGACGAGCGTAGTGTTCACGTCCGTGATTGCGCCTAAAAGTACGTCCGTGATAGCATGACAGGAAGCCCATCGGAGCCCGTTACACGAAGTACGTCCGCACTGAACTGCGGACGCAACAACGGCCGCGGCCCACGGACGCAAGGCAGGCATGAACGTACAACCGCTAGAACGGCCGCACAGAATGCACTGCGGCCGGCTAGCGGCCTGTGTACGTGAGGTGGAGACGTCAGACGCACCTGTTCTGCGGCCTACATCACGTCCAGACTCCAGAACATTCCTGGCGTGGCTGTAGTATATTCTAGGGGCCGGAGAGTTTATCCTGGACACTGGACGCTGCAGGTGACATGGACGTCGAGAGGCTGATCACCGAAGTGGGGGAGCACCCCGAATTGTGGGACACTGCCAGCAACCTATACAAGGACAAGATCAGCAAGGCGAACGCATGGGCTGATGTCACGAGAGCGGTGTACCCTGCATACGACACATGGTCTGAGCATGAACAGAAAGTACAGAGTGAGTACATGATTATTTTATTCATAATGAAATGCACATTATTAATCCAAACAAAATGTAAATGGCTAACAAATTCATGAACGTCACATGTCAAATGCTCCCCATCTGCCAGGGCACCTGTCCTGCTTCACTAGTGAAATAGTTTGCCAGTGCATCACGATGCCTGTTGCTGTGTCGATTCACAGGCATAACGTCATCATTAATAAATTCCTCCAAACCACAAACAGACAAGGAGTCATCAAAATTAAAACCATCCCGCGCACGAACAAAATTATGCAACACACAACAACATTTCACTATATCTACAGAAAAATCGATGTGCACATCTAGCGGCCTATGGAAAATCCTCCACTTGTTGCTCAGTATGCCAAAGGTACACTCGACATACCGTCTCGCACGCGACAGCCTATAATTGAACACCCGCTTTGTCACAGTCAGGTGTGTCCCAGAGTATGGTCGCAGGAGATGCGTAGAAAGTCCAAAAGCCTCATCCCCTACAAAGGCGTAGGCGACTCGCACATCTGTGCCAGGCAAAGGTGCGGGTCCGGGGATGTGCAGTGTCCCACTTCCTATTGCATTCCACAGTGTGGAGTTCCTGAAGAGTGTGGAGTCTGAATCTTTCCCGTATGACCCCACATCCACACAGACAAAATTATAGTTGGCATCTGCCACTGCCAGTAGGCCAATGGAAAAATATTGTTTATAATTGTGATACAGTGAGCCACTCTGCAGTGGCTTCACTATACGGACATGTTTGCCATCCACAGCTCCCAGGCAATTCGGAAAGTTTGCTCGCTCCAAAAATGTTGCAGCAATTTGCGCCCATGCCGCATCTGTGGGTGTTGGCAAACATTCTTCCCTCATCGTGTCCCAAATTGTCTGGCACACCTTGCGGACGATCTCCCCAGCTGTAGATCTGCCAACGCGGAAATTATAATGCAGGTCCTGCAGACTGCATCCACTGGCAAGATACCTATCAAAAAAGGAGAAATAAATGTGTGTTATGATCAGATTCCATGAGTCGCACCTAATATCATTCTACTGTTTTGCAGCACATGAAGTCATCGCCAAATGGAGGACAGTCAGGGACAACTACACAAGGGTCCTCAAAAAAGATGCGGGAGCGGCACGCTCGGATCAGCGGCGAGGAGGGGCAGCAGTTACATTTATGCTGAGCAGCTGTCATTCCTGCAACGGACCCTGGAACCAAGACCTATGGTGGGCAGCATCGATCTCCCATCCACATCCAGGGCACAGCAACACGTGCAGCCATGTGCTACTGCCACCTGCTCACAAGAGACGGAAGAGGCCGGAGCAGACTCGCAGTTGGAGGAGGAGATGCCCAGGAGCTGCCTACTGCAAGGGCTGACACCACCAGGCCGGGCCAGAAAAGGAGAAGGGCACCGGGTGGTGAATTTGAGCGTGCCATGGTGACATTCATGGATTGTCACCATCAACCACCACCGCCACCACCACCACCACCACCACCACCTCCACGCTGCAGGTTCTGGGATGACGATGACATGTCGTTCCATCATTCGTGTCTCCCCATGTTGCACCAGATGAGCCTGGCTCAGAAGATGGAGTACCGAAGAAGGACATTGGACACCATACACAGCATCTTGAGCCAGCCTCCAGTACCACCTGTGCCTCCCAGGGCACAATATGCTGGTGGTTATTACCGGCGGCCGGAGCCTCCACACCAACCCATGTCCCCTGGTGCCAGGTCACAACCACCCTATCAGCCTGCATACTAAGGTTACATGCCCGATCCCTATGATGAGGATGCTCCTCATTATGAGGATTTGTAGTTATTTTCGTGCTCATGCACTTGTTTTATGCTCTGCATTGTTGTTTGCCACATGTTCGTGGACTCTTTATTTTATGTCTGATTGATGTTATGTTCAGCAACATATGGTGTGTTAATGTTATTTGGTTTAGTATTACCATTTCTTGTGGATAAAAGATTTATGTTGCTGTCACTGTTGTCTGTCATTCATCATTGAGTATGTGTGATATTATGCAATGTGTGTGGGTATGCTTGTGCAAATGGGCTGGTGGGCATATCACAACACACCGAAAATGGGGGCTCTGGACATCGAGCACATCTCTGCTGGCTGGGACCGAAAATATGAATGCTGGTGTTTGCTGTTACTTACCGCAACGTGATGACCAGCATCTCCTCGGGTGGAATAGCGTCCCTCATGATGGTGTCCCTCTTCATCAACGGCTCACGTACCGTCGACAACAGTTCGTCGAAGGAGGGGATGGACATCCGCAGGTAGTTGAAGAACTTCGTCGGGTCCCTCTCTCGCAGTGGCCTGTACAACGTGACAAAGTGGCCATGCGTGCATCTGGCAGCGTTTATGGGATGAACCCATGATCGCCGTTTTCGCTTGTTCTTCAGGTACAGGTACCCCGTTGCAGCAAAAACGAATACTTCGACTGCATCCATCTTGGAAAACCCCACCTTCCCCAAAATGGCTTTTTATACCCCTTCCCTTGGATTTTTGATCTGCAATTGATTTGGTTTCTCACATTTCACTTTTTATATTGATCCGTCACTAATCACGGACGTGATCACGGACTGTGTGACCACTACTGCGTCATCCGTACTGACGATGTCCGTACTGCACGGACGTACAGTCCGTAGAAATCACGCTCGTCTGACCCCAGCCTTAAGGCTAGGGTCAGACGAACGCAGCTTTAACGTGCGTTTAGCCGCACGAAATCACGGCCGTACTAGCAGCAAATGACGTCCAATGCCGGGGAACATACGAAGTACGGCCGCACGAAAATTCGTCCGCGCAACGCAAGTGGCAAACGAACGCATTTTTTCGAGAACGTCAAACCGCTACTACTGACGTACAGAGTGCGCTGCGGCTACATAGCGGCGTGTTTGCGTGATTGGGAGACGTCAGACGCTGCACACGTCCGGCCAACATAACGTGCACACACCAAACACTTCCTGTCTTGTCTGGGGGTAGCTGCAAGTTGCGTTGGACAATGGCTGGGACTGACATCGACGTGGAGAGGCTGATCAATGCAGTGGCAGATCATCCCGAGCTGTGGGACACGGCCTGCGACAGCTACAAAGACCGGCAGAAGAAGGCCAGTGCATGGGTCACAGTGTCCAGGGTGGTGTACCCAGAGTACGAGACGTGGTCTGATAAAGAGCAGAAGCTTCAGAGTGAGTAAATGATCATTTTATTGCATAGAATTCAATTGCATTGAACTTGAATGTAATATCAAACAAAATGGCATAACGAATTTTCGTTGTCAATAAATTATTCGGAATTTAAACGACATTTCGGAATTTAAACGACATTTTCACGATTCGTGTTTTCTGATGCGGGTGATTCCCAGATAATTTTCCGATCCGAAAATGTCAGATCCGAAATGTTTCCGAGCCGAAACAAAATATTGTACGAATATGCTATTGGACTTGAATTGTGTCAAATCGAAAAACGAGAAATGTCCGAAATCACGAAAAGTAGATCCACAAACGAGCAAAGTGACCAAAAAAACGAAAAATGGTCCATATTCCGATTACATATCCCCGAAAAACAAGTCGAACCGAATCGAATCAAAACAGGGTTCGTTCGGAATGAGCCGAATCGAAAACTTTAAAGATCCGAAAATTCGAACAGAAAAAATAATCGGTGCACAAGCCTAGGTGTCACATGTCAAATGATGTCCATCTGCCATGGCACCTGCCCTGCATTGCTAGTGAAATAATTAGACAGAGCATCGCGAAACCTGTTGGTGTGTCTATTCACAGGTATTATGTCATCGTTAGCATACTCATCCAGACCCGTTACTGTGAGGGTATCCTCGAAATTAACCCCATCCCTTGCACGAACATAGTTATGTAGGATGCAACAGCATTTCACTATATCCACACAGAAATCCACATTTACATCAAGTGGGCGATGGAAAATCCTCCACTTGTTGCTCAGTATGCCAAAGCTACACTCGACATACCGTCTCGCCCGCGACAGCCTGTAATTAAACACCCGCTTCTTCACAGTCAGGTGTGTCCCCGAGTATGGCCGCAGGAGATGTGTGGATAGGCCGAATGCTTCATCACCCACAAAGGCATAGGGGACTGACACGTCGCTGCCAGGCAAAGGTGCGGGTCTGGGGATGTTCAGGTTCCCACCCTCTATCTCATTCCACAGTGTTGAGTTCCGAAACAGTGTTGAGTCCGAGTCCTTGCCGTATGATCCGACATCCACATACACAAAATTATAATTGGCATCTGCCACCGCCAGTAGGCCAATTGAAAAATAATGTTTATAATTTTGATACAGTGAGCCACTGTGCAGTGGCTTCACAATGCGGACATGTTTGCCATCCACCGCTCCCAGGCAGTTGGGATAGTTCGCTCTCTCCCAGAATCCTGCTGCAATTGCCAGCCATGCCTCGTCTGTGGGTGTTGGCAAACATTGGTCCTTCATGGTTTCCCATATTGTTTGGCAGACCTTGCGGACGATCTCACCAGCTGTCGATCTGCCAATGCGGAAGTTGTAATGCAGATCCTTCAAACTGCATCCACTAGCAAGATACCTAGAACATGAAAGAAGCTGTGTTATGATCACATCATATGAACCTAACCTTATGTCACTCTCATCATGTTTTGCAGCACATGAAGCAATCAATAAATGGCGCACGGTGAGGGACAATCACACCCGGGTCCTGAAAAAGGAGGCTGAAGCTGCTCGCTCTGGAGCTGGTGCAAAGAAGAGGCGCAGCTATTTGTATGCTGACCAACTGTCCTTCCTGAGGAAGAGCCAGGAGCCGCGCAAGACCGTGAGCAGCATTGACCGGCCATCCACCTCTAGCTCACAAGGGCAAGAGCTGCAGCCCGCAGGATCTGGCAGCTGCCAGGTGGAGGTCGAGCAGGGTGGTGCGGAGTCCCAGGTGGAGGATGTGGAGTCCCAGCAGGTGCCGGGTACAGCACCCACAGACAGCACCAGTACGGCTCCCAGGAGGAAGAAGCCACCATCAGCTGATGTCGAGCAGGCCATGGTCGCATTCATGGACGCGCACCATACACATCCACGCTGCATGGTCGCTGATTCCGAGGACATGTCCTTTTTTAATTCATGTCTCTCTTGGCTCAACATGATGACCCCAGCGCAGAAGATGGATTATCGCCGCCGAAGCCTGGACCTGATACATGAGATACTGTCCCATCCACAACAGGCACCTGTATATCACGGTGTCGTGCCACAATACCCCCATGGTTATTCCCACCACTGCCAGGCGTTGCCTGCCCGCCCACCCATGTCCCCTGTTGCTGGGCCACCCCCGCAGCCAGAGTACCACCGCAGCCATATGCACGGTCCTCATGACCCAGATGCTCCTCGGTATCATACCATGTGAGGTGTATCGTCTGTTCGTTTATGTTTGTCACAGTTTATTCATGTTGTTCTAATATTTTTTTTTATTACCTTCATTGGACATGCAATAATATATGTGTTTAATATGTTATTGTTATCTTCTGTCATATTATTTTGGGACTAAATATTTTATTTGTTTCACATCGTTGTCAGTGTCATTACTCTTTCGTTACGTGTTCTGGAAGGTGATGCATGCGTGTGTGTGTGGGCATATAACTACTGACCTACAATAGAGCCTCTGCACACCGAGCACATGTCTGATGACTGGCAGCGATGTCATGAATGCACGTGTTTGATAGTACTTACCGCAAAGTGAGGACCAGCATCTCCTCCGGTGGTATGGCAGCCCTCATGTTGGTGTCCCTCTTGGTCAGCGGCTCACGCACCTTCATCAACAGTTCATCAAAGGTGTGGATGGACATCCGCAGGTAGTTGAAGAACTTCACGGGGTCCCTCTCTCGCAGTGGCCTGTACAGTGTCACAAAGTGGCCATGCGTGGGTCTGGCAGTGTTGAGTGGATGGACCCATGTTCGCCGTTGTCTTTTCTTCTTCAGGTACAGGTATCCCAGTGCAGCAAAAAGAAACACTTGGACTGCATCCATCTTGGAAAATGCCACCATTCCCAAAATGCCTTTTTATACCCCTTCCCTTTTATTTGATTCATTCTGCAATTGATTTGGTTGATCATATCTCTCTTCTTCCAGCTCCGTGAAACAAAACGTACGAAAATGCGCATCGTATGACCGCTTTCGCGCATTCCGTTTAAAAATACGTTCGTTCGTTCGACCGCACTTTTCCACGTTCGCGGAGAAAAATGCGTTCGTCTGACCCTAGCCTAAATGGTATTTTGTTTTTTCTTTCATATTGTCAGTTTGTGTGGTTGTATTCCTGGTTGCCAGATCAGCCATGTTTCCCTGGGTATTACTAGTTTAGTGTTAAGGGCGCAGTGGCGCTCACACAGGAGTAGCGAGGTCGATATCCTTTTTGGACGGATTTATCGGTTCGATGTTAGCAAAATAAACAGTACTTTCAGACTAAGGCTAGGGTCAGATGAGCACATTTTGTACGGACTGTGCATCCGTGCAGTATGGACGTACTTTCTGACTGACGACAAGGTAGTGGTCACACAGTCGGTTTTTTTCACTGACGTATTTTTTGACTGATGTAGCAGGGAAAATAAATTACAATGAAAAAACATTCTGTCCGTCAAAAATGCTGGACGTATAAATGCAGTCCGTCTGACCTCGCTCCATCACTCACACACAAAGCTATGCGGACGTTGTGGACGTGGCGCACTCCGCACGTCCGTTCTAGCAGTATTACGTTCTTGCCTAACCTGCGTCCGTTTGCAGCGTCCGTCAGCCTCCGCACTTCTGTGCGGACGTACTTCGTGTGTGGGGCTCCATTTAACACAATTGTATGCTATCACGGACGTACTTATGTGCGGCAACACGGACGTTAACACTGCGCTCGTCTGACCCCAGCCTTATACTTCAAAGCCAGGGAGTATGAAAGGACAACAGAACTGTTACTAAGCTGCAAAGGTTGAAACCAACGGACAACTTAGAGCACACAACAATACAGCGGATTGCAACACCTGAGCGTCAGTACTGAGGTAATCGGTAGGACAGGCCATTGAATTGATCAGACTGCAGGGCAGTCAACACACTGACAGATTTTACATTTTCAGACCACCTTGATCGGGTATTCTGTAATTTATGATTATCAGGGTCTATTGATACACAGGTTTAGGGATTGTACAAGCCTGGGCACGTTTGGCAAATCGAGCGAACTGAACGCAAGCTGATAACCAACAGTCTTTCGTATTCGCAGATGGTACTAGCGTAACAGATCATATCTCCGAACCCTTTAGACCTGGAGTAAACCCCCGATAAGGCTGCAGTAAGAAAACCAGGGTGCGAGGGGAATCTCCCCGTGAATCGAGTAAAACCCCAAGCAGCGTGCATGGGGTTTAACAAACGGCGCACAACACTAGTCGCCGCTATAGCAGAGAATATAGATTGGTCAGAGGACATGCCGGGTCAAAATCAGGAGCAGGAATCGTAGACAAGCTGGGTCGGCATGAGAGGAAGCTGGAACAGAACTCCACGTCAGGGCGACGAGGCAACTCCTCGCACCCTGTTTTAAACCCGGCAACTCCTCGTGACCACGCCAGGCCCCACCCCGCCCCCTCGGACGCCGCTCGGCCATTACACGGTCCTGGCACTCGACCAGCCCTTTGCACTGAACCATGCCCAGACCCCCCCGGGAAGCACAGCAGGGGCTGAGGATGTAACCAGGGCTCGAGTCGAGCGGGAACGCGCAGGAACGGCGTCCCCGCACTTCTCCCGCTGCGGGAACGCAGCGTTCCCGCTGTGGCCCGAGCCCGAACGCCGGCGGCCGCGTGCTTCCTGTTACAACGGTCGGTGACAGGAGGTGGAGCCGCTCGCCTGGCTGTTTCATAGATCCCAGGCGAGCGGCTGCACTTCCTGTCAGCGGCCGCTGAAGCAGGAAGCACGCGGCCGCCGGCAATGTGTGGCAGGAGCAGCAAAGGTGAGCTAGGCTGGGACAGTATCCATGAGACCTGGGGGGGGCATATCCATGAGACCTGGGGGCATATCCATGAGACCTGGGGGGCATATCCATGAGACCTTGGGGGGCATATCCATGAGACCTGGGGGCAATATCCATGAGACCTGGGGGCATTATCCATGAGAGCTGGGGCATATCCATGAGACCTGGGGCATATCCATGAGACCTGGAGGCAGCATCCATGAGACCTGGGGGCAGCATCCATGAGACCTGGGGGCAGCATCCATGAGACCTGGGGGCATTATCCATGAGACCTAGGGCATATCCATGAGACCTGGGGCATATCCATGAGAGCTGGGGGGCATTATCCATGAGAGCTGGGGCAATATCCTGAGACCTGGGGGCAATATCCATGAGACCTGGGGGCAATATCCATGAGACCTGGGGGCATTATCCATGAGAGCTGGGGGCAATATCCCTGAGACCTGGGGGCAGTATCCATGAGACCTTGGGGCATATCCATCAGACCTGGGGCATATCCATCAGACCTGGGGGCATATCCATGAGACCTGGGGGCAATATCCATGAGACCTGGGGCAATATCCATGAGACCTGGGGCATATCCATGAGAGCTGGGGGCAATATCCATGAGAGCTGGGGGCAATATCCATGAGAGCTGGGGGGCATTATCCATGAGAGCTGGGGGCAATATCCCTGAGACCTGGGGGCAGTATCCATGAGACCTGGGGGCAGTATCCATGAGACCTGGGGCATATCCATGAGACCTGGGGGCATATCCATGAGACCTGGGGGCAATATCCATGAGACCTGGGGGCAATATCCATGAGACCTGGGGCATAGCTATGAGAGCTGGGGGCAATATCCATGAGAGCTGGGGGGCATTATCCATGAGAGCTGGGGCAATATATACCCATATGAGCTGGGGCAATTATATCCATGTGAACTGGGGAAAATATATCCATATAACCAGTGCTGTGTATATTATTCTTGGGGTTCAGTGCTGTGTATGTTATTCTGGGGGCTCAGTGCTGTGTATATTATTCTGGGGGTTCAGTGTTGTGTATATTATTCTGGGGGCTCAGTGCTGGGTATGTTATTCTGGGGGTTCAGTGCTGGGTATGTTATTCTGGGGGTTCAGCACTGTGTATATTATTCTGGGGGTTCAGCACTGTGTATATTATTCTGGGTGCTCAGTGCTGTGTATATTATTCTGGGGGCACAGTGTTGTGTATATTATTCTGGGGGTCTGTGCCTGGATATATATATATATATATATTAGCGTTAGTCCAGTTGCCACAATAACGTGCGGCAGGAGCAGCAAAGGTGAGCTAGGCTGGGACAGTATCCATGAGACCTGGGGGGGCATATCCATGAGACCTGGGGGGGCATATCCATGAGACCTGGGGGGGCATATCCATGAGACCTGGGGGGGCATATCCATGAGACCTGGGGGGGGCATATCCATGAGACCTGGGGGGGCAATATCCATGAGACCTGGGGGCATTATCCATGAGAGCTGGGGCATATCCATGAGAGCTGGGGCATATCCATGAGAGCTGGGGCATATCCATGAGACCAGGGGGCAATATCCATGAGACCTGGGGCATATCCATGAGACCTGGGGCATATCCATGAGACCTGGGGGCAGCATCCATGAGACCTGGGGGCAGCATCCATGAGACCTGGGGGCATTATCCATGAGACCTAGGGCATATCCATGAGAGCTGGGGCAATATCCATGAGACCTGGGGCATATCCATGAGAGCTGGGGGCATTATCCATGAGAGCTGGGGGCAATATCCCTGAGACCTGGGGCAATATCCATGAGACCTGGGGGCAATATCCATGAGACCTGGGGGCATTATCCATGAGAGCTGGGGGCAATATCCCTGAGACCTGGGGGCAGTATCCATGAGACCTGGGGGCAGTATCCATGAGACCTTGGGGCATATCCATGAGACCTGGGGCATATCCATGAGACCTGGGGCATATCCATGAGACTGGGGGCAATATCCATGAGACCTGGGGGAAATATCCATGAGACCTGGGGCATATCCATGAGAGCTGGGGGCAATATCCATGAGAGCTGGGGCAATATCCATGAGAGCTGGGGGCATTATCCATGAGAGCTGGGGGCAATATCCCTGAGACCTGGGGCAGTATCCATGAGACCTGGGGGCATATCCATGAGACCTGGGGCATATCCATGAGACCTGGGGGCAATATCCATGAGACCTGGGGCATATCCATGAGAGCTGGGGGCAATATCCATGAGAGCTGGGGGCAATATCCATGAGACCTGGGGGCATTATCCATGAGAGCTGGGGGGGGCATTATCCATGAGAGCTGGGGCAATATATACCCATATGAGCTGGGGCAATTATATCCATGTGAACTGGGGAAAATATATCCATATAACCAGTGCTGTGTATATTATTCTTGGGGTTCAGTGCTGTGTATGTTATTCTGGGGGCTCAGTGCTGTGTATATTATTCTGGGGGTTCAGTGTTGTGTATATTATTCTGGGGGCTCAGTGCTGGGTATGTTATTCTGGGGGTTCAGTGCTGGGTATGTTATTCTGGGGGTTCAGCACTGTGTATATTATTCTGGGGGTTCAGCACTGTGTATATTATTCTGGGGGCTCAGTGCTGTGTATATTATTCTGGGGGCACAGTGTTGTGTATATTATTCTGGGGGTCTGTGCCTGGATATATATATATATATATAAAATGCGTTAGTCCAGTTGCCACGATCACGAGTATACCTGTACGTAGTGATACCTTTCACTGATCAGTATAGTTTTCAGTTTACACTCTTGAAAGCTTGTGTTTTAAATGTAATGTTAACCCAATAAAAATGGTATCACCGGCTCGTCCGGCTATACTCGTGATATATATATATTTTCTTCAGGTAATGGGGGTTGTGGAATTCGTGGGTGAGTTCCCTCACTTTTTTTCCCAGGACTTGACCCCTGGATGTAACATTCAGGCAGAGGAGAGCACAGGGAAAAGTGCTGCCCTGCAACATGTATAATTCATATACTGGAGGAAGAAAATCCAGGCATGGTACCTGGTATTCCCTTGATTTCTTACCTGCAGTGTATTATTATGTTGTGTGCTATTTTTTTTTTTTTTATTATTCTGCACTGCCCAGCAGCATGAATAAAGTATAAGGCTAAGGACAGACGAACGCGTGCAATAAATCACGGCCGCGCAACGCAATTGGCAAACAAACGCATTTTTTCGAACGTGAAACCGCTAGTACTGACGTACAGAGTGCGCTGCGCCCGCATAGCGGCGTGTGTGTGTGATTAGGAGACGTCAGACGCTGCACACGTCCGGCCAACATAACGTCCAGACACAAAAAGTGTTTTATTGATGATCCGTACAAAATCACAGACGAAAATGCGCATCGTATGACCGCTATCGCGAATTCCGTGAAAAAATACGTCCATTCGTTCGAACGCACTTTTTCACGGTCAACGCGAAAAATGCGTTCGTCTGACCCTAACCTAAGAACCCACGAAAACATGGCTGATCTGGCAACCCTATTTCCAACCCAGGTGTATATGTATCCCCAGCTGGGGTTTTTATTGTTTGTTCTTTTTAGCAACTCCATAGACCATCAAAGCAAAGAGTTGCCAGGTCGGCCATGTTTTCCTGGACCCACATAATTTAATCATGCTGATGAACCGTGCATGGAAAATGCCACCCCGCAGCATGTAGAATCCATAAACTGCACGTAGGGAATATTCTCTATTTGGCAGGCTGATGTCACCATCTACTGTCCAAAAGGAGTTACTGCAGCTCACGGCTCCGTGCAGGATCAGCAGGGGGAAAGGTTTGTTAGAGACGTTCCCCAGCTGGTTTTTAAAAAAGTGTTGGCACCTCGGGCATCATGCCCATTGTGCTAAAACTTTGGCAGCCCCTTCTGGAGCTCAAATGTAAATCCCTTTGCAACACACAAATTTAATTTGCAAAAAAAACCAAAACCAACATAGCCCCAGATCAGATCGTGTTAACACGATCTCCGGGCTGCTGACCATGTATACACAAAGGGGTTAAGTGCTTTTCAGTGCCGGAATAATCTCCCTTACACCTGTTTTTCTGCTTCTTTTTAAAGAGTTCTTACCGTACACAAAGGTTTTATATCCAACTCCACAGCTCTTCAGGGAATCGTCTAGGTCAGGAGTCAGACAGCAACCCCGGCCCTCCATATGTTTTGGAACTGCATCTCCCATGAGTCTCAGCTAGTCGTTTGAGCATCATGGGAAATGTAATTCCAAAAGGAACTGGAGGGCCAAGGCTGCTGACCCTAGATCTAGATCCTGGATATTGGCTGTAATTGCTGGTAGGGGGCTGTCTGGTGATCAGTGTCTTTTTTGCATGTTGTATAAGGGCTGCCTAAGGCTAGGGTCAGACGAAAGCATTTTTCCCCGCGAACGTGAAAAAGTGCGTCCGAACGCATTGACGTATTTTTTCACGGAATGCGCAAAAACAGTCAGACGACGCGCATTTTCGGGCGTGATTTTGTACGGATCGTCAATAAAACTCTTTTTGCGTCTGGACGTTATGTAGGCTGGACATTAGCAGGGTCTGACGTCTCCTAATCACGCACACACGCCGCTATGCCGCAGCTGCGCACTCAGTACGTCAGTACTAGTGGTTCGGCGTTCTCAGAAAAATGCGTTCAAATTCCACTTGCGTTGCACGGCCGGACTTTTGTGCGGCCGTATATTGCCCGTCATTGCCCGTCATCTGCTGCTAGTGCGGCCGTAATTATGTGCGCTAGAACGCACGTTAAAAGTGCGCTGGTCTGACCCCATCCATAATCAAGCCATGCATAGGAGCAGCGGCGTAGCGTGGGTTGTCAGCACCCGGGGCAAGGCAAGAATTGTGCGCCCCCCCCCAACCTGTGGACATGGTAACACACCCTGATTCCCTTCTACCAGTAGAGTATTGACCCCCGTTACCCCACAAGCACATGTATTGTATATTAACAAAATACTGATATAATAAAAAATGAAACACACATGCCCCCCATGCTACGCCACTACCAGTCACCCTGTCCCAGTATACCCAAGCATAGTTCCACTCAGACTATTCCCAGTCACTCTCTTCCAGTACCCCCAGTCACTCTCTCTCACACACTCTTAACTTGCTGATCCCTGCTGGAAAATATTAGTGGTTCAAATTTTTTTTGACAATTGCACCTGGGACGACCGCCCCCGAGGCCCCCCCCACACTCTACGCCACTGCATAGGAGTACAGTTGGTTGATGAATGATCTGTGTCTATCCTTCGGTTCCTTTAAGGGGTTATTCAAAGAGCACTGAAAATTTGGTGCTCTTTTAGGCTAGGGTCAGACTAACGCATTTTTCGCATTGTCCATGAAAAAGTGCGTTCGAACGAATGGACGCATTTTTTTCACGGAATACGTGATAACGGTCATATGATGCGCATTTCCGTCCGTGATTTTGTACGGATCATCAATAAAACACTTTTTGCGTCTGGACGTTATGTAGGCCGGACATTAGAGGCGTCTGACGTCTCCCAATCACGCACACACGCCGCTAGCGGACGCAGCGCACTCTGTATGTCAGTACTAGCAGTTCTACGTTCTTGCAAAAATGCGTTTGTTTGCCGCTTGCGTTGCGCAGCCGCACTTTTGTGCGGCCGTTCTTCGTATGCTGCCCGGCATTGGACGTCATTTGCTGCTAGCGCGGCCGTGATTTAGTGCTGCTAAACGCACGTTAATACTGCGTTAGTCTGACCCTAGCCTTATTCTGCGACCTCAATTTGCCGACCCTGCGGTGAATTCAGCATTCACAGCAGAGTCTCCGAAGTGCGCTGAATCAATCCTATGCGCAGCCAACGACCCAGCGGAAAAAGCTGCCGAATAGGTGGGGGAAAAGAACCCGCAACTTTTTTAAAAGGCGTTTTAAACAAAAATAATGCATGGAAATAATATAAAAAGTCTGTTTAAAGAATTTAAAGAAAATCGGAATCAAAAATTTCTCAAATAAATGAATAAAGCGCCTTTTTGCTGCAAGTGAAAAGAATAAATGGTTTAATAAAACCAAAGATTTTTTATTTTTATTTTTTTACATTGACAGGCGAATCCCATAGGATTCAAACAATCACATTTCGACATTTTCATAGCTGTTCAGCATTCTCCGAATAGATTAATCATTACTTCTCTATGGGAAACTGCACCATATTTCGCTGAAAATCTGCTAATATTTGGTGAATTGCCAGGTTTTGAATAGCCGGATGGCCACTAAATTGCACCGTACGGGGAAATTCACTGTTCGGTTGCCAATTCAGCTCTTTGAATAACCCTTTTAGTTGAACTTTGATATTTCTCATAATAGCAGGTCCTGATGACAGTCTGTGGTTAACAGACGGAAACATTGTTGTGTTATATATATACTAGTTGTAAAGCCTGCCCAGAGGGCAGTCTATTGTGGATATACTGCCCCTGCTCATGGATATACTGCCCCAGCTCGTGGATACTGCCCCAGCACGTGGATACTGCCCCAGCACGTGGATACTGCCCCCGCACGTGGATACTGCCCCCGCACGTGGATACTGCCCCAGCCTGCCCAGAGGGCAGTCTATTGTGGGTATACTGCCCCAGCACGTGGATATTGCCCCAGCATGTGGATACTGCCCCAGCACATGGATATTTGCCCCCAGCACATGGATATTTGCCCCCAGCACATGGATATTTGCCCCCAGCTCATGGATTTGCCCAGCTCATGGATTTGCCCCCAGCTCATGGATTTGCCCCCAGCTCATGGAGTTGCCCAGCTCATGGATTTGCCCCAGCTCATGGATTTGCCCCCAGCTCATGGAGTTGCCCAGCTCATGGATTTGCCCCAGCTCATGGATTTGCCCAGCACATGGATTTGCCCCCAGCTCATGGATTTGCCCAGCACATGGATTTGCCCCAGCTCATGGATTTGCCCAGCATATGGATTTGCCCCCAGCTCATGGATTTGCCCCAGCTCATGGATTTGCCCAGCTCATGGATTTGCCCAGCACATGGATTTGCCCCCAGCTCATGGATTTGCCCCAGCTCATGGATTTGCCCCCAGCTCATGGATTTGCCCAGCACATGGATTTGCCCCAGCTCATGGATTTGCCCAGCACATGGATTTGCCCCCAGCACATGGATTTGCCCCCAGCTCATGGAGTTGCCCAGCTCGTGGATTTGCCCAGCACGTGGATTTGCCCCCAGGTCGTGGATATGGTCCCCCAGCTCGTGGATATGGACCCCCCCCCCACCAGCGCTCATACTTACCTGTCGAGCGGCGCCAGGGAAGTGAAGATTTCCCCGCTTCCGGTCTTTGAAGGACCCAAGCCGCGGTCACGTGACCGGGGCTTGGGTCCTTCAAAGCGGAAGCGAGGGAACTTTCCCTCCGCCGCTCGGGGGGTAGGATGCGCGCGGCAGCCGGGTAGAGGCTGCGCCTCTACCCGGCTGCCGCGCGCATCCTACCCCTGAGCGGCGGAGGGAACTTTCCCTTCGCCGCTCGGGGGACCCGTTAGATGCACACAGCAGCCGGGTAGAGGCTGCGCTCGCAGCCTCTACCCGGCTGCCGCGCGCATCCAACCCCCGAGCGGCGGAGGAAACTTTCCCTTCGCCGCTCTGGGGTTGGATGCGCGCGGCAGCCGGGTAGAGGCTGCGAGCGCAGCCTCTACCCGGCTGCTGTGTGCATGTGTAACCGCCGCGGCGAGCCGGCAGCCGGCTCGTGCCGCGGCGGTTGCATGCGCGCGCAACCAACCGCCGCTGGTTGCGCGCGCATGCGCAGTAAGGCTTTGGCGACGGACAGCCAAAGCCTTACTCTTTTATTATATAGATATATATATATATATGTCACAGGAGCTCTGGGATGCAATTCTTTGAATTGCTATGATGTGCAAGTGGCTTCTGCAATATTAAACACACTTATTATAGTGTGGAGGCTTTTTATCTCACTTTTAGTCCTTCACCACAACCCTTATAGACACTTACTTACCTATGGTCCAAGCATCCACTGCAGCTGGTCATCATGCCTAGCTCCTGCTGATGAGGGTCCAACAGACTCGACACAGCGCTGTCCTAGGAGTGGCTTTGACCAGTTGCATAAACCTTATCTCTGCTACAAAGCCACAGTGTGGCATAGCATTGATTTTAGGGTTCTGTGTAATAACAGACCCAGGATGCATAAAAGTGAGACAGAGGTTATTTGCATATCCTACCCAGAATTCCTTGCTGCATATGGGGAATGTGTCACAGGAACTCTGGGATGCAATTCTTTGAATTGCTATGATGTGCAAGTGGCTTCTGCAATATTAAACACAATATATATATTATATTTTATATATATATAAAGCAAACCACAATGGTGGATGAAGGTGGTCATTGATATGGAGTGCTCTTTTTTCGTGAGATATATATATATATATATAATTTCTCAAACCGTATAATGAAGTCTCTGGAGTGCTGCTATTTACACTGAGTGTACGAGCGACCTCTTACTTTATAAATTTCATAAAGATACGCTGCGCTGTTCCTGTACACGGGAAGCGATACCGAACGGGAGGCACTGCTGAGATTAGCCAGGGATGTGCAGATAAGGTCTCGGTGCATGTACACATGCGGCCGAGCCCGGCTCTTAATTGCAGGCATGGCAACTGGTCCCCAACTACTGGGAGATTAGAAAGCTCTGCTGGTTTCCTCCAGCCTCTGAGAGCACGAGCTAAACATACACTCCAGCTAATTCCTGGAATTATTCCAGATGGCTGAGCCCAGCGCAGCGAGCGTGAGCCGCATCAGTGAAAATAAATAAAAACTGATTTTCTCTCTCTCTTTTTTTCTTTTTCTAATCTGCGCAGAATCCATTGAAGCTCAGTTTGATATTTAGGTATGTCGCACTGATTGATGTCACAGACTATGCGTTTTCAGGGGGGGTAATATATATATCGGTTGTAATTGACTGAGGGACATGGGATCTGTAGTCCCCTACAACTGGATGCCCAACGTTGGTCAACCCCAGCATAGAGCAAAAAATTACTTTATGATGGCCCTGATTTTATTTTGGTGTCTAAACTCACCCGTCAGTAAATCAAACCATTAACCCTTTGCACAGTGAGGATCCCCCGACAGTCCAAAGGTTAATGTACTGTATTGAGGCTGTCTGCATCCATGTAGATGTAGACAGTGAAAGAGCGATGCAGAGAAAAAGGTTCAAAGTCCCTCATTACAGCTGTTCCCTCCTTTTTTTGCCGATGCGGGTTGACCATCTGTGGCCGAGGCATCACGTGCCCCTCCCTGCACGAACCAGCCCAGGTCACGATACACGAGTAACTGTGTAAAAAAAAACCACTAGAATTCTTCCTGAACAAGCAAAGGGAGCGGCGTTAAATGTGGCGTCTATAAATGGCAATGTATGGAAACAAAGCCAGCCAACTGGAGAAAGACACTCGATGAGACATCGGCCGACACAACCTTATTTACTATTGGTGCAGCGAAAAGCCAGCCGGCCGAATCAAAGGGTTATTCTTCGTTTAATGGTAAATTGATGGAAACGCTTAGAAAAATGGCAAAAACTGGAAACCTCTCCAAATACAGCTATTCTATATCAAGCATTCTTTCGGTTGGTCTATTCGGCAATTCTCCAGTTGATTTGTACCAGGTGATTGCAGGGCCGGCCTTAGACCTTTTTAGGCTCAATGTGTGAAAAATCTTCTCCGGACCCTCACCCAAACCTAGAAAGTCACACGATCAGGCCGTATGACACACAATATTCCCTCGGACCTCCTAGTCACATGGAAACCTAGTATTCAAGCGTTAAAATGCACTGTGAGTGCGGTTGAATGGTTAAAACCAGGGCTTTTGAAGCCTATACACCAGTGCTGCACCCATGTACAAGCAGCTTTCATAGGGTGGCCAGCTGCCCTTCCGTTCAGCCAGTCGCTTATGCGTTGACATGACATGACCTCTTTTGGCGCCCCTGATGGCGATTTATACAAAGTGGGTCACGGCCACAACCCCACACCTGATCGTAGATCCACCATAATTTGGCAGATCTGCAATATCTCCCATGTAAAACCTCTCACCCCTAACAATGATTAGAAAGTGGGATCAAAAGTATAATTAATAACTAAAACCAACCAAAGAGACGAGGAGAAATACGCAGACACAAAGACACTGTATCCATTTCACAAAATGATTGCTGCGTCCGGCGTCCACGACCGCACGAAACCCTCTACGTCTCCGTCCAGCAGAACCTGCCAACTCCGATTTAATCTCTGCAGACATCAACAGGATGGGACGCTCCATTGGGATCCTAAAAAATTCTTTACTCCATCGGACTGCACGTTTTTTGTGTTTAGTGGAAACATTACAGTACGGACTTGCAGGTTGTACATTATCAGTGAAATATTACAGTACGGACTTGTACATTATCAGTGAAATATTACAGTACGGACTTGCGGGTTGTAAATATAAATATGAGGGAATAATAAATTGGGATCTTGCGGGTTGAAAATATGACTAGAAAATCTTAAAGTGAACACGCCAAGTGCGAACTTTAACAGACAAAAAATACATACTTACGGACTTGCGCGTTATGATTCCAAACGTGTAAATGATGATGTTTTGTACTTTCGGGAATTAATTTAACTTTGCGGAAGATGATCGTTTTTATGGTAAATGTGGATCCTATGTAAATCATTTAAAAATATTTATTAAAACCTTTTTTATATAAAAATCCTCCTGATCATAACTTGATAGTTTTTTTAATAATTTCTTGTAATGACCACATCGCCTTTTTTATTTTGAACATCTCTTGGCTATTTTTTTTTTCTTTTGTTTTCTTCTTCCAGGAAATAAATTGCTGTCGTCACGCGCTCGTAGTGGCGTGTGTGTTTTTTATAGTATAACCCAGGTTTTGACAGGCTTGCCTGCGGCAGGTGGATATTCGTTCAGTGGAGTATCGAGCAATATATCCTGGTCGTCTGCCCGGCGATCTCTGAAATAATATCACGGACTTCACTGGGCTATGAAATGTTGGGAGAGATTTCCCTCAACGTACAATAACACGGCCTTTCTTTCGTACCCACTTTCCGGCTGCTCACCTTTTAGTACATTATCCAGTCCATTGCACCGATTAAGAGAAGCCGAAGTGTCACCGTATCCTAGGAACAGCTTTTTGCCATCACTATAGCAGCTGCATGATATTCCAGATGGGAGGAGATCTTGATACACATTAGTCAATAAATGCTGGCGGTGAGGGTAGGATACATGGATAGGTTGGACATGGGGGGGGGGGTCAAGCACCGTTTGGAATGGATTGTGGAACGTGTAGAATCTTCAAATATTCTCCATCCATTTCCTATATGTTACATAGTTACATAGGCTGAAAAAAGACATGCGTCCATCGGGTTCAGCCTCTCCCACATAACCTACTGCTGTTGATCCAAAAGAAGGCAAAAAACCCAGTCTGAAATATGCAACATACTGGGAAAAAATTCCTTCATGACCCCAGATGGCGTCAGATTTCTCCTTGGATCAAGAAGCTTTTACCCACATATTAAATATTATAACCCTTAATATTCTGTGTCTGCAGGAAGTCATCTAGTCGTTTTTTAAAAGTCTGTACAGACTCTGACCCAACCACCTCAACAGGCAGAGAATTCCACAGCTTTATTGTTCTCACCGTAAAATAACCCTTCCTATGCTTTAAGCTAAATTTTCTTTCTTCCAGTCTAAATGGATGACCCCTTGTCCTATGTATAGTCCTGTATATTCAACCCTCTTAATATCTACAAAGCCTTCACCTTCAGGCTGTAAACTGCTTTATGATATATAAGGACTCGCATTTTATGTGCATCGCACAGGCCATCAAATGTATAGTTCAATATTTTATAAAAGGGACTCTCTTGGTGCCATGATGACACCTGCAGATTTTTAGAATACGTAGAATGCAAGCGATCTGTCCCAGTTTTCAGAAAAACTAAATTCAAGCAGTGTTTGCGTCTTCCACCGAGTACCCTGGCTATCACAGAGCAAGAGAATAGCATTTCCTGGCTCAAATTCCATCAGGGGCTGTTCCAGTCATGTAACTGACACCTGCAGACATGATGTCTTTTACTTGGCTCGGAGCTTTTTATGTGGGGATTTGAGAGACGCACTTTTTTTTTTTTTGGTCTATTGCACATCACCTACTACGGTTGATCCTAAAGAAGGTAAAATTCCCAGTCTGAAGCGCCCGCCAATATGCAACACACTGGGAAAAAAATTCCTTCTTGCCCCCAGATGGCGTCAGATTTCTCCTTGGATCAAGAAGCTTTTACTCACATATATAATATTAAGGGTTAAAATATTTACTGGTTTTGCAGGAAGTCATCCAGTCATTGTTTTATAAGTCTGTACAGTCTCTGACCCAACCACCTCAACAGGCAGAGAATTGCCACAAATTTGTTGTTCTCCCCGTAAAATAACCCTTCCTATGCTTTAGGCCAAATTTCCTTTCGTCCAGTCTAAATGGATGACCCCCGTGTCCTGTGTATAGTCCTGTTAATGAATAGGTTTCCAGACAATGGTTTATAATGGCCCCGTATATATTTATATAAGGTTATCAGATCCCTCTAAGGCCCCATATGTATTTATATAAAGTTATCAGATTCCCTCTAAGGCACCGTTTCTCTAAACTAAACAGGTTTAAGCTTGTTAGTCTTTCCTCATAACTTAAACCTTCCATTCCCCTTATTAATTTAGTTGCCCGTCTCTGCACTTTTTCTAGCGCTATAATATCCTTTCTTAAGACAGGTGCCCAAAATCACACGGCATATTCAAGGTCTGTCTTAACATAAATTTTGTTTCTTTATAAAATCAATAGTTTCATCCCGAGAGTGAATTCCCCTTTTAATGCCAATACCTTGCTGGCCTTGGCGGTTGCTGTTTGACATTGGGCAATGTGTTACTTAGTTTGAAGTCTATGATTATTCCCAAATCCTTCTCCTGCTTTGATTTCCCTAACTCTGTACCATTTAGGTTATAAGTGACTTGTGTGTTCTTCACTCCAAAGTGCATAACCTTGCATTTATCTACATTAATTTTCATCTGCCATGTGGTGCAGGTCCCCCAAACATCCTGCTCACATTGTTTTACTTTTCCTAGTTTTGTGTCATCTGCAAATACTGACCCGAGTGTTTGAGACCTATTTCAGGGTCATTTATAAATAAATTGCACCGATTTGTGTAACGGAAGCCTCTGCCACTGTTTGAGTGATTTGTGTTCCAGGTGTCTGCGACTGGCTGGCGCGGGCACTCACAGCAATGCCCGCACTACATATAGACTGTGTTCCCCTTGGAGAGGAGCGGATGCCAGCCTCATACCTGCAGACTACAGGTAATTATGGCAGAGAATGTTCATAGGGCATTGCCATACTGTTTGTGATTTAGTTTAAAGTTTATTTCTGTGTTGAACCAGTATACTGTCATTAGGTTTGTGTGCTCTGTGTGAGTTGTGAGTCAGCCTGTAAAACAAACACTGTCCCAATGGATTATGTAAATAGTATGTGATAACAGATTGCAAATTTGTGTGCTTCACCCCGACACCGTATCTGTTGATTTGAGAGGATTAATCTGACAGCCCTTTCAAGCCAGACAAACTCACTTAAGAACCTGAGGATGACCAGAAGGAAGCCTCCGTGGTCTTGAAACCAGCCAATCAGAACTGTTGGGGTGGGTGGGAAGTTTGAACGTGTGTAACTAAGCATAAATACTGGTGTTTTTCCAATAAAGTCAGTTGATCCTGTTTGAACACACAGCCTGCCTGTTGTCTCATTCAGGGTACTCCCCATCACCCTCAGAAGGCACGGAGCGGCCATCGAGAAATTCAAAGAGACGGAGGATCTGACCAAGCGAGTCTGGAGCTACAGATCCGGCTGCTCGAGGCAACTCAGCACCTAGGCTGATCTTGGTAATAGGGATGTGCGTTTCGGGTTTCGGAATTTCGGAATTTTCACGAAATTTCCCGATTTCGTGTTTTCGGATCCGGACGATTTTCCGAAAATTTTTAGATCCGAAAATGGCAGATCCGAAAAGTTTTCCGAGCCGAAACGAAATATTTTCCGAATTTTCGAATGTACTTGAAATGTGTCAAATCGAAATTTATTGCTTTGAAACGACGAGAACAGACGTTCCGAAAATACGAGAAGTCGATACAAAAAATGAGCTAAGTGACACGAAAATACGAAAAATGGTCGAAATTCCGAAGAGAAAATGTACACGAAAAACGAGTCGAGCCGAACAGAATCAAAACAGAAATAGGTCGAAACGAGCTGAATCGAAAAGATTAAAAATCCGAAAAATCAAATCGAACCGAAAAAAAAAACAACGTTGCACAAGCCTACTTGGTAAGGGAGTGCCAGGAAAGCAGGACAGGCAGACAAGCGAGGTCTGTCACAATTTGGTCCTTTAACAGACCACTGAGGGACACCACTTCCCTCCGGTATCCATCTTGAAAATTTACCATTTATGACCACTCTCTGTGCTCTATCTTTTAGCCAGTGTTCTATCCAGGAAGAATCTTCATCTAGACCAATATTTTTTTATTTATTTTTTTTTACTTAAAGCTTTCGATACAGTTCACTATTTGACAAAATCTGAGTAAATCACCCCCCCCCTGCGACCCCCCCCCCCCCCGATCTATACATCTACTTACTACTTTATAGAATGCGCTGTTGGCGCGGCTGGATTTCATTTCACAGGTTTACTGAGTAGATGTTTTAAACTAAGCCTGCTTTATCCCTCCACCTCCTTCATTTCATACCGCATATCTCTCCACCAGAGATTAGCGCCGCGGCATTACCGGACTATAGGGGCCTTGAATAATGTATTTAATTATACAAAATCCCTTTTCACTTGCACCTTTTATATATTCACATACACAGCCAGTTTATATATAGCATAGACCAAGGGGGTGACACTGCTAATAATAATTGGTAGTGATCCTTTATCTTTCTCTCGGAATGCATCAGCTTCCCTTCTGAAAACGAGACTTTTAAAAAGGTGAGGGGAATAAAATCATCTTTCTGCCTGGCCTATGGAAAGTGTGGTGGTAGCCACTTGTAACCGGGGGGGGGGGGGGTGCTTGGACCCAAGATTGCGTTTTTTTTTTTTCTTTTTTCTAGGTGTGGATCTACGAGTTCTGGTGGTTCTGATATATATTATATTGTCCTCATACAGTCTCCTGTGTCCTAGTCGCCCTGTGCCTATAGGTACAAGGTATATGTGTTGTTATTGTTTAATATTGGTTTTGTGTTTGTCATTGAATCCACCCACGGAAAAAAAGTGTTTACAGCGATGAACCCAGGACGTACTTGAAAACGAGAGAAGTTTCAATGTATCCGTCCTGGTATATAAATTTAATTAAATGTTTCAGTGGTCATTGTTTGACAAACATTGCTGCTCTTTGTGCTGTTATCTACTTTACTCATGTTCACCTGGTGATTGTGATCTGCCCTGTTATAACCGACATCACATATTAAAAAATAGATCTATACACTGTGTGTGACGGCAACAGTTTCCCTTGATACACTACAGATATTGTAATTAGTTATGGCTCCCGGCATCTCCCAGATTTACCGATATTAGGATAAATAAATGACCATAATGTAGCAAGACGGAAAGAAAAGGACAAGCGGTAGGGACCAAAATCCTTGTCTGAACGTGTGTGTGTGTGTGTGATACATATATATATATATGTATCAATATGCCATACACTCTTGCCTTTTTTTCTGGTTTAAATAGTCCGGTGCCTGCTGCCGTCTGGCTTAGGCTAGGGTCAGACAAACGCATTTTTCGCATCGTCCGTAAAAAAGTGCGTCCGAACGCATGGACGTACTTTTTCACGGAAGACGCGATAGCGGTCATACGATGCGCATTATCGTGCGTGATTTTGTACGGATCGTCAATAAAACCCTTTTAGCGTCTGGACGTTATGTTGGCCGGACATTAGCAGCGTCTGACGTCTCCCAATCACGCACACACACACACCACTAGCGGACGCAGCGCACTCTGTACGTCGGTTCGACGTTCTTGCGAAAATGTGTTAGTTTGCCATTTGCGTTGCGCCGCCAAACTTTCGTGCGGCCGTACTTCGTGTGTGGGTCTGCGTTGGACGGTATTTGCTGCTACCACAGCCGTCATAAAGTGCGGGTAAATGCACGTTCGCACTGTGTTCGTCTGACCCCAGCCTCAATGATGTACGTGGTTCCACAAAAGTGATGGCGGCACTCCAGGACGGCTGAAAATGTACTTTATCCATACAGTATCTTTTTTTTTTTTTCCTCGGTCCTTACCTCTTGCCCATTTTGATTCTCTTTTGGACGATAGATTCTGCCCATTATTTTTTGGATGTTCACATCGAAAGAGTAGAATGTTGGTTAAGGTTCAGGGTTTGGCTTCATCGAACGCTAAAAGATGTGCAAACAGTAACCTATCCCTAACCCCCAAGTGCAAACACGTCTGTGGCCGCACCGCATCTGAAATGGAGATGTGACTTTTTTTTGTGCATCATTTCCATAGTAAACGCATATTAATCAGGGTTGTATAAATAGGAGCGTGTTTGTGTGTATGTATTACACACGTTTTTATTTTCCAATCGTTCCATGTGAATAATAATCGAGGTTTGGGTTAAACGTTGCTGTTCTTCAGAGATTCCCCCGGGAGCGTCTGTGCAGCAGATTAGAGGATCTCGGCGGCTCTTGAAATCCTTAGGATTAAGCTCTTAGCTCAGAGCGCAGGAGACCAGAATCCTGTCTGACATGGAATGCGATTTCCTGGAATGAATTTAACAATCCTGATCTAATGGTGTGCCTTATTGCCTTTACTATAGAAAAGCCATTACCAGCCGGGCAGGCATGGAACCAACAGGGTGATGGACAACAACCATAATGAGCAGAATATTCTATTAACTGAAAACGGAGGTGGGGGGGGGGGGAACCATTGCCATAAAGTATCCATTTTTAAGGCTTATTTTCAAAAAGCGCTAGTTTTAAATTGTATCTAACAAATCTACTCAAAATGCTCTCAGATGTTTCCTTGACCGCTCGTTTTTTGGACTGTCCCTTCAGGGGTCAAGTCCTGGCAAAAAAAGTGAAGGTACTCACCCAAGAATTCCACAACCCATTACCTGAGGGGAAAAAAAAGTATGTATGTATGTATATATATAATTACCCCCCCGAGAATCATGTGTAACCAGGCACAGACCCCCCCCCGAATTCTATATACACAGGCCCTCAGAATTATATATATACACAGGCATAGACCCCCAGAATTATATATACAGACCCCCAGAATTATGTATACACAGAATTCTATATACAGACCCCCAGAATTATATACCCAGGCAGACCCCCAGAATTATATACACACAGAATTCTATATACAGACCCCCAGAATTATATACACACAGAATTCTATATACAGACCCCCAGAATTATATACCCAGGCAGACCCCCAGAATTATACACCCAAGCAGACCCCCAGAAATATATACCTAGGCAGACCCCCTGAAATATATACACAGGTCATGCAGACCCCCAGAATGATACGTACCAGCAGATCAGACCTCCCGCACCGCGTCTTCCTCCCTGCTTCCAGCCCCTGGTGGTCCTCAGCCCCTTGAAGGCTACTAAAATGGTGTACGGCTTGAAGGAGAAAAGTTACCAGGAAAGGCTTAATGATCTTAACATGTACAGCTTGGAAAAAAGACGAGACAGAGGAGATATGATAGAAACATTTAAATACGTAAAGGGAATCCACAAGGTAGAGGAAGGGAGTATATTTAAAAGGAAACAAAGTAGCAAAACAAGAGGACATAGTCTTAGATTAGAGGGGCAAAGGTTTAAAAGTAACATCAGAAAGCATTATTTTACTGAGCGGGTGGTGGATACATGGAACAGTCTTCCAGTAGAAGTGGTAGAGGCCAAAACAGTAATTGAATTTAAGCAAGCATGGGATAGGCATAAGGCTATCCTAAACAAAAGATAAATCCAGGTAAAGTATCCATGTAATTGGGCAGACTAGATGGGCCGACAGGTTCTTATCTGCCGACATTTTTCTATGTTTCTATGCGGCCTCGCGAGATCTCGGCTGTAGGCAGCTTCACAGGTGCGTGGCCGCTGTCCTCAGCCAGGGGGCAGGCAGGCGCTCGGGGAATGCGGCCAGTCAAGGGGGCTGCTAGCGGAACGCGGTTAATGCATTCCACTAGCAACCCCAGCGATAAGTCAGCAGACAGCGATCCAGCAACATTCCCGCTGCAGGAACACCGTTCTCGAGCCCTGCTTCAGGACCCGTGCATTGAGGCGTCTCCTCAAGGAGCCATAGCTCTTCTTCTTTCCTAAAGGCCCTACAGGGCACTGTTTTTTCTTTTACATTAAGAGACCTGTATACCCTATTTCACTACCCCCCGAATTGGCCCCAAATTGCACCGACCGGTGAAATTCACCATTCGGGGCAATTCGTCTATTCCTTAAGCTGTCAATTCACCAAATACTGGCGAATTGACAGCAAAATATGGTGTATTTTGCCGCATTTCAGTGGCACCGAAATTACCCCATAGAAGACTATCGCGTCTTCTGCTCACAGCCAAAATTCCAGTGACCTGCCCTGATTCTCGGGGTTTAAATAGGACAGGTTTAAGCCGATAAACCCCATAGGTTTCAAAGTGAAAAAGTAATAATAACGCTTTTAATTTTTTATTTTTTTTCTTAAACATATTTTTTATTCATCTTGGATCAACAAACAGGAAAAAAAAACAGACATCTTAATATACAGTTGTGTTCAAAATTATTCAACCCCCAATGCTGTAAAGGGTTTTCGGGAATTTAGTGTACATTTGTAATTGTATTCAGAATGAAATCCTACAAGGACTTTTTAAAGAACCATATGCAACTAAAATGACATCAATTGGTTTTGTAATACAGTAGTAAATGTTTCTTTTGTGAATTCTTCATTGACACAATTATTCAACCCCTTAAAGACTACCATTCTGAAGAACAGAGGTTCATTCAAGTGTTTTCAATCAGGTATTGAAAACACCTGTGGATGTCACGGAGCAGCAATAAAGCATAATAAGCACCAATTAGGCAGCTTTAAAATGACTGTGATACTCAGCTCCTTCTAGACATTTACTGGAGTGGTTACAAACATGGTGAAGTCAAGAGAATGGTCCAGGAAGACAAGAGAAGAGGTGATTACTCTTCACAGGAAGGGCAATGGCTATAAGAAGATTGCAAAGATGTTAAACATACCAAGAGAGACCATAGGAAGCATCATTCGCAAATTCAAGGCAAAGGGCACTGTTGAAACGCTACCTGGTCGTGGCAGAAAGAAGATGCTGACTTCGACTGCTGTGCGCTACCTGAAGTGTAGAGTGGAGAAAAGTCCCCGTGTGACTGCTGAGGAACTGAGAAAAGATTTGTCAGATGTGGGTACTGAAGTTTCAGCTCAGACAATACGGCACACACTGCGTAATGAAGGCCTCCATGCCAGAACTCCCAGGCGCACCCCCTTGCTGTCTCCAAAGAATAAGAAGAGTCGACTTCATTATGCCAAAAGTCATGTGGACAAACCACAGAAGTTTTGGGATAGTGTTCTGTGGACTGATGAAACAAAATTAGAACTGTTTGGGCCCATGGATCAACGCTATGTTTGGAGGAGGAAGAACAAGGCCTATGAAGAAAAGAACACCTTGCCTACTGTGAAGCATGGCGGGGGGTCAATCATGCTTTGGGGCTGTTTTGCTTCTGCAGGTACAGGGAAGATTCAGCGTGTGCAAGGTACCATGAATTCTCTTCAGTACCAGGAGATATTGGATGACAATGTGATGCAGTCCGTCACAAACCTGAGGCTTGGGAGACGTTGGACCTTTCAACAGGACAATGATCCCAAGCATACCTCCAAGTCCACTAGAGCATGGTTGCAGATTAAAGGCTGGAACATTTGGGAGTGGCCATCGCAGTCACCTGACTTAAATCCGATTGAGAACCTCTGTCAGGAAACGTGGGGGTGGTACCGGGGTGGCACCTGGATGGCAAGGGTATGAGCCCAGGATGCAGTGGTCTGCACTGATAAACAGAGGATATGGATGGTGGAGGGTGAATGGAAATAAAGACTAACCAGGTTGATTGCAGGGGATGATGGTTGTAATTGCAGGAACCAGAAATGGGGAATCAGGATCAGGTAGCAGAGTAGCAACGATGTTCACTCTTCGTGAGCATGAGCTGTAATGAACCAGCAATGTGTCATTGAGGGGCAGAGCCCTTTATTTTGTGAGTCACGTGTGTTTTGGTGTTAACTCTTACACTGCTGGATGCAGGGCAGGAACAGGATGGAAGTGAACCACCAGAGGGGGTTTCAGGATGGCTACAGCCAGGGATCCTGACAGTACCTCCCCCTTCAGGTCACGCTCCGCGTGACCAAGGATGGCAGCAGGACTGCCCATGACCAGGCACGGGTCACTCTAGTGGGTGCTGTTTCCAATAATCGTAGCACCACTGGAGGGCAGAACGAGGGTCAGGAGTGGTAGTACAGGGTCGGGCACGTGCCTTCCTCTGACGCCGCCGTGCCTTGGTCTTCTTGTGGATAGCAGATACCTCGGGAAGGAGAGTGCCCATGTACCCAGATGGCAGTCTCTCTTCATCGTCTTCAGTCGCAATGGGTGAAAAGCAATCACGAGATAAAATAAAGTCCACATCAGAGTCTTTAGGGATCCTGGGGTTATGCTCTTTTCTCATAGGTGATGCATCAGGAATGAGGGTGCCCACGTAATCGGATGGCACGAAGGTGGGTATAGCATAGATGCCCTGCACCGTATAAGGAGCTGGATCCTCAGGTAAGGAATCTGGAGCAACAGGAATGTCCCTGGAACGTCTGGCGTTGGCGACAGAGGGCAAGAGATAGGCGGTAGAGTCACCCTCGAACCTGGTGCCCACATAGGAAGAAGGCATCAGAGTAGGCATCTTCTCAATTTCTCCCGGTTCCCCTTCTAAACATGATCCATCACTAAGGGAAGGATAGTCGCACAGCCAAGACTTAATGCCCTCGTCCTCTTCTTCTTGCTCTTCCCAGCCACAATCCCTTTCTGATACAGATCCATCGCTGGATGAAGAACAGAAGCCTCGCCATGCCTTTATAGGGGTGTCAGACCCCTGGTGTTGACCTGGGGGTCCCTTTGAGCGTCGGGCTGTCTGTCTCGGTGGGCTCTCCTCAGAGACAGCGATGTCCTCTGGGTCATATTCAGGCAGGGAAGAAACACAGGAAGACAGCGGCGGATTGTGCTGGCTGGGAGTGATGGGAGTTGTGATCGCCATAAGGGAGTTCTTAATCTTCTGGGCTTTCTTCAGCCTGGCCTTCATTACCTGTTTGAAGGGGATCTGTGTCACAGTAGAAACTGGCATAGACATGATCTCCATAGGGGTTGGTAGATCTGTCTCCACAGGTACGGTGGTCTCCAGATCCATGGGAAGGACAGGTTCTATGGGCACAGTGTAATCAGTCTCCATAGGCATTACAGGGTTTGCATACTCCTCTTCTGAACGGACCTCCAGAGATGTCACATGCCTGGATACAGCAGGTACAGTTCGTCTGGGGACAGGTGTAGGTGCATGAGTTGTTCGAGGTGCAGGTCTGGGTTCAGGAAATCTCTTGGGGGCCGGTCTGGGTAGGGGTACCGGCTTAGGAACGGCAGGTCTCATAGAAGCAGGTGTATACACAGTGGCTGTAGCAGGCCTGGAAGCCTGGGGCTGCTTCAGAGCTCTACGCACCTGAGCGTGCTTGGAAGTTGCAGCTGGCTTGAAAACCGGTGCTGGCTTGACAAACGCTGATCTGGGGGGTTTTTCTGGGCAATTCGATATCCAGTGCGATCCTGCCCCGCAGTACAGGCACAAATTACTATTTTGTCTCCTGACACGCTCTTCAGGAGACAGGGGATCATGGTGTTTATTTGGAGGAGCGCACACCTTAGTTGAGGTGCCCAGAAAAGTTTGCAGCATTTGCATCAGGGTATCAGCCAGGTTCTTGAATAGCTCCTGGAAGGTGGTTTTCAGTAGCTCCACCATTAAGTGCAGCACTGCGGGCTCATTAGTATTAGGCTGGTTCATTCTGTCAGGAAACGTGGGGGTGGTACCGGGGTGGCACCTGGATGGCAGGGGTATGAGCCCAGGATGCAGTGGTCTGCACTGATAAACAGAGGATATGGATGGTGGAGGGTGAATGGAAATAAAGACTAACCAGGTTGATTGCAGGGGATGATGGTTGTAATTGCAGGAACCAGAAATGGGGAATCAGGATCAGGTAGCAGAGTAGCAACGATGTTCACTCTTCGTGAGCATGAGCTGTAATGAACCAGCAATGTGTCATTGAGGGGCAGAGCCCTTTATTTTGTGAGTCAAGTGTGTTTTGGTGTTAACTCTTACACAGCTGGATGCTGGTTGCAGGGCAGGAACAGGATGGAAGTGAACCACCAGAGGGGGTTTCAGGATGGCTACAGCCAGGGATCCTGACAACCTCTGGGGGGACTTAAAGAAAGCAGTTGCAGTGCGCAAGCCTAAGAATGTGACTGAACTGGAGGCTTTTGCCCATGACGAATGGGCGAAGATACCCGTAGATCGCTGCAAGACACTTGTGTCAAGCTATGCTTCACGTTTAAAAGCTGTTAGTACAACATCCTTTTACAGTTATAAGTACTAAGATTGAATGTCACTTGGGGGTTGAATAAAACTGATAATGATGTGAGCACAGAAAAGACATTTGTGGTTATTTCATTATAAATGTTATGTTATATTTGTCTGACCTACACGTGCCTCTTTGATTTAATTGTAAGCAAGATGACTGAATGATCAAAATCAATGTCAAACTGGCCAAAACACTCAATTTCAGTGGGGGTTGAATAATTTTGAACACAACTGTAAATCATTATCAGATATTCAACTAGTACAAGAATGTGGCATCCAGCGGTTGAAGAAGTTATTGTACAACTCCTAAGAGTAAGTGGGTCGGTTAAGTGCGGGCATCTGCAGGGTCTGAGGGGGAGGAAGCTAGAAAACAGGATAAGGAGTGGTCAGGGGGATCTTGAAGGATGGGTGGGGTACCTCGCAGCATCTGTAGTGAGTACCATGGGGTGCAGAAAAAGGTATGACGTAAGCAGGGCCGGTGCTAGACTATTTTGCGCCCTAGGCAAGACCAGCTACTTGCGCCCCCCCAAAAAAAACACTGCACATTACTGTGGAGCTCTGTGACACCCTCATAAACATTGCACATTATTGTGAAGCTTTATGACACCCTCATAATCATTGCAATTTACTTTGGAGCTCTGTGATACCCTCATAAACACCGCACATTACTGTGGAGCTCTGTGACATCCTCATAATGTGCAGTGTTGTATGGGTGTCACAGAGCTCCACGGTAATGTGCAGTGCTCATTACATTTCATTCCCCCCTCTTTTCATTTAAATCTCCCATCTTTTCACCCTCTTCTCATTACAATGCATTTCATCCTCCCCTCTTTTCATTCTACTCCCCCTTCTTCGCATTCACCCCTCTCCTGATTCACCCCTCCTTCTCATTCATCCAGGTCGGATGCAGTGACTACAATGCATACCACAGTGACCAGGACAGAGCAGCTTTGTCTCTCACAGCACCTCGTCTGCTCCTTATGGCAAATGTAGGCCCAAAACATTTGGGGGGTAGGGTTACCAACCCATGCATTAAACCCGGCCATTAAACCTGATATTCCAGCTAGAATGAAAAGTCTGGGGAAACCAGTTAAACAAAAACTAAAAGTGCCAATTCGTGCTGCAGCGCTGGGTATTGTGATGCAGCTCTCTGCCTAGTCCCACATCTGACACATGGTACCCATGCACTGCAGGGGGTGTGAGTCACTGCCCCCGTATCACAGGTAGAGAGGTCCATTACCAGTGCTGCTGTGCTGCTTTTTGGGGCCCCACTTGATGTCGGGGTGCACAATGAAGACATTCTGTGCCTCATTAATGACGGAGGTGGAGTAGGGGGTCACTGGAGGAGAGCGCTGCTCTAGTTACACCTCCTCTGCCAGCCACTTAAGGATGGTTCTGTCGTCCCAGTCCCTGTAGCCGCTATCATTTCCCTTGCCGCTCGCAGAACCTGCAGAGAAGAAGCGGACTCCGGGTACTGCTTCGGCCGCTTGAAGGGATAAACTGACGTTTTAGAAGAAACGGCAGGGGCCCTGCAGACTGCTCCTCCTTCATGCGAGACCCCCACAGCCAGCGACTGATGTGAGGGCACACGTGCTGCCGCCAGCCCCAACATGTGCTGGCATCAAGGAGTCAGGAGGAGGAGCATTTCTGGTCGGAGCTCACGGGAGCAGCACACTCACCCAGCATCCAGGCACAGAAATAGCTGCTACTCGGGCCAGAAGCCCCTGGGGCAAGGGGGGAGCAGTCCAGGAGCGCCTTTTCAAAGGGTACCGGTCTTCTCCTCCGGGACCACGTTCTGCGGCAGGTGATGAGCGAAACCTCCCCCCAAGGCTCCCAAAATGGCTGCATCTTCCAGGCCTCAAAGCAGAGACGGACCCGGTATCAGCTTAACAAGGCGTCCTACCTAGCAGTAGAAAACCGCCGATATCGGGCTCCACGGACCCACAACCGTCCGGGTGAACAAGAAGGTCTGTTGACTCACGGAACTCCTGAGAGATGCGGCCACTAACCTCGCTGCTCAGCTCCGCCCCCCCCCCACCAGAGGAGCATTCCTATTGGAGCGCAGGCGACAGAGGCGTGCTGCGGCTGGTGTGTGACCGTGCCGCGAGTAAATTGTGGCGCCCGCGGACACTGATTTTTTTCAATGGTCTGGCCCGGCTGCGCCCTAGGCGAGCACTGCGCTCTAGGCGGCCGCCTAGCTCGCCTAGCGGCAGCGCCGGCCCTGGACGTAAGGAGTCCTTAGTTTCGCATGGCAGGGTGCGAATAAGGGGGGCCCAATTGATAAAAAAGGACGGAGTCTTTTTTTCTTGCTGCGTCGCAGCCTCGATCCAGTCCGCCAAAAATATGGTGTAGATTCTGTCATAAACCATGCGAAAGGAAGGAGGGCAGCTGAGATCCATTGCGACAAGATTGCTTTCTTGCCCGTTGCAGCTAACAGGGTGAGCCAAAAGCGATGGCATTTATCAAAAGGTCTGGGGGGGGTCGGATAATTAAGGATGGCCCATTCCGGGGTAAAAGGAATTTCTAGACGAAGAACCTGTGAACCAAATCGTCGTATTGTGTCTCAAAATAGTTTGATGAAGTGACCTGACCATAAGCAATGCCGTAAATCAGCATTGGCACCTTGACATTTTAAACAATTTGCGGTTGGTGACAATCCCGCGCGAGCCTTAATTTTGTTTTTTATTTTTTGCAAAATCCCTTATTTCACTTTTGTAAAATTTGTAACAGACCGCTTATTTTTTTTAAAAGACGTTTTTTATTAGTTGGACACATTTTATTGTTTGTTTTTTTTTATACTCCTATTGGGAGAACAGGAGTTTTTTTTTAAAATTTCTTCAGTTCGGCGGAATATGCCAACGTCCGATAACTGCTTCAGCCGCTCCAATTTTTGCAAAATACGGTGACTATTCGCTAAATGGTGAATTCACTGTGTTTGTGGAGACTTGCGATGAAAGTGCGCACCATTTCAGTGCTTTGTCAATGGACCCTTTTTAATTTTGGTGCAAAGCCGCATTGTTCTCAAACTGCACAAACCTTCAAAGATCTCGTCAAATCCCAATTTAACGACTTGTTCTCTGACCCCGTGTTCAGTGATCTGGATTCATTATAAATTATACGGAGCTTTACTCGATCCTATTACTGCGCTTTAGCCTCAAATTCCAGCGCTCGATATTTAACTCCTTTATCTTTTTCCTAAGCGCCACGATGGCGTCCTGTGATCCAAGGCGTTCGCTCACTCGCATCACTATTTTACCAGCTGCTCGGGGACCGCTTTCTAAAGGAACACTTTACTGAAAAACTGTGTCATCCCTCCCCCCCCTCTCAAATAATTAGCCAATTATTTTGTATTTCGGCTTTTTTTTTGGGGTGAATTTACTCCTTTTCTCCCTCGCCGTGCTCTGCTCCTCCTGTGCGTCTCAGACTCCTGAACCTGGAAGTCCGAGTCTCTTTCGTCGCTACTTGTGTAAGGAACGCAATTTGCGCACCGCAACTGGACTTGCGAACGTTACGTGCGCTTGCGCAGAACGATTGACCAGGGCTGCGCACATGCTCAGCTCCGATCTATCGCGGCCTCTCAGACTGCTCGTTAACGTGTGGTGACATCTCGAGTGACCGAACTAGTGACAGACAGCTGGGAAGTTCAAATCTCCCGGCTGCCTGGTCCTGTGGGAGGGTGGTGGAACCTCTCCACTTCAACCAGCATTTTGAGCAGTTCGGGGAAGGGGAGAGGATAATCCACCCTGGCCAATTTAAAAAGCTAAAGTGTTGGTGTGTAGAATATTCCTTTTTAATCATTGGATTGTAAACTCCTCTGCACAGGGTCCATTACATAGAAACATAGAAAATGTCGGCAGATAAGAACCTTTCGGCCCATCTAGTCTGCCCAATTACATGGATACTTTACCTGGATTTATCTTTTGTTTAGGATAGCCTTATGCCTATCCCATGCCTGCTTAAATTCAATCACTGTTTTGGCCTCTACCACTTCTACTGGAAGGCTGTTCCATGTATCCACCACCCTCTCAGTAAAATAATGCTTCCTGATGTTACTTTTAAACCTTTGCCCCTCTAATCTAAGACTATGTCCTCTTGTTTTGCTACTTTGTTTCCTTTTAAATATACTCCCTTCCTCTACCTTGTGGATTCCCTTTACGTATTTAAATGTTTCTATCATATCTCCTCTGTCTCGTCTTTTTTCCAAGCTGTACATGTTAAGACCATTAACCCTTTCCTGGTAACTTTTCTCCTTCAAGCCGTACACCATTTTAGTAGCCCTTCTCTGAACTCTCTCTAAGATGTCTATATCCTTCTGGAGATACGGTCTCCAGTACTGCACACAGTACTCCAAGTGAGGTCTCACCAGTGCTCTGTACAGTGGCATGAGCACTTCCCTTTTCCTACTGCTAATACCTCTCCCTACACAACCAAGCATTCTGCCAGCATTTCCTGCTGCTCTATTACATTGACTACATTACACCTCTCATTTTCTAAACCCTCTTACTGGAAGGAGACCGGAGTAATTTCGTGAGGGAGGATGCAGATGGGTTCAGTATAGACGCATGGAATGGGTAAGAGGATACAGTATCGCAGGCCGATAATGGATGGGGGTGTAGGACATAGAACAATGGAAAGGAATGTGGAGTAGAAGAGGTATCAAAAGCCGGGTAACCATGGAAATGAGGATGGAGGACAAGGGATCGGAGATGAGACGTAACCATGGCAAGGAAAGTGGAGGGGAAGGGATAAACGAAGATGGCGTGTAACCATGAGAAGGGTAATGGGGAGGAGTGGAGGTACACGTAACTATGGAAATGAGAACAGAAACGTGTCAATTCTACAGTAGATGGATCATTAATAATGGAGACCGGAGCTTCTGTGTAAGGAATGGGATGAGGAACATTGAAGCGCAGTGTGTGTGGTCAGGTAGGGACATTGTAATGGAGTACCTTGGTCTGAAGAAGACGAGGAAATCCTACTCCAACCTACCTCGTAGCAGATAGCTGCTAAAAGACGTATCGTCTCGAGACCGTAACCCTCAATGGCTCTATTACTATGGCGTGCTGTGCAAGCGGCGTGAATATTGGTAGTGATGCCGCAGCGAAGAGCAGCTCCTGGAATCCATAGGACTCCAATGAGACTTGCACAATCATTGGTTTTTCAATGGGGTGTATAGAACAGGTAGGTTGTGCTGCCCTCATCCAGAATGCTGGAGTCCCCAAGCGTCCGGGTTATGGAATCGGGGAGAATGCAATGTCTGAGAGGAAGGGAGATGTGACCGAGGGGCTGCAATCCCCTTTCCTTGCGAAAGGGAGAGCAGTGCAGCCCCAGCATGTGACATGCTGCACGGGGTCTTCCACCTTGTGTCACGCTGGGCTGCAGCAGTTAGAGCCGCGTCGCTGACTACCAGGACCCACCCGGCACATCCAAGCGTTAGGTATAACTAAAATCCGGTAAGAGAGGAAATATTCCAGATTTCGGGGTCTTCCAGGCTTTAGAATTCCAGATATGGGGTGTCCAACCGTATCACATTCTTGACGATCGGCTCGAGACGACAAAAGTAACCAGTTACCATGGAAAAGCAAGTTAGTCTCCAGCTGCCCTGCGGTTATCGGTTTCTGTACCTTGTATAGGAATCATTAACTTACCATAAGGAGCCAGTAAAGCAAAGCTTGTGGCTCGATTAACGAATGGATCGGATTAATTAATGGATCGGTTGGCGTGTAGGCCCATAGATGATTAGTGACCCAATGAAACCGCTTGGGGCAGGTAGGCAAGAAGTGGACAGTATGTAACAAGTGATGGAGCGATAGGATGTGGAATGATGCAGGAGATGTTGAGGATTAGTCACTGGAGACAATTAGTCGCTTATTTAATGTATAGAATATAACGAGCGAAACGCGGCTAAAAATCCGTGACCTTTGAACCTCCACGGGTGCCGGTAGAGACTGATTTGGAATTGACGCTTGCCAATGATTTCTTGGCATGTAAAGGGGTTAACGTGTGTGTGTGTGACAGACCTCTTGGAACACGTTGCCATAGTAACTGACGGAGAGATGCTTTTCTGGGTATCAATACGTGGCCTCGTTTCATGAGCTGTGACGGACGTTCTGTTATTTGCGATTAGGAGATAACCCAGGGTATAGAAATAGCAACGCCGACACGTGAATTAACTCTAGGTTTGCCATAAAACCTCGCGATTCTTGGGCAAGAATAAAAGGAAAAGGTTTAATCCTCAAAATGTGTTTTTTTTTTTCTTGCGAAACCTGGATTCTTGGCAAATCCTAATGGGGTGATTGTACGCTTTTTGGCACGTGCCGGACACTGCACGGGCTTCAGTATTATTCACCAAGCACTGAAATGCACCGAACCGTGAATTTCCCCATACGGTGCAATTTAGTGTCAGATCGTCTTTTCACTAAACTGCCAATAATCCAAATACTGGCAAAATACGGTGCAGTTCGCCGCAATTCAGCAGAAGCGAAATTGTCCCATAGAGAAGCAATGGTTAATCTATTCAGAGAACGCCGAACTGCACCAAAATATCAGTGAAATGCCCTGATTTTCAGTAATTCAGTTCAACAGGTTTAAGGCTAGGGTCAGACTGAGGCAGTGCGAACGCGCGTTCTGGCGCACTTAATCACGGCCGTGCTAGCAGCAGATGCCGGGCAATGACGGCCAATAAACGAAGTACGGTCGCACAAAAGTCCGGCTGCGCAACGCAAGTGGAAAATGAACGCATTTTTTCGAGAACGTTAAACCGCTAGTACTGACGTACAGAGTGCGCTGCGCCCGCTAGCGGCGTGTGTGAGTGAATTGGAGACATCAGACGCTGCACACGTCCGGCCAACATAACGTCCAGATGCAAGAAGTGTTTTATTGATGATCCGTACAAAATCACGGACGAAAACGCGCATTGTATGACCGCTATTGCGTATTCCGTGAAAAAATACGTCCATTCTTCGAACGCACATTTTCACGGACAACGTGAAAAATGCGTTAGTCTGACCCTAGCCTAAACAGGCGAATCCCATAGGATTCAACGTAAAAAAATATTTTTTATAATTTTAATTTTTTTTTTATAGTATTTTTTTTTTTTTTTTTAAAACATCTTTTCAACAAAATGGTCTTATTTTTTTAGATGACATTTTTGACTCCTGATTTATTTATTTTAAAAAGGTGGTGTTCATTTTATTCTGTAACAGACCTTTTTATTATTTCTACACATTTTGATGCATTTTTATTGGTTTATTTTTTTTATTCTCTTCTGCAGTTCGGCGACTCCATCTTCAGTGCATTACGGTGACCCTGCGGTGAATAGTGAATTCACCGACTGAAGGGTTGGCGAAACGGAATCACAGAAGTGCAAAGCGCTGAAAGTTTGGCGCTTTGTGAATAATACCTTTTAATCACTGGTTGTTGGGAATTGTGGCTGAAAGGGGGGGGGAAATCACCACCCCCCCCCCCAACTCTTTATAAAATTTCTTCTTTTCACCTGTTTTGGATTAAAAAGGTTTTGGTATCTCGAGGGGTTAATAAACTGTGGTAGTTTAGTGACCAACTCATAGAGTTGAACCGGTGGTCTTATGAATTCTTTACAAGGGTCACACTAATAAAAAAATACCCCCCCCCTCCTTTAAATAATTGGGTGGGATTCCCTGCAGCTTTTTTTTTTTTACGCAATTTGCGTACTTACACAAATGGCGCATCTCTCAAAACATGCGCGCTTTCTGTACGCAAGTTCCGTAACCCTCGTGCAGAATGACTGATGGGGGCTGCGTGATTATGGAGTCCAGCAGCCTACAACGTAGCGGCCGCTAGGCTCCAAGATGCTCAGGGAAAGCGCCGTCCCGAGCATCCCCTCCATGGAGGCTTCTGCTGCCGGGTCACATAACTGGCAGGATCTCGCCTCTCACGAGATCCTGCATGTCGGCAGAGTGATCATGGAGGGAGACTGGGGACTCTTCCCCCCCCCCCAGTCTCACTCTGCTCCCGGCAGCCAGAAGAGACTGATCGGGCCGCAGTTCTTGCTGCAGGATGAGAGATGAGTATCTTTTCTTGGGGGGGGGGGTCCAGCTGCTGTTGCTAACGGATTCTGCAGAAGCTCTAAGCTGTAGCAAACCTTTATAATTGGGGTTAGGACTATGATCCTAAAAGCTAATTACTCTCTGCTTACACTTTGCGCTCCCCGAGTTAAGCATAGGGAGCACAAAGTACGGTAAATTAAGTTTAGTAGACGTGCCCCATTGGTAGAGGTCACAGTCTCTCTCCACGCAGAGCAGTGATGTTGAGACAGAGGTTTGATCCCGGCCAGAGCACCTCTCCAGTAAGTGTCCTTGGCAAGACACCTAACGGTACATACTCGCCACCCAGGACCCATACTTGAAAACGAGAGAAATCTCAATGTATCCTTCCTGGTAAAATCCTTTCTCAAAAAAAAAAAAAAAATTGGTATACATATAGTGCCGCCGCAGTAGTATATCCTCCCTGGGGAAAAAAGTGTAACTTTAGTCACATAAGGGGAAGCTGTATTTTATTTGGGTTATGCCCTGCTGTGGCGCCGGCCATCATACAAGTGTTTATATACTGTGTACGGTCACAGTTGCTGTTGGTCAGGTTTGCCTTGTCGAAAGGTTTCACACACTGCCCTGTCTGTCCTGCCTGGCTCTGTAAGAATGTAGCATCTGGCGCCACCTTGTGTTATAAAGAAGAACCCTGTGTCATTCCATGGCGACGGTAGCGAGGTAGCTGGAGGTTTAATAACCCGTTCTGACCCATCCCCCACACTCTCCCCTCCCGCTTTTAGTCTGGATTGGGTTTAACGCCTTCACTCCCAAAGTCAAGTTCTGTATTTTAGTTTTTGCAATGCAATACATTGAAAAGCCCTGGTTAGCAAATCAAAACCCAATTTCACACCTGATTAACCCTTTCGCTGCTGAGGCTTTTCCCGCCTCTGTGCTGAGGTCATTTTTACCGGTTTCGCTCATCATGCTTAAACGTGTTTTGAAGGCTTATTTTAGTATATGACCCAGACATATTATATATCATTCTTTCCGTCAGACTCGGTAGATTCATAATATGTCATTATTATATGTATACGTCATGACCTGTCTGTATATTAGAACAAAAAATGCAATAAAATATGTATTTTCAATAATTTACAACGTGTAAAGTGTTTTTTTTCACATTTTAACATGCGAGCAATTGCGGTTATATTTTGTATGGGGTGCGCTTGTTAAAAAAATTAGAAATGGGGTCTCGTTACATTTTTTTTTGGGGAAAATTACACGATTTTTAACAAACGCACCGCATACAAAAATCGTTAGTGCAGCATCATTGTTCACATTATAATTGAAATGGGAACAATATTGCTGCATTAACGAACCAAAAAAAAATTATAAAAAAAAATAAAAAATTTTTTTAAATATTTTTATTTTTTAATTATTTTTTTTGAAAAAAAAATTTCACTTTCGTGTTTGGTATCGTTGGAACGGCCATGCTCTGGCCGATCCAACCATACCAAACTTTAACCCCTAGCTGCCACGGATCGGGAGATAGGGGGTTCCAATGAACTCCCTATCTCCACCGTTGGTGGCAGTTAGGGGTTAACTCCAGGACTGGCGTCATCGTGCTATGCACGATGACGCCAGTCCTCAGGGGGAGTTCCCGGAGGCTTGGCCGACATCCAAGATGTCGGCCAGCTCTGGGAAAGGATCACGAACCGGCGCTTTTCAGCGCCGATTCGCGATCCAGCTCCCCAGGGGTTAATGCCAGGTACCATTTGGAAGGGCAGGCTGTGCCCTTCCAAATGGTGCCTGGGTTAACCCCCGCAACGCCACCGATCGGGAGGGAGAGAGGTCCGAAGGACCTCCCCCCCCTCCCTTTCAGGCGCCTCCTCCGCACATGCGGGGGGGGGGGCTGAATTAGGTGTCATCGCGCTGCCGCGATGACACTTAATTTCATCGGCGGCGGTTCCGGATGCTGGGCTGACATCGAGGATGTCAGCCCGCACCGGGGGGGCCAGCGATCGGCCGGAACCCGGCCGAACGCTGGCCCCAAAGGGAGGACGCGCTCAGCGCGTCCTCCGCACAGCAGGAGCCATGTGGAGGACGCGCTGAGCGCGTCCTCCGCATGGAAGTGGTTAAAGACAGATTAGTGTGCCCCCTCTGGAGAAATGAAATCCACTGTTTTAGATCTCTCCAGGCACCCTGCAGAGATAAAATATCTGCAAACAGCAACTCCAAACCTCACTGGAACAAAAAGTTCAAACGTCACGACTGTTTCATTCCAACATCCAAGAAGGACGCAGAATACAGGGAGAGCTGTGGGGTCAGTCGCTGCTGTACAGGGATAAGATTCTGGGGTTATAATGACTGAAAGTCCCTGTACAGTACAGATACAAGGTGTTGCTGTAATTGCCATTGTTGGCTTTTTCTGGCGGCTTTTCCCTACACTTCGACGGCCCTGTGGCGCTTGCTGAATACACCGCAGGGTCGCCGAAATGGGATCGCCAAATCGCATCGAATTAAAGAGAACGAAAAGTCACCGAACGTGCGATGACTTTTCGATTCTCTATGAATAACCCTGTATGTTTTGTAATAACCTTGGCTATTTTGGGGGGGGGTTATTTTTGGGTCAGTAGTGGGAACTGTGCCTTACGCGAGTTCTTGTATCTGTAATGTTATGGATTTGTCGGCACCTGTATTCAGGTATACTCAATGTCGTGGACCGATATTTTGTGTTTTTGAGGTCCTGAATTGTTTGAGGTATTGACTGAGAGACCAAGTAACCTGTAAAATCCCGACAAGTGTATTTTTTTTTTAAAATTCTATGTTGAGTGAAGGCGACTGTCTGCTACTTGTTTCCTAAAATTGTCTGGCATGGCTGCCAAATGTGTATCGACCCCACTGGGCTATAGGGATGTGGGTTTCGGAATTTTCACGAAATTTCCCGATTCGTGTCTTCGGATTCGGCCGAATTTCCGAATCGGGTCGCACCCGAAAACCGATAGATCCTAAAGTTTTCCGAGCCGAAACGAAAAATTTTCGGATTTTTCGAATGGACTTGAAATGTGTCAAATCGAAATTTATTTTTGCTCTATTCCTGATTTCGGTTCCATTCGTGATTTCGGTTCCATTCGTGATTTCGGTAATTCTGGAAATCGTATATTTAACTATTATCGGTTATATCGCTGATTCTGTAAATTTTGTATTTGTAAATGCGTATCATTTATTTCTTGTGGCATTCGGGTCAGTTTAGCGTTTTTTAAATCGTTTTGTTCATTTTTTTTGTTCCTTGGCTTTCATACCATTTTAATATGATTAATATGAAAGTTGTGAAATGTATATTCAATTATTCATAAGAAAAAAGGATCTTTATTTAATAAAAAAAAAACACGATAGAATCTCCAGAATTATCGTAGACACTTTGAAACGAGGAGAACAGACGTTCCGAAAAAACGAAAATTTCTGAAAAGTCGATACAAAAAACGAGCAAAGTGACCCGAAAATACGAAAAATGGTCGATATTCCGAAAAGAAAATGTACACGAAAAACGAGCCGAACCGAACCAAAATCGGTCGAAACGAGCCGAATCGAAAAGTTTAAACATCCGAACAAATCGAATCGAACCGAAAAAAAAATCGGTGCACAAGCCTACTGGGCTATGGACACGTTCCATTTAGGCTAGGGTTAGACAAAAGCAGTTTTAACGTGCGTTTAGCCGCACGAAATCACGGCCGTGCTAGCAGCAAATGACGTCCAATGCCGGGGAACACACGAAGTACGGCCGCACGAAAGTTCGTCCGCGCAACGCAAGTGGCAAACGAACGCATGTTGTCGAGAACGTAAAACCGCTAGTACGGTTGTACAGAGTGCGCTGCGTCCGCTAGCGGCGTGTGTGCGTGATTTGGAGATGTCAGACGCTGCTCATGTCCGGCCAACATAACGTCCAGACGCAAGAAGGGTTTTATTGATGATCCGTACAAAATCACGAACGCAAATGCGCATCGTATGACCGCTATCGCGTATTCCATGAAAAAATTAGTCCATTCGTTCGAACGCACTTTTTCACAGACAACGCGAAAATGCGTTCGTCTGACCCTAGCCCTACATGGAGCAGATTTTATGGAAAGGATGTATTAAACCTCTTTGTTCCGATGGGGTCTATGTAACAAGTACAGACTCAGGGGAAGGGGGGGGGGTCTATTCCCAAAGCCCTGACATCTAATTCCATTTTGTTGGGAGTTCACCCTTTATTGAATGTTAACTGTATTTTGCCGACACACTTATCAGATGTTGGGGGGAAAGCACTGAATTGCCCCGGCAAATTCCACCAGGTTATAGAAAGATCCAGGAGGGGGAAAAAAAAAAAAGACCGTCTCCTGACAGGGTTATTCAGAGAGCACCGAATTGGCTCCAAAATTGCGCCGAACAGTGAATTTCCCCACACGGTGCAATTTCATGGCCATTCGGCTATTCAATAAGTTGGCAGTTCACCAAATATTGCTGAAATACGGTGCCTGTTCGAGGGGGATTTCACTGCCCATAGAGAGGCAATGGTTCATCTATTCAGAGCACAAACCGCAGCAAAAAGTTGTCGCAATTCCTTGCTGTTCGGTGCTGTCATTCGGCAGGTTTAAATCAGGCGAATGCCATAGGCGTCAATGTTAAAAACATTCCCCGTTTTTATTAAAAATTTATTCAAGTTTATTATTTTCACTTGCAGCAAAAAATCTTTTTAGGCATTTTCCAGGATTTTTTTTTTCAGCAAAATTGTTTATTTTTTTAAAACAAATTGCGTTTTTTTTCCTTTTCTGTAACAGATTTTTTTATTATTCCTAAAACCTTTTATATATTTCCGGGCATTTTTGTACAGTAGGGGTTTTCTTCTTTTTGCAAACACCTTTTAGAAGTTGCAGGGGTTTTTTGTTACCCGTCGTCTGCTTTTTCTGGCAGCTGGTCGGCACTCTGTTCGGCAGCTGGGCGTTTTTTTTTTCCCAGATCGATTTCAGCGGTTTTGCGGCAGATCATCGGATGCATACGGTGGGTTTTCGGATCGATTCTGCAGTTTTTCAGATGCGTTCAGTGGCTTGTTACCAGCACAAGTTGCCGAAATTCCCTGATGTTCGGTGTTTTCATTCGACAGGTTTAATCAGACGAATCCCATAAGTTTCAGTGGTAAAAATATTCCCCATTTTTATGAAATCTTAATCTTCACTTGCAGCAAAGAATATTAGGAATTTTTTTTTCATGCCCTTTTTCTTTTCCTGTAACAGACCTCTGAATAATAATAAATCAGACATACAGTTGTGTTCAAAATTATTCAACCCCACTGAAATTGAGTGTTTTGGCCAGTTTGACATTGATTTTGATCATTCAGTCATCTTGCTTACAATTAAATCAAAGAGGCACGTGTAGGTCAGACAAATATAACATAACATTTATAATGAAATAACCACAAATGTCTTTTCTGTGCTCACATCATTATCAGTTTTATTCAACCCCCAAGTGACAATCAATCTTAGTACTTAGTACAACATCCTTTTACAGTTATAACAGCTTTTAAACGTGAAGCATAGCTTGACACAAGTGTCTTGCAGCGATCTACGGGTATCTTCGCCCATTCGTCATGGGCAAAAGCCTCCAGTTCAGTCACATTCTTAGGCTTGCGCACTGCAACTGCTTTCTTTAAGTCCCACCAGAGGTTCTCAATCGGATTTAAGTCCGGTGAGGAAGATGGCCACTCCAAAATGTTCCAGCCTTTAATCTGCAACCATGCTCTAGTGGACTTGGAGGTATGCTTGGGATCATTGTCCTGTTGAAAGGTCCAACGTCTCCCAAGCCTCAGGTTTGTGACGGACTGCATCACATTGTCATCCAATATCTCCTGGTACTGAAGAGAATTCATGGTACCTTGCACACGCTGAAGCTTCCCTGTACCTGCAGAAGCAAAACAGCCCCAAAGCATGATTGACCCCCCGCCATGCTTCACAGTAGGCAAGGTGTTCTTTTCTTCATAGGCCTTGTTCTTCCTCCTCCAAACATAGCGTTGATCCATGGGCCCAAACAGTTCTAATTTTGTTTCATCAGTCCACAGAACACTATCCCAAAACATCTGTGGTTTGTCCACATGACTTTTGGCATACTGCAGTCGACTCTTCTTATTCTTTGGAGACAGCAAGGGGGTGCGCCTGGGAGTTCTGGCATGGAGGCCTTCATTACGCAGTGTGCGCCGTATTGTCTGAGCTGAAACTTCAGTACCCACATCTGACAAATCTTTTCTCAGTTCCTCAGCAGTCCCACGGGGACTTTTCTTCACTCTACGCTTCAGGTAGCGCACAGCAGTCGAAGTCAGCATCTTCTTTCTGCCACGACCAGGTAGCGTTTCAACAGTGCCCTTTGCCTTGAATTTGCGAATGATGCTTCCTATGGTCTCTCTTGGTATGTTTAACATCTTTGCAATCTTCTTATAGCCATTGCCCTTCCTGTGAAGAGTAATCACCTCTTCTCTTGTCTTCCTGGACCATTTTCTTGACTTCACCATGTTTGTAACCACACCAGTAAATGTCTAGAAGGAGCTGAGTATCACATTCATTTTAAAGCTGCCTAATTGGTGCTTATTATGCTTTATTGCTGCTCCGTGACATCCACAGCTGTGTTCAATACCTGATTGAAAACACTTGAATGAACCTCTGTTCTTCAGAGTGGTAGTCTTTAAGGGGTTGAATAATTGTGTCAATGAAGAATTCACAAGAAAACATTTACTACTGTATTACAAAACCAATTGATGTCATTTTAGTTGCATATGGTTCTTTAAAAAGTCCTTGTAGGATTTCATTCTGAATACAATTACAAATGTACACTAAATTCCCTAAAACCCTTTACAGCATTGGGGGTTGAATAATTTTGAACACAACTGTATATATATATATATAATATAATTATTTTTTTTAACCCGTTGGTTGTCTTTTTTCGGATTTGATGCGTTCGGCGGCTTATTCCCTGCACTTCGGGGACCTTGTGGGGAATACTGAATCCAACGCAGGGTCGGTGGAACGAACTAGCCAAGGTGCGGGGAACAGGAGCACAGAATTGTCGTTGACATTTCTGTGCTCTCAGAATAGCCTTGCTAATAATAATAGGTTTTAAGTTTTTAAAAGACTATCAGATTCGTCTGTATAAATCTGGCGAATTGAAACGCCGAAATCGGGTCATATCACCACAATTTCTATGCAATTCGGCGATCTGAATAGACTAAGAGCTCTCTATGGGACGATTCTGTGCCGCTAAATCGGTGAACTACGCCATATTTCACCATCAATTTGCCTGTATTTGGTGAACTGACAGCTTTGTGCATAGACTAATTGCCCTGAGACTGCACCTACGGTGCAATTCCATGGCAAACTCAGAAATAGTGAATAACCCTCTTTTTTTCCCCCCTCCTTTTTCAGCAGCCAATTTATTTATTTTATTTATAAAAGGATTTTACCAGGAAGGATACAATGAGATTTCTCTCGTTTTCAAGTATGTCCTGGGTTCAAGAACATTGAGTTACAGAAATACAAAATGGTAAAATGCAAGATATTAACACAAGACCAAATATACAGATTAATAGAAAAATAAATATGTAGGAAATATAGTCACTATGTTACATGTTTACAGGTGCATTCTGTATATAGTCACTATGTTACAGGTTTACAGGTGCATTCCATATTGAGGTATGTTAATAGAGATCTCTTAAGGGACTTTATACTGGGGGAAGATTTGATGGTGTCTAGGAGGTTATTCCAGATTTGCGGAGCTCTGTAGGAAAATGAGGATCGAGCCATTTTCTTTTTGTATTGCAAGTAAGGTGCAGGTCCTGGATCGGCGGTTATAGGATGAAGGAACTGCTGGGGCAATCAGCCTATTCAGGTAGGGTGGTAGCTTCCCAGAAAAGCTCTTCAACACCAGGCTGGAAAGGTGAAGGGTGCGTCTAGATTCCAGCAATGGGCAGTTTAGTTCTTTTAACATGTCACAATGGTGGGTTATGTAGTTACATTGTAGCACAAAGCGGCAGAATGAGTTATACAATGTAGTAAGTTTCTGAAGGTGCGTTTGCGGGGCGGCTGCATATACTACATCTCCGTATTCAATAGCCAGCATAAGCATTGTACAACCAATCTGCTTTCTTACCGCGGGGTTCAGGCAGAATTTGTTTCTGTACAGGGCACCTAGTTTGGGGTAGAGTTTAGATGAGGTTTTTCGATGTGGGGGCCAAAAGATAGATTTGGGTCTAACCACATACCTAGATATGAGAGAAGTGACTGTAGTCAGCGTGTCATTTGAGCTTGTCCTGACACATAGAAGGGGTGTTTGCAATTTGTGTAGTTTAGGTGCAGTTCCAAAGAGCATTGTAACAGTTTTGTCAGCATTTAGAAAACGTTTATCTGCAATCCACTTTTCTACCTCTGTGAATTGTTCTTGCAGCACAGCCTCCAACTGTGGGAGATTTGGTTGGCTGGTATAGATTACTGTGTCGTCTGCGTACATGTGTACAGTTGAGGCTTTGCAGATCATTTATGAATATTGTGAATAGCAGGGGGCCAAGTATCGAGCCTTGGGGTACACCGCACGTGACTGGGGGGGGGGGGGGAAGTGCTGTCAGAAATGGCCACATATTGCGACCGATCAGACACATATGATTGGAACCAGGTTAGTGTGCAATCACCAATTGCAACTTTAACGTACGAGTACTTTGCTGGGTTTTAACGGCACCTTTGTTAATTCTTGTTGCGGATCTTCTCCAGAGCAGGATGGTATTTACTTAAAAAAATCATTAAGTTGAGGATTTTCTGGTTCTCCAGGAAACCCTGCGCCCCTGCTGGCTCCCCAGCTCCCCGTCCCGCTTCGCACTATCAGTTTCAGATTTTCATGCTGTTCGTTTTGGTTTGCTCAGCTCCCGGCAACACTGCTGAATGTCAGAGATAAGCGTCTGGCTGGTGCAATCAAATCATTCTTCAGATGTTTATAGCCGGCCGGCGCTGTTGCCTAATACCAGCTATCCTGTTCTGTTAATGGTTGATCTGAAAGGGCTTTTCTCCCTCTCCGGTGCTGATGTTTCTGCTCAGCACGTCTGCAAGATAGTGGTCGAAACCCACAGTTTGCTGACCTTCAGCACACCAGCTGTTGCGCTCAATGTTTACCGTGGTATTTAGCCAAATGGTTTATGCATTGCGGTTTAATGGCGGAGCCTAAATGGTGCAAATATCACGATTCCCATCTCTAGCTGCCTCGTCCGCATTTAGATTCTAAACGCCATGGTACACAACGTATTCTGCACAGTGAGCCAATTAAATTGCTTCCGTTTGTTTGAACGTCTGATATGCTTAGAATGAACTTGCTTTTGGAACTGAAAAGGTTAATCTTGTATTGGAATACATTGAAAACATATGCAAATGAATTTAATTTGGTTTCAAAGCAAGATTAGTGTGCCCCTTGTGGAGAAATTAAATCTGTCTTTAACCCCATCTTAAAGTAAACAAGCAACAAGGAGCAGCTCTTACGCTCGTAAAAAAAAACGTTCAGAAACGTTGCTGCTGCATTACGACAGACATGGAGAGCTGAGGGGTCAGTCGCTGCTGTACAGGGATAAGATTCAGGGGGTTATGAGTGAATCCCTGTACAGTACAGATACAAGGTGTTGCTGTAATTGCCATATACAGGCATTATGCAGCACATACAGATACAAGGTGTTGCTGTAATTGCCATATACAGGCATTATGCAGCACATACAGATACAAGGTGTTGCTGTAATTGCCATATACAGGCATTCTAGAGCACGTACAAATATTGCATTGCTAATAATCTCATTCTGATCAATACAAAATCACCATAAGCAGGAGATCTCACCATTTTATTATGTCTGCAGCACATTTGCTGATACAAAGGCCATTTCTGCCTGTATGCTGATAGTGCAGACCCAGTGTTCCATTGTACAAGATTATGGACACCATCTAGAGTTTAGAACTTTTCATTCCAATGATATCTCTAAAGGATAAACCTATACATGACAAGTTAAATTTAAGCACATTTACATTAATTTTAATCTCCGAACAATGTAAAATTTCTATTGCCCTATATTTAACTTTGCATCCCATGTTCTAAATGGGTTTTCAAGAGTGCTTGGTACTGAAGGGGTTAAAAGCAACTCTGCCCCATTTTGCAAGTTACGAATCTGCAAGTACATTACTAGATGGAATTATCTGCTGGGCTGGAGGCCTCCTCTGTCTATGCACCACAAACTGGAATAGGTCTTTGGTTCCTTTCTGGGTTTTATGTTTTTTTTAATGTTTTTTTTTTTGTTTTTTTTTTTAAAAAAAACGATTAAAGAATTAGTTTAACCTTTTTAGGGACTTTATAAAACATTTTTTAGCAGAAAAGCAGCTTTGTCTTCTTCTATGATGTATGTCCTGGGATAGGTTAGAATATTTCATTTACATCGTGGTGCCGTAACTATAAAAGGCAGGGGATCAGCCACCTTGACCCTCGGGATCAATTTCCCAAACCTGTCGTTTTAAAGGATCACCTTTGATCCCCCCCCCCCAAAAAAAAAACGTAGTCAAAAACCAGTGTTTTTTGTAAAATCATTAATTTTACAGTAATAGCTGGTACTGTAAACCTATTTGGCCAGTAGATGGCGCCATCTGCCAAACTGAGTTGCAGAGGTTTAAGCAGAAGATCTTTTTTCCTTCCCCGCATCGGTTGCTAAATGCCTATTTCACAGTTTTAGCTTTTTGGTTTGCTTTTGGGCTGCAGAGGGTGTCCCCAATTTCATTTGCTTTTGGGTAGCAGATCGAGATATCTCGAATGGTGCCATTGAAGCCCGAGATATCTCGGTAGTGAAGGGGTTTAAGTAGAATAATAAAATTGTTTGTTTTTACACCTCCATAGGGCGATAGTGTGTATCAATACCACCTGTTTTTTGCTATGGGTCCTGCCAGGGTTTTGTTTTTAATTTTCCATAATGAAGGGGTTAAATAAATGCTGCATTTGTCAAGGGAAAGGTTTGAAATGTTACCAGGGCGGCTGAACCTTTTGATGCTTTGACATAGCATTACACATTTTATTCTTGCAGCCATTAATGACGGAAGGTTCCGGCTGCTTTTGGGAGAATATTTTCTATATATACACGATTAGACGTGGCAAGTGAGCTTACGCTTTAATGGCCATTCAAGTAAACCAAAATCTTGGTTTTTGTTTCGCATGGAGCCACAGTGGTGAGCGCAAATGACAACCTTTTTTTCTTATGTTTTATACATGAAGCGGGCTGGATACGTCTGGTCTACGCAGCCACCCTGTTAGGGAATAGGCGCAAAACAGTTTCTGCATTATATGTATATTTTGTTGAATCTCAAGCCAGGTAATTTTTGCTGCTGCTTCTTTCCGTGTTTTTTTTTTAATCCCAAAGTGGAATTATTTCTGGTGAGGGATGTACTTGAAAACAAGAGATCTCAATGTATCCTTCCCGGTACAATACTTTACAAATAAATAAATATAAACCCACCAGTCTCCTGCCGGAGAAACACTGCCTGTGTGTTTGAGCCTGCTAGCTTTAGCTGACATTAACTCCTTCAGGCCCTGCTGCAGCCAATGACTGCAATCGGCCGTATGGAATCGAGGTGGGGTGCGCCATGCCACCCTGCGTATTTGAGCCTGCTAGCTCCCCTGTGGACCCGCATCAGCAAGGGGTTAAGTGTCTCTGCTCAAGTATGATTTAAGCATAATTCGAAGATGGCGTGTTACCCTTGGCTATATGTCCTCATGCGGCTTCTCAGCCAAGAGATGGACGGGTGGGTTTATATTTATAGCTTCACCAGGAACACTTCCACTTTGGGGTTTAAAAAACAAAACACAGAAAGCTGCTGCTGCTCCTTTCAATGTTTTCTTTTTTTTAATCCTAACGTGGAAGTGTTTTTGGTGATACAAATATAAACCCACCCATCCATCTCATGGCTGAGAAGCAGAATGGAGGACCTATAGTTACTTAGGACCCACCTGAACCTGAGCTTACACTTTAATGGCCATTCAAGTAAACGAACCTCGGTTTTGTTTGGCATGGGGGTAACCGAAATGACAACCTTTTTTATTAGCTTTAAGGCGATGGAACTTGCGTTGCTCTCGTTGTGCTATAAAATAAAAAGCCAAGCGGTTATTCAAGCGTATCCACTGTTTCGAAAAGAATAAAAAAAGACCACAGTCCGTTACACAGCATCAATATTTATTTAGAATTGACAATTTAAAAAAAAATCTCTTTAAAACTAGCTGTATGTTAAATTAACAGAGGTCAAGATCGTGAGATTAGTCCCAACGCATTCATTCTCCCACCACACGCACTACATCCTATTGGAACATGTCAGATACACGCGTGATATGCATTAACATGTGAAAATAAGATTAGGACACAAGATGCAAAACCAACGGATATTAAATAGGTTTTAACCCTCTCTAGGCTGCAGAGGTTAACGTATTAGCTCCCGTCATGGCTTGCAAAATCCTTAAAAAAAAAAAAAGGAAGGGTTGGGAGGCTGACATCGATGCAGGGGATCATGCTTGGTGGTGGTGGGGTTCTTTTTGGAAAAGGGATTTAACTACGTTACTAAGTGACCAGGGCACAGCCCTGCCAGCCAGGATAAAAGCCCTTGTTTTCTGATACAACCTGCATCATAATGCCGGACGAAGCAAAGAGTTTATGTACATATTCACAGGCCGGGGCCGATTTGAGAGCAAAGAAAAAGGTTCTCCCGGTGTCATCGACCCCAGTTAGAAATAAAATCTGGAAATATTGTGCATTATATTCACGGCTTGGGATTTCACACTTTGGGACAAAAAGGAAAGGCTACAAACGCCGGCCTTCAGGTTTCTGGCTGAACCCCCGTTATTAATGGCAGTAAGCGAATGACGGAGGAATGGGTTGAAATAACGGTATTTTTTACCGAAAAATTATATTTTCCATAGTCGTAGCGGCTGTCCAAGAGGAAGAAGAACCCAACCGTACCGCCGCTCGACGTATGGAAAATCCACCGTTCCCTTGCCACGTAACATGAGTTACATAGTTACCTCATACGTGGTAGAGATCATGGACATGTCTAGCACCTACATGGCATATATTTATACATATGGTAACACCCTGTTGATTTCTGCCGCCATATTTCGGGGGAAAATTATTGATAAGGAGTCGTATTTAATTCTTGCACCGTGGAAATTTGTCAGTAAGGATTAGATGAGTGTTAGAAGGAAACAATCAGATCTGTACGGACGTTCTTAATGGATATTACTGGACCACTTGTGGCCTTGACAGAATATCAATATATTAGCCACCACCCTCTGCCTTCCATATGGCCTGATGATGGGAAATACCAACTGACCTACCCATCTTTGCGCCGCATTGTTGCTTTCAGTGTCACCAGAAACTGTAACGAGCAGCATTCCTGGGGTTTGAGTGAGGGCCGAGATGCTTTCGCAGGTTTTTCCCATTGATGGGTTTGCTATAATCATTGATTAGCCGGCTCTGACATTGCACAATGCCATTCAATGTGCATAAATTGGTAGAGATGGCCAATCTCAGCCCTCTAGGACTCTATGCACCAATTTTTCATGCTCTGCCAGACAATTTTGGAAAGTGGAGGGTGTGAAAGGAGTGAAGGCGTTGTAGTTCTTATAGTTAACTGAACAAAGGTTTGTTTCTCGCAGTTTCTGTCGTGTTTTTTATTTTCTGTGCTGCTATGTTTATTAAAGCAAGAAGGAATGCTAATACTCGCCTCCAAGTCTTGGTAAAATTCGAACTTTCTGTTAGGAAAATTCAACAATTTCTCAGACTGAAGTTAAGAGACCCAGCTCGGAGATGTGCTGCACTGCCTAAACTAAAAACGCTTAGCGAATGGATTACTAATCATTTTCTCCACTTTTTAGATCAGAGATGGTGAACATTGGCACACCAGATGTTTGACAACTACATGTCTCATGATGCTCAGCAAGCCTTAAAGATGGGGGGGTGGGGTGGTGTATCATGGGACATGTAGTTGAGATGAGGAGACACCGCTGGGGTGCCAAGGTTTGCCAACGTGGTTATAGAATGCAGAAAATTAAAAACGAGAGGCAGCGTGTACTAAAGGATTCAGTAATGTTTGCTCCAATGAGCACATGGACAGAACCAAAACAATGCGTGAGCCAGTTGAGGTCAAGGTGAGTCCTGTCACCTGCGGGTCTGGTTTGTGCCCCTTTTAATAAGTTGCAATTAAATGCATGGATCTGATTAATATGTAAGGCTTGTATGCAATCTGAAAACCCGTATATGCAAGTGTCACCGTGGGATGACGAGCTGAATCTTCTGCCCGCAGGCTGCATGGTCAGAGCTTTACACGAGCTGTGCATACAGAGTGTGATCTGTGCATTTGATAGACTAGGACGAGCTCGATGTACGCCTGGAGACAGGGCGCTGATCAATGATTTGTGTTCATATTTATATTGATGGATCTGTGATACAGGGTTTGGCAAACATGGCCCTCCAGCCGTTTCGGAACTACTTTCCCCGCAAGGCTGTCACTCCATTGAGCATCATGGGAGATGTAGCCTCAAAACATCTGGAGGTCCAAGGTTGTGCACACCTGTCCTACATCAGAGCAGGGGACCACAAACTTGACGTTCGAGATGTTTTAAAACTGCATCTCCCATGATGCTCTGCCTCTCATCAGGGGTACCAAGCCTTGTGGGAGATGTACGTCCAAAACATATGGAAGAACCAAAGCTGCTGATGTAGGCCAGGGGTGCTCAACCTTGGTACTCCAGATAATTCTGAACAATCGCCCACTCTTCATGTTCACGCAAGGCTGTCAACCTATAGTTCTGAATTATCTGGAGTGCCAAGGTTGAGCACCCCTGGTTCTTCCAGACGTTTTGGACCTGCATCTCCTACGAGGCTTGGCACCCCTGATGAGAGGTTCAGCGCTCCTGATCTATGGCTTGAAAATCAATTGCACCCCCCCCCTTTAACGCATGCAATCCATTTCTTACAATGAACATTGCCCTTTGTCAAAAATAACATTATCATAAAGTAACATTTCTCGATTACAGGGACAATATTAAGTAAAATAAGCAATCCGGCCTCTTAGACTCAAATTTCAGACTATGGAAAGAATGCCGGCTATGGAGCTGTGTGCGGCACCTGCGTTACAGAGTCGCTGTGTGATGCAGAAATCCATTTGGTTGCCACATTCTCAATGTCCGCAGCAGTTGCTGTAAGTCAAAGGGAATGTGGCAAGATGCCAAGAAGGAGCCATGATCGAATCCAGATACTGAGGCGTTTCTCCTGTGGGGCTTTACAGTGTCTTAAGATCAGGGCGGTCGAACTCTCGCCCCCCCCCCCCGATGGAAATTCCTTCAATGCAGTCGAAGGCTAGGGAATCGTGGGAGTTGTAGTTCAAAAACATCTAGGGGGCTGGAGCTGGACACCGGTTTTTGATGCGCCCTCTTATAAAGGTTCCATGTGAAGGTGTCTAACGTCTGGGAAGAGAAGACTTTCCCATGCCTCCCATTAAGTATCGCTCAAAAGCATCGGACTGGTTTGAGAAGGGGTTGAGGTCTTCAGTGGGACCATCTGACCTTGCCAAAGATACAGTAGCAGCATGGAATCCATCATGGAGCACAAACAGTCCAGTCTTTTTCTGAAGGATTAATGTCACTGGGGTGGGAGGTCGCGGTTTGTCGAGTCCGTAACATTGCTTCGTAAGGAGTCAAAACCAATGGCTAAAAACGTTTCTTAGTTCAATACCCTGCACTTAAATCCGAAAGAACGTTCTGGACTTAAGGTTTCAGAGAATGGCAACATTAAAAGAATTCACTGCTGAAGAGGCAGCCCGTCTTAGGTAGGCGAGACAACACGTGGAGAGTGTCGGTGGATGCCTATGGCTGCTTGAGAAGTACAGAAGACCTCCTGCGAGTACAGAATGGCACAGCGTGCAGGTCAGACCATATCAGGATGGGTTGAGAAGATGGGATAATCCTCTGCATCGATCCCGTCTCACTGCCGACCACATCATGCTCCGGCTTTCAAATGGTTGGCGGAATACGATTGTCCTTTGCCGAGGAATGGGTGCATCTTGCTTATACAAAGTATATTCCGGGCAGGTTCTCTTCAGAGAATGCATTCTTGGCCCAGCATGCCAGCCGCGATCCACCGTCCGTCCGGGAACCCAACCGAGCAACCTAAACATTGGTTTGCGCACCCTCAGGAAGTGCTGGAAGGCTCTGTCTCGATGGCCACCATTCCCCCCGGCTCCCGGATAAAAGGGAGTCGCCACGACGGCGGCCAGCGCAGGAAGACTGGGGGTCTGAGGGAGTAGATGGTGGAAAAGTGCTGGCCCCAGAAAGAAGGGGAGAGACGTAGGAGCCCATCTGGGTTGGACTTCAGGTCGTGGGGGTGAGTGAGAGAGGGGAGTGCAGACTCTGACAGAGGGATGGGCTCTCTGTAATAACCAAAACGGAAAGAAAGAAAAAGGGGTTTGGGTGAGGGAGGAATAGTTTATACTTTATCTGAAGCATGGGGGGGGGGGGATGCGGTTATGTCAATGAAATAAAAACAAGGGACTATGGATGGAGGAAACATGATGGACTGTGCAGGCGGAAAGGACAAACAAGATGACCTAGGAATGAAGGTACTGGGTAGCAGGGACTTCCCCTGTACCACCGCGTCAAAGCATGAATCAGGGAGGGTCAAGCTTTAAATGGAAGATGAGTAGGAGGTCGTGAATGCATTATTTATCGCCGGACAGGTCAGGTCTCCAGCGCCAAGTCATTTAAACTGAGCCTCAGGAAATCAAAGTGACACCTTACCATCTGACGGGAAGGTTTGATCTTCCGCAACATTAGCTGGATCGCTACTTTAACTGACGCCAAAGGTTGCGTTATCTTTCCGTGCGGCGCAGCGTTTTGTAACCACAATTAACCAGCTATTGCTTGGGACACTGAGCGCATACTAAGGTTAGGCTGGTTTGCGGAGATGATCAGTTATATTGTCCATTAGATTTAGAAGCCAACACTGCGGCGCTGCACAATCATCGATTTCTGCATTATAGCCACAGATAACCATAACTTTAGTATCTGCAGAGGTGCCTCCAGTGAGCCGATATAGCGGAGAGATATAGGATGGGATTTACAGCAGGAAAGATCTTTTATATGTAAATGAGCAGTCAGATCAATGGCAAACATGGAATTTCAGAGCGTCGGAGGGTTTTTGTAACAGATTGGTTAAATGTGACCTCGGATGAGGTGGATGGATTAACCCTCCGAACCCATCGGTGAACACACAAAAAAATGATAGATGATCGAAGGGCTTCAGCGTGAAGGGATAGAGTCTGTCGGTGGAGGGGAGGAGGTGGTGATGTGTATCTGGATTGTCAGGTGAGTTTATCTCAAGGCCGGCTACCTGGATATCATGGAACTCGAGTGAGACTGGCTGGACGAGGTTGTGGCGGCGCTGAGTTGAGAGAAGCCGCTGTGGCTCGATTCCAGGCTGGTCATGGAGCCCCTGATCGAAAAGAGAAATGCAGAATTAGAGAACGAGTGAAACGCTGCATTATTCCATAACGTTATGAAGCTTTCAGGACACCATTCAAGATACAGATGCTCCTCACTCCACAAGTAAACCACATCTATGTCTGCCAGCAGCTTCCACCTGTCCTCCGTTCCCTCCTGCATTGCTAACTTGTGCCTTCAACAATTCTCAAGAGCGGCTCCGGTCCTGTGCAATGACCCACCTCGAACCATCACTCTCCCCTAATCTCCAGGCCTTCAAGAAAACCCCACCCCCCCTCTTTCAGAAAAGCCTTTAACATTCCTGAAGAAGCCCCCCTCCTCACCTCCATTTTAGTGGTCACAGCTTGCTGTATGATCACACCGGCCACCATGACTGATACAAAGCGTAAAGCAGTGTTTCCCAAACCTGTCCTCAGGATCCACTGACACGCCAGGTTTGCAGGATATCTGTGGCACGGCACAGGTGATATGATTTTCTGCTCGGTGATTGCAGGATTCAGTCTGCATTGCCCCAAGGTGATCCTTAAAACCTGGCCTGATTGAGGGTCCTGAGGACAGGTTTTGGAAACACTGGCGTAAAGGAATCCTGCAATCATTAAGACGCTCTGTCAAGCAGGTTTAGGATTCTGTAAACCAGGGATCTCAAACTCTGGACTTCCAGATGTTCATTGCCTACAATTCCCAGAGTTCTCTGAATGCGATAAACAGAATCATGGGAGGTGTAGTTCAGAAACATCTGTGGGGCAAGAGTTTGAGATCACTACTGTAAACGATGGCAATGCGGCAGCCAGGTCACCGGCCTCCGTCAAGACCCAACGAGCTGGCCAAAATGTTGCCACCGCTTACAGCATCATAAACCTGCTTAACTGATTCCTTTACTCTTTGTACAAGTTTATGGCGTTGTCCTACCTAGGAAGAGCACGTGCGACAATATTTTACCTTCTGTAACACCTTAAAGACCAAGGGTCTTTAGAGAAAATGCATTTATGACGTAACAGTTAAGTGATTGGTTCTTAAGGGGTTAAACTTGACACCAGAGTACCCTGCTACATCTCTCTGACAGTGTCTGATAGAAATCGTGCCAGTATCGGCACCAATAAGACGGCAGTGTGTATTGTTCTCCACCATAACGCCTCTAGATTGTAAGCTCCTGCGAGCACAGCCCTCTACACCTCGTTTCTGGTTCTTAATTCCCCAATCTTTATTGTAAAGCGCAGCAGGAAAATATATATAGCGCCGCATTGCCTTTAAAGGATTAAAAGGTTTCTGTGCAACAAGTCTATCAGGATGTAAATATGAGGAGACATGTGATAGTGACAGGCACATCGATCAGGGATGCCAAACTCCAGCTCCCCCCAGGATTCTTTGAAAAGCTATATCTTGCCAGAGAATCATGGGAGTTGTAGTTCAGAAACATCTGTTGGGGAGGGGACTGAAGAACATGTCACACGTCTTAAAGCAACCAGGACATACCTGAAATCGTCAGAGCCAATGATCTCCGTGTAATACATGACCTTGCACTTGTGCGAGGACACTTGCAAGGAAGCGAGGACGTCTTCTACGCGGGGAAGGCTGCTGGTGGCACAGGCTGGCATGCTGTGAAACTTCCACTGCAAGATGTAGAAACCTGGCCAGCGGGTTACGTGAGAGCCCTGCGTGTTCAAGAAAGAAGGGAAATCCACAAATGCCCAAAAGCAAATACAATTAAGGCCGGGTGCAAACGAGTTTACCGGCGCAGCCATGTGACACTGCGACGGGGCCGGTCACACGCTTGTGCGCGCGCAGCAGGCGTCTGCCCAGAAACCCTCCCCGTCGATGTGCTAGGATGCGCGTCGATGGGGCTGCAAAGCACGATCCTCCATAGAAGGATTGCGCTTTGCAGCGCTGAGGGGGGGGAGGCGGGCATCGAGTGGAAGGAACGTCTACTCTCACGGACGTTCCTTCCACTCTGAGTGCACTCGTGCGCACCCGGCCTAAATGGAAGAGACGTGCGCAAATCGACAGCGAGATGGATCAGTTCATCCTTTTACTGTTCTTCGTGCTCTGCAATAAATGTGAATAGAGGGACTCGAGGACGGTCTTCATTTATTCACGAGAGAGATCAGTGCATGCATAAACATAAAGGGTTATTCAGAGAGCACCGAAATGGCCCTCTCGTTCCCCGCACTTCGGAATCAAATTCCCCGACCCGGTGGTGAATTCAACATTCACCGCAGGGTCCCCGAAGTGCAGGGAACGGATCCGAAAATCCTCCGATACGATCAGAAAATATCAGATCACTTCGAACCGCCGCCGAAAACCGTCTGAACACGTCCAAAAAAAAAACCAAAAAAAAACTTGACGATCCGCCGAACACCGCGCCGACCAACCGTCGGAGGAAAATATAGAGTTTTTGCTGCAAATTAAAAGAATAAATTGTTTAATAAAACGGGGAATATTTTTAACATTGAAACCTATGGGATTCACTGGATTAAACCTGTCAAATAAAACCACCGAAAATCAGGGCATTTCTCTGCTGTTCGGTGTCTCTGAATAGTGAATAGGTTAACCGTTGCTTCTCTATGGGGGATTTCACTGCTGTTGAACAGGCACCGTTTTCCGCTGGCAATACGCCAAAATTTGGCGAATTGCCAGGTTTTGAAGAGTCGAATGGCCCCGAAATTGCATCGTATGAGCCAGATTGGCTCTCCCTGAATAACCCTGAGCGTTTTGCAGCTTTGAGCAGTCAGACTCACCGGTTCTGCGGTTTGATGGATTTGTTAATAGAAAATAAAATGGATAAGATCGAACGCGTAAGTGTTTCTGAACCGGTGATCAAAAGAAGAGCCATTACCTGCACACTCTCCCCTTCCTTACACGTCAGCGGCGATTCCACCATGCTGTAGTCTCTTCCCAACTGCCAGGCCTTATCGATCAACTGCACGTTGTTTCCCACAGGAGAGGTGATGCCGTGAGCACCCAACGTGTCCTTCTTGGGCACTTGGGCTGCCCTCTTGGAGTGGTAGATGTTGAAGACGACGTCTCCTTTGCAAACATCGAAGTCCCAGGTGATAACGGACGAGGCATCCACAATCTGAATCATTATCTGCCAGGGTAAAAGGGGGTGGGGGGATGGGAAGGAGACAAAATAAAAGTTTTTAAGTGCAAATTGATCTAGAAATAATTGTTTGCAAACACGCTTTGCCGACGCGATTAAGGCAAACGATACATTTGCAACATTGTATTCGGATGCAGCAGCTTTAACGCGAGAAGAACACGAGGTTAGCGCATCGCATTACTGATGCCGACCCATCTCTCACGTCGTTATAGAGGTCACTTCCACGCCCTCACCGTTTCTGCAACACAAGAGCTAGCAATCCTGATGACCAATAAAACTCCTAGTCTCGGGCAACGTCCTGGCACCGTGACCACTTTATCAAGCTTCAACGTTCATGTTCCCTAGAAAGTTCCTTAATGATGAACATGTGTTATGGATGGTTACTCTAGATTTCATCCTCTACACCAGTGTTTCCTGCTCAGGTCCCCCTAACAGGCCAGGTTTGCAGGATATGTGAAGCACAGCACAGGTGATATGATTTGCTGCTCAGTGATTGCAGGATTCAGTCTGCATTTCCCCAAGGTGATCCTTAAAACCTGGCCCGTTAGGGGGACCTGAGGACCAGGGTTGGTAAACACTGCTCTAGATTGTAAGCTCCTTTGAGCAAGGCCCATTACAGCTCTTTGTAAAGCGCTGCAGAAACTGACGCTTTATAAATGATAATAATGCTTGTTTAAGATGTAAAATCAGTCTAATGTCCTGGACATCCAGGAGGACTTATGGCCAAGAATGTAAAAATCTGTTCCTCTCTTCTCCCAGGCAGCAGCGGGCACCGGTTGTTCACTGATCTTGTAAAGCGCTGTGGAATTTGTGGCGCTATATAAATAAAGAATAAGAATTTGCCAAGAGGGACACTACCAAATTTTTACTTTACTACTGTAGTTTATCTTATACACTATTCAACAGTCAATGAGGAAGTCAATGTTTAGGTAAGGCAGCAGGGGGTGTGTTGTTCTCCAGGCTACCCGAGATAAGAGCTGGCAGCTGAATTTGATAAGACCGGGAGCTTGGAATACTTCTACTCTACCCCCTGGTGATGTCCTTTGAATACATCCCACAAAATGCAATGATGTGAGTTGGTGATTGACCCTTTCACTCCATTCTATGGCCAAAGCCACACAGTGAGGAGCAAGTGATGGAAAGACACTAGGGAGGGGCAGGTTACAACACAAAATATCACACAATAGATGTGCCCAGTGACACAGAGGGAAATATCACACAATGGATGCACCCAGTGACACATATAGAGGAAAATATCACACAATGGATGCGCCCAGTGACACATAGAAGTAAATATCACACAATGGATGCGCCCAGTGACATATATAGAGGAAAATATCACACAATGGATGCACCCAGTGACACATATAGAGGAAAATATTTTCTTAACTAAACATACAAGAGAAAAACAAAGCACATGCAAGATATCAGCAACATAACATACACACAATAAGGACAATCCATTTTCTTGGCCCTGTAAGGTGTCATATTATATAATTGTCATGTTTTGTGTTCTGTGGGCTCCTGGTCTAAACTTCCCGCAGCCATTAAAGTCTATGGAGCTGCCATGTTTACATCACTTTAGGGTAACCTTACACCAGGGTTGGATTACAGCCCTCGACTCAGCTTTTGAGGTCATAGTTTTCACCCCCATTTCTGTGCTGGATTTTCACATTGGAAAAAAAAAAAAAAAAAATCAGTTAACTCTTTCACTAATAAGTGTGTTTTTGCATTGAAATACAATATAAAACCATTTGGACCCCCCCCCCCCCCATACAAGTTTAGTTTTTCTCCAGGGATAAACTAAATTCTCTCTCCCTCCCGTCACACTGTATTACTATACAGAAGGCGCATCCCCCACCTGTGTAACAAAAAGGTCAAACTATACTGCTGCATTACAGCAGCCAGTGAGATCTCTGGGGTATGATTCAGGGGGTTACGAGTGAAAATCCCTGTACAGTACAGATACAAGGTGTTACTGTAATTTCCATATTCAGGCATTATGCAGCACCCACACACACACACACACACACCTATTCTACGTTCTATTTGAATTGGATGGTCATGATGCCTAAACTGGACCTTTTAAGGCTGTACTACTCTGGAACATTGTTTCTGTCACAATAAATGAGTAGTAAAGTATAAAAATGTGTATTAAATTTAAATGACTGTTGCTCTTTCCTCGAGTTGTTCGTGCACAAAATTCAAAGACGAGTTTGGGTTAGATCCCATTTCTGCAGCAAAGCTTTCGAAAAAAATTGAATCTATATTAAAAAAAAAAAAGAGGTTTACAAATATCCCCCCCCCTCAGCCAGTCATTTTAAAATACACAAAACAGCTGCAGACAATCCAGAACGCATGGTCTTTCCAAGCGAAAAAGGCTTCTGGATCTGTGTGCATCGGAGAACAATTGTGTAATCCGTCTGTGACTGCGACACAGAACGAAACGTCTTGTGTCATTAGATCCTGTCACGGTGATAAGTGCCACGAGGGAGCCACCGACAGCCCTCCAAGGCCGTCTTATCCAGTCCGACACAATCAGGATCACAGGGACATACTTGTACGTGACCTTGTTTAAATCGCTTCAGATACAGATACAAAATTCAAAAGGTTTAATGAAAATAAGCCTCTCGGGAGTCTACGGAGGCTCTCGCTCTCTCGAACATTGACGCAGACAGGCGCGCTCTCTGTAAAGGCTCGAAGCCGGCGCGGGATTATTCGTTAGCCAGCATTTTTTGATAGCGGCAGAAAAGAATCTCTCACAATTTGAACTTTGTTAATCGAAAACCGGGGCCAGCAACCTCGCCTCCCCCCCCCCCGGGTTTGGAACTACATCTCCCCTGATGCAGAGCTACACACTTATGCTGGCAGATCCTTATGGGAAATGTAGTTCCACAACGCCGGAGGCCCGATTCCAAGATCGACGATACGATAACTCCGACGAGGCATTACACTAAACGTCTCAAGACGTTATCTTATTGCCATAAGATGCTTTTCCATTCTTGGTGCAAGCGGTACTTGCGGCCCGAGCATAGATCATCCCCTGCTGTAAATTAATGTTCGCCATTCCTTGTATACTTTGTATAGGAGGCGTTAATTTGTGCTGCCACGAGTGGAAGAACGAGCTATTCCAAGGTAGCTCGTGTTTCTCGACTGGAGACTGTATTTCTCAAAGAAACACTAACTCCGAAAAGCTGGTGTTAATTGATTTTTTTTCCCGTCGTGTCACATGACCTGTGCATGCTATGGAATAGGGCCCATGGAGGGCCAAGGTTGCTGACCCTCTGACCTATTGGAATTAGTGATCAAAGGAGGAGGGACAAGGGGGTACCTTGACTTATATTGTAGGAGGGCACATTACATATTAAAAAAGCGCTATTATACCAGGGGTGTGGAAATTATATCGCCCGACGCCCGGGACATGAATATAGTCAGCGCTGCGGAATATGCTGGCGCTTTATAAATAAAGAATAAATAATAATAGGGGCACCAGACAAGTATAATACACAATGATCAAACCCATAAGTGAGTTTCAGAAGTTCTATTATGACCTTCAGCAGGTTCGGCCATTGTGCGAATAAATAAATATTACTAAGCGATGAACTTACAGAGAGCTGCAAATTATTTCACGAATAAAAGTACATGACACATTACTGGCAGTGCTTTAAAAAAAGCCACTGAATAAACTATCAATCGAAGGCAAGACTGCGCCAATAATGAGTGTTACAGCAAACGTGGGAACAACATGAGCCGAGATCTCAGGCACGCTGCGTGAAGCTGGATCAAAATTTGCTTTAATGTCTCCGCATTTGTGTTTCGAGCTCACAGTCGCACGGCCTGCAGCAACAGCTCTATCGCGGCGTGGTGGGATTGCTAAAATATGTATGGGGGGGGAGGGAGGGAGGAATGTGAGATGTTGGATTGTGGAGGCCTGTGGATCTGAATCAAACCACAATTTTGTATTCCGTTTGAAGTTGATTTAGAATGCGAGATACGCCAGAGTTCCGCACAAGCCAACGAGTCTGCTTCATGCCGTATCGCCGAGTACGCATTTTTATGCATTTTAAATTTAAGGCAGAACAAAAACTGCGAATCATATTGTAAAACATCAAAAAGAATGCAGAATTTTAAAATAAATAGGTCTGCGTTAAAGAACACGGGGAGTTTATGACAGGAGGGATAAGAAACTGCTGCCGCACATTATTAAATCTGCAATTAAGGGATCTGAAAAATCCTCAATCAGGACATTGTCATGGATTTTTGATCAACCAAAAAGGTAATATGAACAATATAGTGGCAAAATAAAAAGCTAAAGTAACATTACCACTTACATAAGCAGTAACCGCATTCCTTGTGCATTAGAACACATTTTTATAAAACACATGCTGCGGTTTGTTGTCTTTATTTTTCTCTTTTACATGCTATTACTTCAAACAAAGTTAGGTTTTTATCTCCGGTTCCATTCTGTGAATTTTTCCCTTGATGCAACATTTACCAAAACCTGTGCAAAAGCTTTTTTTTTTTACTGCTCTTGTTTATTTAATCTACAGTATTTAACAGTCAGTGGGGTGGAGGAGGGAATGTTTAGATAAGGCAGCAAGAGGCTATTGTTTTCAAGGCTACCCCAGAGAAGACCGGGGGAGCTTCAAAGAGGTCTAATCTACCCCCAATCTGGCAATCCGCAGTTTATACGTCATAAGGCAACAGATCCACACAAATAAAGTCCTATAAAACAATCAAAAAATGAGAGGTCCCAGTTCCTGTTCCCCCACAAATTAAATCCTGCTAAATACTATTCGTACCTCGTGAGGTGAGCCTTTAAAAACACTGGCGGACTGGTAGATGGTCTCTGTCCACAGCCTGATGTCTTCGCTCTCCAATTCCTCTGCTGTCCTGTACAGAGCCTTGGGAACCAGCCCTCCCTCTGGGACCTCGCACTGGAAATCAAAGATGTGGAGAGGGAGGAGAATAAAATCAGAATACATTTCTGTATGATCAACGTAAGGCTTAGTTTTCCGAAATATCTTTTATGGTTTGTGTAACGTAACGTACCATGCACTCCCCACCTAGGAAGTCTGGGATAACCTCCTTGTCAATGTAATCCAGCAATCCCCCTGGACCCTGGTAATCATTGCCAGCGTAGATCAGGAATTTCTTCCTCGTGTTCTCATCGATGAATGGACTGACCTGAAGGTGAAAAGATTATTTTATAAGGTTATGGATAAATCCGTTGGAAAAGTAACAGCGTAGGTTTAACAATGCAAAAATAGTTATTACAAAGTAACCAGACGTTAACGTGCACTTTCATGCCCCACGTAAGTGGCACTGTTTTGTCAGATCACTCCACATAGGTGTAAACTATTTTTTGCTAACACTTATCTACAATAATAAAGTTATTCCCAGGCATACCTTCGCTGTTACTCACTTTCGTTGGCATGCCATGACAGCTGTGAGCAGAAGAGTCATCCTACAGGATAGCTCACTGCGTCGCAGGCCGGCTTACAAACTGACAAGTTAACACACCAACGTCACAGCTGAGTGTTAGGCTGGTCGTCCACTGGGTCTGTAGTTATAGGATTAATCCTACAACACAGAAGAGATTCAGCCCTTGTCCATTGCCTCAGGCTGTTCGCCCACCAGGGCTGTAGTCAGCCGACGGATAAATCGGGGTCGTCCACTGGAAGCGTTTGCGGACAGGACAGCCCACCGAATAGAGAGAAGAAAAAAAAAAGACACTGCGGGGACAAAAAACAAAAAAAACCTGTCCTTGGTGCAGAAACAGTTTCAGCACCGAGGACAGCCCCGTCGAACGCCTCCAAAAGAAAAAAATAGTCTGACAAACAAGTCAGACGTACAACTACGTAGCCAGATGACGACCAGTCTTAATAGTCCAAAGCTGCAAGACAGCTCTCAGCGCGCTCCGTCAACGGATAGGGAAGATGGTGACGCTCAACACTGAGAGGGGCAAGTCCGGTCAGAGATGGCTCATAAGAGAATAAGCTACTCCATTGATCTTGAATGTCAACGCAAGATCCGATGCCGATGGGACGTCGCAGGAAAATCGCCCTTGCCTGATTCACCAACGCAATGAAATTACTGATCTGTAAAACATACTAACACAGAGGTACAGTGCGGCGCCACGAATAATTACTAAATTAATTTAAAAGAAACCTTGCTACCGCATACGCGTAAGTGCATATTTTTTGGGGGTAGCGGGGTTAATTCCATTTAATTAATATGTGGATAAAGAGAAGTAACTTACCAATGTCCACAGCACTGGGAACACCCTGGGCGCCCGAAGGATCAGTAGTCGTCCCAGCGTCTCTGGATAATTGGCTTCCACCACTTCAATGATACGCAGTAAAGCTTTGACGCCGGGCCTCCACAGGTGCCTCATGTTGAGTCCTTCCAAGTCTACCAGACAGGTCCAGGAGCTGAGCGAATGGGTAAATGGAAAAAATACATTCAGAAGAGGTCATGTGAAGGGTTGGCAAAACATTCGTCCTCACCCAACAAACATTAAAGTGTCAAACAGGAAAATCTAAAATAAGCCTTAGGCTGCCCTTCCACTGGAACACTAGTCCCAGTGGACGACCAAGTCGGTCATCGAAGAGTCTGTGGCTGACCCAGGTCAGCCGACGGACAGGCTGCAGAAAGGGAGGGGGACCCTGCTGTGGGGGAAGACAGAAAAAAAAGACAACAAAAAAAAACCTGTCCTTGGTGCTGGAACAGTTTCAGCACCAGGGACAGCCCCGTCCAGCGCAGCCGGGAAAAAAAAAAAAAACTCGCCATAGGCTGCAGGGGGGGGGGGGGGGGGGGAAGAGACGACAAACCCACTGTCCCTGGTGCTGGAGCATGTCTCGGCACCAAGGACAGCAATGCTGACCGCAGCCGGCCTGAAGAAAATAAGACGCAAAGGAGTTCAACGAAGGAAAAAAAGCCTCCTCTTTTTTTAATAAAGAATAGGAAACCCAAATTTTTTTAATAAAATCCAGAAAAATACCTAAAAAATTCCCGCATCAGAATGATCAAGAGCAGTGTTTCCCAAACCTATCCTCTGGACCCTCAACCAGGCCAGATTTTGCAGACTGAATCCTGCAATCACTGAGCAGCAAATCATACATCACCTGTGCTGTGCTTCAGATATCCTGCAAACCTGGCCTGTTAGGGGGTCCTGAGGAGAGGTTTGGCAAACACTGCTCTATAAGCTCCACCTCGCCCCTCTACACACTCTTTTTACAGTTCTCACTTGATAGGACGACCAAAAACATTTGTGTTCTCTTCACAGCGCCTCAGGCCCTCTTCGTTGATGGATAGTACCTGTTGATGTAAATAATTCTGCAATCAGTATGGTTACCACGAATAAGATCCCTAAATCAATTGCTGTGCGTGCATATGCAACAAGAATTATTCAGTCCAATGAGCACAAAAGGATCTGAAAGCTGCGAGCCGTCCTGAGTTTCCCCGGAACAGATAGTACAGTGTCATTGTATCCAACATCATCTCAAACGGCAAAAATCAGGATAATCCTGGATGAATATCACCTATTGTAATCACAGATCTGCTTACGTTTGGAAATAGGAACTTACATGTCTGAGAAGCGACTCCTCGCCAAGAGCTCTGACCAAACCTTTTGTGTCCATCTGTCCGAGTCTCAGCACGTACAGCGGGCGGCCGTCTGTATAGGATACACAGTTTATCTACAATGGAAAGCTTTATGTTGCAAAAAATAGGCATTGCTGTCTCATAGGGGGACTTGGTGACAGCTGCTAACAGGCTAGGTTTTAAGGATTACCTTGGGGAGACGCAGACTGAATCCTGCAATCACTGAGCAGCAAATCATGTCACCTCTGCTGCAGATATCCTGCAAACCTGTCCTGTTAGGGGGACCTGAGGGCCAGGGTTGAGAACCGCCTTGACTATAGCATTTACATACTTTCCATGTGCTGGGAAATGCAAGATTCCAACGTCCGCACACCAAGCAGGACTATTTTTTTGGGGGCATACTGCAAGAAAATTCTGTCTAAAAGGGACTCTACCACCTCCATAAGCGGTCACTAGATTACCACCTCCATAAGCGGTCACTAGATTACCACCTCCATAAGCGGTCACTAGATTACCACCTCCATAAACGGTCACTAGATTACCACCTCCATAAACGGTCACTAGATTACCACCTCCATAAGCGGTCACTAGATTACCACCTCCATAAGCGGTCCCTAGATTACCACCTGCATAAACGGTCACTAGATTACCACCTCCATAAGCGGTCACTAGATTACCACCTCCATAAGCGGTCACTAGATTACCACCTCCATAAGCGGTCCCTAGATTACCACCTCCATAAGCGGTCACTAGATTACCACCTCCATAAGCGGTCCCTAGATTACTTGTGCATTACCAATAAAACACTTTTTTTTTTTAGTTTGAAGGAATTAGTTTTGTTTTATCTCTTATTTCTATTTTGTAGATTTTTCCCATGATGCAACATTTACCAAGATGCGTGCAAAAGTTTATTTTGTGGCTGTGCTTGATCTCATACAGTATTTAACAGTTAATGAGGCTGAGGAGGGAATATTTACAGTAGATAAGGCAGCAGGGGGTGTATTATTGCTCTAAAGGCTACACCAGATAAGAGATGGCAGCTGAGCGAGAGAAGACAGGGAGTTTAAAAGACTTCTAATCTACCCCCTGGTGATGTCCTTTGAATACATCCCACACAATACAATGATGTGAGTCAGTGATCGACCTATAGACTCCATTCTATGGCCAAAGCCACACAGTGAGGAGCAAGTGATGGAAAGATACGGGGGGGGGGGGCAGTTTACAATGCAAAATATCACACAATGGATGCACCCAGTGACACAGAGGAAAATATCACACAATGGATGCACCCAAATCTTTTCTTAACTAAACATACAAGAGAAAAACAAAGCACATGTACGATATCAGCAACATCAAATAAAGTGACCCTTTAACGATGCTGCATTATTTGCAGCACCCAATCCTTTCCATGCTGCTTGCACACGGAGGATGCTCAACGCTCACCTTTGTCGTGGTGATGCCAGCCTCCAGTGTAGTAATCCTGTAGTACTTGCGGTGGATCCCATGTGCTGAGCAGGTAGTCTACTTGATGCTGCTTGCGCCACGTGAGCGACTGGCACATAATTTCACGAGCTTTATCAATGTTGAAGTCTCGAGCCCGCAAGAATCGTAAAATGTGCTCGTCTTTGGGAATCTGAAAAGAAAACAAAAAGGATACATCTCTGGAGTTACGAACGACGAAAAGGAGTCTCATATCCTCAGCAATGCATTATTGTGTTTTAAAGGGGTACACATTTTATTTAAACACCTCCTGCTTCTCACTCCTCTAGATTGTAAGCTCCCGCGGGAATAGATGGGGCCCTCAATTCCTCCTGTATCTGTAATGCAGCGATCTCAAATCCTGCCCCCATGTCGCTTGCCGACAAGTCCAGGAATTCTACGAAAGCAAAAGATGGCCAGAGAATCATGGGAGTTGTAGTTCGGAAACATCCGAGGGGGCAGAGATTGAGATCCCTGATCTAATGTCTTACAGATAACTGTACCAGTTATGCCTATGTACAGCGCCGCAGAACATGCTGGCGATTTATAATCTTTATTATTATTATGATGAAGAAGAATAAGCACTATTGATGGGCGTAGAAATGGAAGAAAAATATTTACCTTGCCCTTGTGGGTTTCCTGTAGCCACTGACGCAACCTGATTAAGCAGCTCTCCTGCAGCGGGGTGAGGTCTCCTAAGTAGCGCTTGATATAATCTGCATCCAGTTTGTCTGCGATAAAACAAAGCAATAGATAGAGTGGAAAAAGCGTTCAGGGAAAACGACCCATAAATTTAATGCTAACACTTTCCTGAGATGAATGGCAAGCAGACAATCACCGAAGAGAACGCTTATAAATATGGTTATAGGACAATAACATAGAAACGGCAGTGACAGCGACCATTACCAGCGCCTTATAATGAACAGTGATTGAGAGGGGGGGGGGGGGAGTGACTTATCTTCCTAACAAGTCACAGGAGGAATCTAGAAAAAAGCGCGTACCTCACCAGCGCAAGCTGGGTGTGACAGCGTTGCCCGTAGCGTGATATTATATGTGCAAGAAATGGTTAATATCCAGGGTAATTAAGACGATACTTAAGTGTCACTGGGTATCAATAAGTCGTCGGTATCACAAAAAAAAAAAAAAAAAAACCATACAGGGTTATTCAAAGAACTCCGAATTGCTGGCGAAAGGTAACCGAACAGTGAAATTCAGCGTTCGGTTACCTTTCTTGGCCATTCGGCTATCCAGAGAGCAGGCAGTTCGCCAAATCCTTGCACATACGGTGCCTGTTCGAGGGCAGTGAAATCCCCCATAGAGAAGCAATGCTTCGTCTATTCAGAGAACACAAAACAGCTGAGAAAAGTTGCCGAAATGCTCTGCTGCTCGGTGGTTTCATTCGACAGGTTTATTCAGGCGAATCTCATAGGGTTCGATGTTAAAAATATTCCCGTTTTAATTCAATATCTAATAAACCGTTCATTATAAAATTCTGCAGTAAAGAGTCTCTTTATTTATAGAATCTTTTAGCAAAATTTTTTTGCCGTTTTTTTTAAATCGTTTTCTTTTTTCTGTAACAGCCCTATTTATTATCATTCATTGGATTTTATATGTAAATTCCAGACATTTTCGTTCTGTAGTTTCTTTGCAAAAAGCCTTTCCACTCCATTCGTCTGCGGTGTCGACTTTTTTCCGGCGGCTACTCTGCGATCGGCGGCTACTCTGCGATCGGCGGCTACTCTGCGATCGGCGGCTACTCTGCGATCGGCGGCTACTCTGCGATCGGCGGCTACTCTGCGATCGGCGGCTACTCGGGTTTCTCCGGCATGTTCGGCGGGGTTAATCCAGATGTTTTTGCAGTATTCAGTGTGTATTGGCCGGGTTTTGCAGCGAGTGTTCGTCAGGGTTTGCGGTGGCTTTTCCCTGCACTACGACGACCCTAGGGTGCTTGCTTGAGTACACTGCAGGGTCGCCGAAATGGAATCGCCAAATCGCACCGAATTGAAGAGAACGAAAAGTCACCGAACATGCGGTGACTTTGATTCTCTTTGAATAACCCTGATATATACAAAATAGTGCAATACAGTTTGTAAACAGATACGCAGTATTGCGTTCTTTACAGTCGGCACATCTAAAAAGAACTCAATACTGTATCTGTTTTACAAACTGTATTGCACTATTTTGTATATAGGTTTTGTATTTTGTGATACCGACGATTTACGGATACCCAGAAACACTTAATATCAAGGATAATTAAGACGATACTTAACCATTTATTGCAGGTAGAATATCACACCATGGCAACATGGTCACGCCCAGGTTGCGCTAGATAGGACAATAATAAAACTATAATCTTAACCATGGGGCGTTATCCAGTGAGTGCCGGTGTCTGCTGTTACACACATGGTGGAATCGTCAGTATTGTAGTGCTGAAAAACACCAGCGTTTCTCAAGACAAGACAAAAAAAGCTAAAGGAGAAGATTTACAGTAAACCTTTTATACTGTATGAATTATAGTAGGGTTAGACCGATATTTTTTCAGGGCCAATACTGGATTATCGGCAGCTTTTCTGGCCGATAGCCGATATTTGGTGCCAATATTCTGTAAATTTAAAGTTGTGAAAAAAACAGCACAAATCTGACATTACGCCATGAACTCAATGTGTTTAACATGTAAACATTGCACCACGTTCACTTCATTTATTCAATTTCATAAGAATTTTTTTATTTATTTAAGCTTTTATTTTTACAAAACAATAAGGCCGTGTCTTTGGCTTTCTTAAAGATCCCTCATATGACCCTGTATGTAAAGGGTTCAGCAACCTTGGCCCTGCAAGGGTTATATTACAAAGTTGGTGCTAACTTAACCAGAGCTGTTGTAAACTTAACCCCCGTAGACTATAATGGCTCTGGTAAGTTTACAACAGCTCTGGTTAAGTTAGCAGTGACTTTGTAATATTGACTCACACGTTTTGGAATTACATCTGCCATGATGCTCAGCTTCTCAGAAGATTCTTGGATCCTCATGGAAAATGCAGTTCCAAAACATTTGGAGGGCCCAGGTTGCTGACCCCATGCTGTAGGAAATAGACCCCTGCATCTCCTGTATAGGGAATTCCCTGCCAGATGGGATGGAAGCCCCATTTCTGTTGCCATCACGATCATGTGCAATACGGTCAGTGAGCAGGGGTCGTTCTGCAGTGAGGGCTTACAGCCTGATGTGGAAGAAGTCCCGGATTCGCACAGTTCTGTAGGATCTTGCATGTCACAGCTGCAGTGAACCAACTTGTCCAATAATCGGCAAATAAAATTCTGATACCGATATCAGTAATTTTCTGCATATCGGCAGCCGATAAAACCGATATATCGGTCTATCCCTAAAATTATAGTTTTGATACTTTTTGCCGGTATTTGCAACAACTGGCACTTCGTTGATTACCCCATAGAGCATATTTAGAGGGACCTGATCTTGCTATCACATATATATGGTTGAATTTGAATCGACATGCGAATCGGTTATCATCAATCAGGCCAACTAGTGAATCCTTAAAGGAACACGCTACTGAAAAGTGGGAGGTCCTTTTTTTTTGCCCTTAAAAATTGCGAACTCCCCTTCTGTCCCTTGCCGCACCAAGCTCCTCCTCGGCTCAGGGACTCCCGACCCCCCCCCCCAATTCCCTAAGGCCTTTCAGCTCCCTGCGTGCCGACATCACTAGCAACAGATTAGTAACTGGCTGCTGGTGATGCTGGGTGGGGTGGAACAGGTAACTGATCTTCTTCCCCCAACTGGGTCACATCGGTTAATGCCACTTCCTCGCCGAACACCCATTCTCCCACCAGAAGTCTTCCGTGCCTTTCTCCAGCCCTTAGCTGAAGTTTAAGGACGGGTACGCGCAATGCATTGCGATAGCATCCCCCAGAAATGAGTCAGCACGCAGATCTGGAGGTAGAACACATAGGGCCTGAACAACACACAACAACAGGGCCTGAGCCTTTAATGAAATATTATATACAATCGCAGGCAGAGCCTGGCAGCCAATGGAAACTGACACCCTGTCCTCCCAATGCACCTCATCCTAATCCCTCCCCTAGAATTTTACTCTTACTGCTCTCCGTCTCAGGGTCTGGGACATAATTAGACCAGGAACAGATAATGGAATTAGTATTGCTCAACATTTGGGAAACCAGACAGAACAATATCCATTCAAACCTTTAACAGATAAAAACACATTCCAGATAGGGGGGAGTTGGAGAAGACTAAAAGGTGACCCACAAGGTCATCCTATCAGCAGATAGTAACAGGTACACATAGACAATAACTGAATTCATACATGACACATATTACACTAACACCCTGCAACCTACAGGGTGACTTCAACAGAGGAGAGGTCAGGGATACAATATAGAGCATCAGGCCTGCACCTCCTAAATACATCTCTAGACCCACATACCCCAAGTTCAAAGTGATGCACGTCACATTTCTCCCCCTTTTGCAGGAGACTAACCTGGGAGAAGACCCTAAATGGTTTGCTCTCTAGGTTAGTCAGCATTACAGTCTCTACCGTCTCACTGCTACAGTAATGTCCATAAGGAGTCATTGAAAATAAGTCACTCACCCAGCCGACCCGATATCTCCCGCATCTTGTATCTGCTGCTGGGGAAAAATTCCAACGGCACCATCTCCCGATACTCCTATCAGCCACTGGAGAGAATATGGGGTGGCAGGTGTCTCCATAGAGAAGGGTTGGGGGTTCAGGGCTGACTGCCCAGCATCCAGGGGGCACAAAGGTTGAAATCACATTCCCATCCACGACTGCAATGTAAATATCCTCCTGTGGAACATTGGCGCTCTGCTCTCTGCTAGCTTCTCACCTGGGGCTGTAGTGAGCTCCTCTGGCGATGTAAGGCTGTTCTTTAAAGATCTGGGCCATCCGAATGAGGGCAGAGGCCAGCCCACACCATGCACAACACCAGCACTTCTCCCAAATCAGTTGGGAGCTCCCCAGGCTTTTTGCTAAACAAAACTTGGTGCACAGCATCAAGGACTGCCATCCCCTCAACCTGGGGATCCATACCAGTCGCCCAGCATATCAAATGGAGGACATAGCCTGTTCCACTGCGAGCCATGGCAAATCCACTATTCCCTGCTCCTCTACCCATCCTTGGGTGGGAGCGCTCCATTGGGGTTCTAGGCCTGCTGCCAAGCATTCCTGCATATTGCCAATGGGGGCTTGAGTCTCACCCACCGTCGCCAGGCAATCCTCCTCCTGCAACACGTGACTGTCCCCAAAGCTCACATTGGTGGAGACCACAGTCCCATCCACCATTGCAGGACAACGATCTTCAGCAGCGTGGGGATAAAGGTCAGACGTTCTGCCCTGATGTCAGGTCTTCAGCTCAAAGTGTCCCGCGAGTTGATTAGAACTTAGTCTGTAGGTAATGCTGCTGTAGGGAATCTAGTAGTGTCCTATAATCCTTTTCAAGATCCCACTCTTTGACGGCCAAAAAAATCCAAATCATGGTTTAGCTGTGGCACAGGATCCAATCTTTCTGCCCTCTCTTCATGAATGTCCTCCAGGGTGGGATCCCCCTGATCTACAAAAAAAGGCTGGACATCCTCAAGGCTCTCCCGTAGTAGTCCTGGGCCGCCAAAGTCATAGCCCTCTGGTGACCGGTCACTATAGCAACCTAAATATTCCAGCTCCGCATGCCACTGCAGAGCACGGTACTGGTTGTCCAGCTCAACCTCCCTGCTGAACCAGCTGCTCAAACTCAGACACCCATTGCTCCTGCGACTGCTTTCCCAACAATAATATCCTCAGCTCCAGCTGGACCTTGGCTCGTTCCCTTGGAGTTGGGAGGAATCTGCCACAATATGTCCTCCTCTTCCACCAGAGAGCTGCCTCCCAGAGCCCTACAAAGATCCAGTCCCTCAGCTCAAAGCATTCCTCCAGAGACAGGTCTGTTGAGTACATCCCACAGTATTTCCCAGAATTCAGATACCATAGTTGCTGTTCCACCCACGAAGAAGGTCCCAGATAAAAAGGAAGCAAATCCCATCAGCTGCAAGCCAATGTAACAGATCTCTGCACCCCGACTGGGTCACATCTGTTAGTTCCGCTTCCTTGCTGGACCCCCGTTCTCCCACCAGCAGACTTCCGTGCCTTTCTCCAGCCCTTAGCTGAAGCTTAAGGACGGGCACACGCAATGCGTGGCGATAGCATCCCCCAGAAATGAGTCAGCACACCGATCTGGAGGTAGAACACATAGGAACAACAGGGCCTGAGTCTTTAATGAAATAATATATACAGTCCCAGGCAGAGCCTGGCAGCCAATGGAAACTGACACCCTGGCCTCCCACTGCACCTCATCCTAATCCCTCCCCTAGAATTCTACTCTTACTGCTCTGAGGTTTTCTGCTCTCCTTCTCGGAGTCTGGGACATAATTAGACCAGGAACAGATAATGTATTAGCATTACTCAACGTATGGCAAACAGAACAATATCCATTCAAACCTTTAACAGATACAAACACACTCCAGATAGGGGGGAGTTGGAAAGAACTAAGGTGACCCTCACATTAATCATATCAACAGATATAACACATATTACACTAACACCCTGCAACCTTACAGGTACAGAGTGACTTCAACATATGAGAGGACCGGGAAACAATATAGAACATCAGGCCTGAAACCCCCAAATACATTTCTATGCCCATGTACCCCAATTTCAACGTGACGCACGTCACAGGCCAAACTCCTCCACTTCACCCAACATTTCAGCAAAAAGGAGGTGCAGTCCTCACATGAGTAGAGTGTTCCTTTACGTCATCAGGTTGGCCAAGTGTCTTAGGAAATGTAAGGAAAACGTGTATGATATTGTGGAGAACGGGCATCAGCATTAGTGGTTTGCCGTGCGGTGGGTCCCCCCACTCAGGCCTCGTACAGTTTTAGCTCAAATGGTGCTATTACAGAGAAGGCTATACCATATGCAAATCAGTCTGCCATCATCCAGAAAGGGCAGCCAGTGCTGAAGTGGCAAGGCAAACTTGGGAAATGTAGTCCCAAACCATCTGGGAGGGTCAAGGGTGCCCACCTCCGGCAATACACTGGGGAAATATGAAAACGCTGCTTCGCAAAGAGTCATTCGATCTTCGTGAGATACACACGAGAGGACAAAGAGTGGATCAAATCACACCTGGCTCTGGCACAATAACTACAGGTGGAAGAAATCCTTTGGCCCGTGGAGGTGGGTTTAAGCTGCGCGCTTTATAATCTCTACACAAAATTTGTTTTAAAAAGATATCCAGTGGGAAAACGATGTGCCCCATTTAAAAAGGCGGGTCATTTTAACCCAAATTGCCTGAACGGTTCATTAGCGCACAACCAATCAGTGGGCGACTTGGCCATTTATTGTGGCGAGTGACTGTGTGCCAACCAGTCAAGGTATGTATGTATGTATATATATATATATATATATATATATTATATTATATTTTAGGGCCCTATTAGAATCTTCACTCAAACGTTTGCGCTCGCAAAAACGCATTAACGCGAGAGGCAAAACCCTTTGTGCTGAACGTCGTATTACAACGTCAGCGCAACAAACGCACGTAATAGTCTACTGCGGGTGAACCTGCGCGAGCTTACTGTACTGCACGCGTCCTATACTTAACATTGTGAGCGCAAATGCGTTTGTGCGCTGGTACGCGGATGGTATTACAATCTATGCGCAGTTTTTAACGCACAGCCTTTGCGTGAATAACTTTAGCAACTCCTAAAAGCTGGTGTTAATGGCAAATTCTATTAACCTGGCCGAAACCAAATACACCAGCCTAAAAAAAAAATACGCAGCAAAGTATAGTTACACATTCTACTCATACCCAAACCAATAAATTTGAGAAGTTATGCGTGTTTTGTTTATTGATGCAGCATAAATGCGCAGATTGACTTTGACAGGCGCAAAAACTGAACGTGAGACAATTGTGGTTCTTAATTCTGATTAGCTGAATCGTGTTAAAAAAACAGTCCGCACACTGATTTCTGCGCGCAACGTTGCTGCACGCGCGTTGCTGCGTGTCCGTTCTACGCGCGTTATTTTTTTGACCGATGAAAAAATCATCGATGTTTGTAATACCAGCGTTAATTTCTGCGCGTTAACGTTTAACGCTTCGCGCAAAAATTCACGCGTTCTGCGTGAAGAATGTAATAGGGCCCTTAGTGCTTTATGTGGGTTAAAAACTAATGTTCAGGTGATTATTAATAATTTGTATCATGTAGCAGCTGAATGCTCCTGTACTAGAATAGAAAAACAAATGTGTGTGTGTTTTAAGGACTTACCATCCGGAGTGCTGCTGAGAGGCTCAGTGGGGCTGGATGCTGGGCAGCGCACATCCCTATTGGCATGCCCGTCACTGGCATTGGTGCTGGGTATGGCCTGCGGCAGAGACACAGGCTGGCTTGAGGTAGAGATTGCGTTTTCTGGCTTCTGTACAGTAGGAATCCAGCGAGGCATGGAGGTGATTCCTTCCTGCTCCAGCTCTTTCAAGTAATACTCTATAATCTCTTTACCCTGACAATGAGATGCGGGGGGGGTCACAAGCTGGACGTCACGACAAAGAAGCAGGGGCATACGGCCGTCACTGCAAAAAATTACCCTTTGATGTACCAACCTTTTTGATATTGCTTGTGTATTGTTTCATGGCGATTTTTTCCACTGTGCTCTCGAAACCGAAAAAGGATTTGATGTCCAGGCTGGCAGATTGCTCAAAGCAGGTCCAATCGTCATTTTCGGGGTGCACCTGCCGAGCAAAAGGCGCGGAACGTAAAATCAGAGATGTGTTTTGCAACGAAAAAGTGTGTTAACGCACAAAAACAAAAAATAAATAAATAAAGAAAGCACAGGTTTTGACTTGGGCTGGTCGTCCATTGGATCTGAAGTCGTACGACCAACTGGCTATCAGACGACCCAGGTCATATGACTCAGTCGCTAGTACTTTTAAACTTAACCCCTGCATGAACAGAGCTCAGAGCTAGATATATATGGATAAGTGTGTGTGTGTTCTATCCCGATCCAATCTATCTATATATAGTGTGTAAAGCGGCAACTGGCCCAGGTCGCCCGACTTGAAGCAGAGAATCCCATTGGAATGGGAGGAGGCACTAGCTTGATGTAGTCCAACGATGGATGCAATGGACGCTGTTCAACCTCTTGCTATGTGGGTGGGGGGGGGGGGTCTGACCTATATGGATGATTATGCATGGCCACTTGCCAGAGGATTATGGATCCAGTGGGCGACCAGCCTTAAGTGGTCAGTTATATATAACTTCTACTTAATATAAATTTATATCCAACATTGGGAATTGTGGAAGGTTGGATGCTGAGAGATGCAGTCAGGTTCCAGCAATCCGCACACATACGTCTACCATTAGGACTTACGGTGTAAGAGCAATACTCGTGAATCACTATACGGCTGCCGAACGTCTCGTTGTAGGCTTCGATATGCAGAGTCCGGTCCTGCCTGTTTAGAGAATTCTTCTGGATGAAGTATACATAGTCTACACCTGCAATCTACGAAAAGAAAAGGAAAAACAAGTCGTTAAAATTACACAATAAACATTGTCACCAAGTATTCCTGTCGCAGTGATATTCCTGGGGTGTACGGACACGCCGGACATACGGAGAGAGGCACCTGCTAAAGGAGAATCAGGAGGGAGAGAAAAAGTTAGAGAAGCTCGCTGACGATTGCTCAAAGATGTGCTGCAGCATCCTGTATGGTGACATCGAGGACCATTGCTCTCGCTATTCTTATGAAGATCTTACATCTGATTGTGTAAACTATGGCAAAAATCTATATATACTGTTGTGTCTCAGGGGTTATTCCGGTAACACCGGTGTTTATCGAAGCTGCAAACACTGCTGATCGTCCCCAGTGTTGCAACTCCCAAAAAAAAGTTAAATCTGAAGAGCGGCCGAAAAGCTGCGAAATGAAAATTCACTCGCTGCTCTTTGGATTTGACGTGTGAAACGCCGGCGCTGTCACAGACAGCTGCAACCTCGACAAACACTGACGGTACCGGAATATCCCTACCGGAGTCACCTTGCAATCTGACCGTCTCACCAGCAGAGGGCAAACAGAACGAAACCTGCAACACGAATACAAGTTTCCGCCTGCGAATGGAAAGGGTAAGACTTCAGAGACTTCATTGTGTCTGTACGCAGAGGTGAAAGAGGAAAGAAAAGTGACGTGGTCCAACCATACAAAAAGCAGCTATACAACAACAGGAAGTATGCGGCGAAACTGCAAGACTGTTCACATAGAACAGTAAAAAGTATACATAAATAACAGTGACATAAGCGGCAAAAATAGGACCACAACCAGTGGTTCCTGACTTTTGTGCTCAGGTCCCCCTAACAGGTCAGGTTTTCAGGATCACCTTGGGGAAATACAGACTGAATCCTGCAATCACTGAGTAGTAAATCATATCACCTGTGCCGTGCTTCAGATATCCTGCAAACCTGGCCTGTTAGGGAGATGTGACGACTAGTGTTGGGAAACACTGGCGTAGACAAAAGGGCAGTGGAGCGCTCAGATTGTGGGACATCTTCTGGGTAAATGCAGAGTGACGTGCACCGGGCTGTCTACACAGCACCGACGGAGAGAGGCTTCCATGGGTGGTTTATGAATGGAGATAATGTAGCTCTTGTATAGTTCATACAGTGTCCTGTTTTAACAGAATAAATTTTAACGCGCACCTGTACTGCCCAGGCGCACTTTTGGTGCGATATCCCATCAGGGGATGGATTGGTTGCATTGGTCTTCTGCAACCTGACCTCTTTAGCTTATTGAAGGTGTCGTGTCGGGTGGAGTGTCCCTTTAAAAACGTTAAACAAAATTATAGAAAGGATGGTTTGGGACCTTTATATAGAAATAACTTGTTATAAGAAGGTAATGATGGATGGAATTGAGGAGAATGCTTGTCTTAACGATCTGAAAAATCGATTTAAGGCGGAAATTAAAAAAAAAAAAAAAGGATTAGAATGCCAAAAATTAAGGATGCACGATACCATTATTTCGAGACCAAGCACCGATACTTTAATGTCATGTGACCACTTTCCAATAAATAATTTAGGATTTTGCTGAAAGCCTGTCCAATTTATGTTAATATTGAAATGTATGGCCAAACACCCCATTTACCCACCACACACCAGACACCAGACCTCAGACACTGGGGCAGCTGGCAGAATGCTTTAACGGCATTCTGCCAAGCCCCTCCAACTGGCCGCGTTCCAGCGAGTGGTCGTTGGCATGAGAAGGTTGTAGCGTGGCTCCGCTGGGGCCACGCACTTGCGAGTTCTTGAAGAGTTCACGGGATCTCGAACCCTAAGATCTGACGAGAGCGCAGCTGGAGGCCCCAGTGGAGCCGCGCCACGACCTTCACTTGCTGGCAGCTGCTCATAAGATGCAAGGACAGTATGAATGAGCTGAGCCATACATCGCATCGATTTGCTTTAATTTGTACGCAAGGACCTTGTTTGTTTACAAACTAGAGCAATTAGAGTTTTGCTTTATTTGAGCTAAATTAGAAAGTCAAAACCCAAACACTGAGGACATTGACTTTATCACAACAGTCAAACCCAAAAAGACACACACAAAACGGAGTCGCGTTACAACCTTCACACGCCTCCGGCTGCTCACTGGAACGCGGCAAGCCAGAGGGCCCTGGCAGAATGATGTTAGAGTGTTCTGCCAGCAGGCCCCAGCCCTCACATACCGCCCAGCAAGCCAGCCCAGTGTTGGCTTTCAGTATCGGCAGAAATATTGATGGGATTGGCACGAGTACTCGTGCAAATGGCCGGTATCGGCGCATCCCTACCAAAATCCATAAATATCAGTCATGATGGATCCATGCACTGGGGTTGTAAACATGTCACATGCAGACAGACCTTCTTTAGAAGCCGAGGCGCATCCACGTCCAGCTTGCAACGTCTCTCCACGACATGTACGGATCCGTCCTCGCTCTTGAACTCGCTCATTATGTCGCTGCCAACAAACATGGGGATGAGAGCGCATGTCGGGAATCTACACTCGTACGCCTGCAGAGAAGGGGAGGGAAGAAAGTGCATTATGGGTTAAACCAGAAGAGAACCAAAATAAAACTACTACACAGTGCTCAAAGAGCAAGGTGGGGAGGGGGGGTTGTTACAACTATGGTGAACCTTGGCTATCTAGAGCCGGGTGAGGTGTATGCCAACAAAGTCATACGACACTTCAGTGATGTTGAGGTGGTGCTCTTCATTGGAAACCCATACACTACAATGAGAAACGCTAAGCAACTTCAAACCTGGTGGAAACTACAGCAAAATAATATGTTGAACAACTTCAGTGGACGCTACGATGAAAGGTCCCGAAATTGTGAATTCACTCTCTGGTTTGCTTTGGTTCTTCTATGTCCCAAAGCAGCCAAACTAAAAACTCCAGGGTCTCTATTCTACACGGTAACAGGGAGCCAATGGAAAACTTTGGTACGAGCCGTAAACCATACACTTCATTATGAGTGTGTTGGTAAATACTAGCAGCAAGTGTCATCGCCACCGGTATCGCGCTAATAGTCTATAGGACTCTATGGAGACACTGGAGAGCTCTTGAATACGCTATCTCGCAGAACTGGTGGAAGGACAGAAGAAATTATTTGTTTTCGGTGTCCTTCGGCTGGTGGCGGGAGGAACCAGCGGATCGAGCAAACCTGTGCAGAGCAAGACCAGGGGGGCAAGGGCTCAATATTTTTAGGCCGATTAGGTAAGCTCACTCGGAGCAAATTTACTACGAAAAATCCCTCAACACTAGAATGGTTATTCACGGACCTCCGAAAGGTGAAAATTTGAGGCATTTGCCTAGCTCACAAAAGGCGTCAATTCACCAAATACTGACAGCAAAATATGGTGCAATTTGCCACAATTCGGCAAAATTGGCCCATAGAAGACTACAGTGCCTTCTATTCACAAAACACAGAATTGCCCTGAAATTCCAGTGAAATGCCCTGATTTTTAGTGATTCAATTTGACGGGTTTAAAAACAGGCGAATCCCATAGGTTTGAAAGTAAAAAAAAAAAAAATGGAATTCAAAATTTTTATTTGACAGTTTATTTTTTCGCATAAACCCCCTTTTTTTTTTTTTTAAAAGAATACCTTTTTTCTTATCTTGTATTAATTTTTAACCTCCCTGGCAGTATTCTCGAGTGTGACTCGGTGTTAAATTTTGCTACCCTGAGCCACACTCTGGCTGCATACTCCCCTCCTCCTGCGCTCCCTCGCTGTCCCCCACAGTGTGATCGCGGCGAATTGCTTCCTGGCAACGCTCCCTGCGAGTCACACGATGGGGGGGGCGGGACCAGGCAGCAAATTGAAAAAAAATATATAATGCACTGTATTCCAATGTAAAATTTCATGAACGGTCACTAGGTGGCAATACAGGATAAGAAACAGACCTACATACATACATAGTCTCACCCTTGTTTTCAGACAGATTTCAGTGTTTTTTGTTTTATTTTATTGAATATAATTTATTAGCATTATTTTGGATAATTATTTTTGGGATAATAAAGTTTGAAACCCGACATAATAATTTATCGGACTCCGTGTATTTACCATTTATTTATAAAGGGATTTTACCAGTAAGGAAGACTCTTGATTGCAAGGATTTCAGTTCCTAATTATTACAGGCTAACTATGTACAAAAACACATTACCCTAAAAATAAAAAATTTAGACGCTTTTAGACACAAAAGTTTGAAAAAATTAGACCGCCAGGGAGGTTAAAGGGCATTTTTTTAAAAAAATTATTTATTTTTTAATTATTTTATTTTGTAACAGACCTTTTAAATTTTTTTTTTAAAGGACCTTTTTATTATTTGGACACATTTTTAATATATTTTTTATTGATTTAAACGATTAGATAGTACAATGGAATTCGCCGAAAGTCCAATAACGGCATCGGCCACCCCAATTTTGGCAAAATACCGTGAACATTTGCAAAATTGGGAATTCACTGTATTTTCAACTAAATGGAATCGCCAAAGTGCAGCGAAACGCAATTTTGGTGCTTCGTGAATAGACCCTTAGGTTAACAGCTGGTATTTTTTTGGACATTACCAACTGCAAGAGAGAACAAAGAGTATAAATGCCTCGCTATTCTCAGTCTGCCTCCATAGGAAGCACTAATGCGCGGTAGCTTGGTGCAAGTGGAACGATATGGGAGCAGTTATAATTAAAGATCGGGGCCGTTCTGCTTAACAGTTCACTCCTCAATAATGAGTCAGTGGGATCTGGTCCAAAAGCTCCTGCAAGAGCCAAAATGTTCACTTTTCACACAATTATGGCTTTAATTAAAAGGGAAAGCTGCTTTATGACGGTTTTCTTCAGTATACTGCCAGGAGTCTCTTCCCAAATGCCTTCGCTTGCAGCCTGACTCACCATTTAATGCATTTCCCAGCGATAAATCATTGTGATCGTTTTATTTGTTCCACAAGAGGTCTTGGCTGAAATCTGTCTGGGTTTTCAATCTTTTTATCACATTAAGGAATATGATCTAGTGCCATCGGCTCGCTTTTCTTCTCTGCTGGTAAAGCGACGATGCCTCTCGATAACAGACTAATGTAATAAGCGGCCTATTTATAATATACTATTAATAAAAATAAAAGCCATTCCAATGAGATAATGATGCCAACTCCGAAAACAATTCTTATATCCTCACAAATGATCGTGAAGACGCAAGGTGCTCAAAAAGTGGCGGAGCACAAATAGACCTTCCAATTTCATTGTGGCTTCTCTGCCAAACAGAGCTTTGAAGACCTCAAAAACCCATCTTGGTGATGAAGCCAAGACTCCGGAAAGTCTAAAAGTGGTTTAACAGATGTCTGGACGCTTTCGACATCTGTGATGAACCAAAAGAGGAAAGTCCATGGATGAGACCATGGTGGCCAAGGTAGAGGAATTTCTGGATCAGGAATCTCAAAGCGTTCTCAAAAACCTTGTGGAAGAGTTCAAAATGTCAAAAACAAGCATGCCGAGGATTATTCATGAGGAGTTGGACTTCACTAATTAGTGAAGCTGCTGGGTTCCGCGTCTAACACATGACAAAAAGCTGCTTGAGTGGAGTTTGCCAAAATGTTCCTCCTTACGTTCAAAGATCTAAGTCTGCTGGAGCAGTTGGCTACGTTGACAGATGATTTTTGTGGGTATTTTCAGAGGTGGGTGCACCACTTGCTTCCCATCAGAGTGCCCGGCCGTGGATGCGCACCCAGCAGCGGGAACGGCCGCCGGCAGGTGCACCCAGCAGCGGGGACGGCCGCCGGCAGGTGCACCCAGCAGCGGGGACGGCCGCCGGCAGGTGCACCCAGCAGCGGGGTCGGCCACTGGTGCTGCAGCAAAGACGAACCACAGTAAAATCAAAATGATAAGAAGAGGCTGCACTGTGAAGCGTCTGTCGATTTTTGGACTTTAGTTTTACGAAATGTCGGCGTTGCAATACCGACGCTTTGTGGATGGATCCTTAAATCTGTCGCGGGGCTGGTCAAAAAGATTACAAATGCTAATAACACCAAACCGTTACTTTTTGATAATAAAAAAAACAAAAGAACAAAAACAATGGAAAAGCCAGACGTGAGCGCGTAAAAGTTAATAAATGCGCGGTGGTATGTAGAGCTCTCGGAAATAACCCAACAAAAAGGCTATACGTGAACCGACCCCCATAGAGGGAATAATTCATTTTATGCTCGCATCGATGGGATGAACATGGAAAAAATATCTGAAGATGCTAAAATCTCGCGGGTACCAGCTGCTGTTTAATCACACGGTCTTTGTGTCGAAAATTGGCCGGCGTTTGAGAAATCAATGTGGCACCGGAGGAACGACTGGTTTCCTGGCAGCACAATAGCACTAAAACTTGTCTGTGCATCACGGGGCTCCTACGCGGCACAATGTGCCGGAAAAAGCCGCGGTGTGAACACCACTACACGAGAACGCATTAAACGAGCATCTCTGCACTGGGCTTGTGGGATAAGGCAAAAATATTGGCATTTCTGACTCGTGTGAGAACAAGGGGCCCTTGGTGATTGCTTTTAGCACGGTGCCGCCGGCATCATGCGGTTTAATGGTGTGAAAGGAGGGATTGTGTGGTGTGTGATGGGGGATTAGCACGGCTATGTTACAGAGCTCGCGTGTCAGTAGACTGTATGTGCTGCAATGCGCCAACGCTCTGTTTTTCCACCAAAAAAACTTCCATAAAACACTATTTTTGTCCGCGTGAACATTTTATCTACGGTCAGATAAGTCTTACTGGTCTTTAGCTCAAACATCACCTACTAGAAAACATCTGGTCTGAGAGCCGTTTAATCGCCGTCCATGCCTACGTATTAATCTACATGTAGAAAATGGCTTTAACCCCTCCAGTGCCAAGCCATTTCACATCCTTCGCACATATCTGTTTAGTAACGGGTCGTAGCCATTTGTCTTCGAGGTAACAAATGTATCAAAGCATGGAGTTGTGCAATTAGTCTCATTTCTCCAACACACACAGGAGGAAAGATGTGTAAGGGATGCACGGGACGTGTCCCACATGTCCTTCGCGCTAAAATAAAAAAGGCATGGGAAAATGTGGTTTTGAGGTGGAGTTTTGGATCTGGTTCCTATCGCTCTGTAATCAAATCACGATCATTTGTGAAAGCAAAGGGTCTTGTCCATATTAACGAGGATGTGACTGCGCAGGACAATGAGCCGTGCAGGAATCACACAGCTCTTAATATGTATGCTCGTGTGCTACAGGAGACTGGCTAAATTGGTGTTTATGGAGGCGTGACATCTCTTGGACTCAACGAGCATCGAGACGGATACGGACTGAAAGATGGGGCACTGTGAGGCTTAATTTCTCAGATGATTTGAATCAGTGGACCTGCCCATAAGAGTGGTCATTTCACCAACACTGTTGTGCTGCATCGTAGGACATCAGCTCCCAGCAGAAAGAACGGTGAGAACAATAAAGCTGTGGAATTCTCTGCCTGTTGAGGTGGTTGGGTCAGAGACTGTACAGCATTTTAAACAACGACTGGATGACTTCTTGCGAAAACACAATATTAAAGGGTCATAATATTTAATATGTGGGTAAAAGCTGCTCGATCCAAGGAGAAATTTGACGCCATCTGGGGTCAAGAAGGAATTTTTTCCCCAGTGTGTTGCATATTGGTGAGCGCTTCAGACTGGCTTTTTTGCTTCTTCTGGATCAACAGCAGTAGGTGATGCGTGAAAGGCTGAATCTGATGGACGCATGTCTTTTTTCAGGCTATGTAATTATGTAAAGGTGTGACATAAACCCACCAAACCCCCTCCCCTTCCAAAAGAAACAAACCACAGGTAAAATTCATGGTACCTGTAGTTAAATGGTCCTCGGGTTTGAAAAACCCTGCCCAGAATGTGGTACTTATTGTTAAGATGTGATTATGATCACAGGGACACTTTCGTTCATTTTAAGTGGTCAGGGTGCATGGAGCGCGCCCCCCGTGACAGCTATTGAATGCTGAGGGGTTACTTCTTTCCACACAGCTGTCACTCACAGGCAGAGGTTGGAATCCCTCTTCCTGCAGTGCACAGGTTTGGTCACCGATGACGTCAGCATGCCTTGCGTGTTGACATCAATGTATCTTAAGCGCTTGCAGGTGCGCGCGCGTGCGTGTTTTTAGGTCACATGCGCTGCACACATGCAAGTAGCTCCAGGGACTTCAACATTCTGGAAGCCCTGGGGTGAAAGCAAAAGGAGGTGGTGCAGAGCAATAATAATTGCAGATGCTCAGCATCATCTGCACAATTATGAATGAGGCGGGTCCATTTTTTTCAGAGTGTTCCTTTAACCCCTTCACTACCAAGGTTTTTTTTTTTACCCCCAAAAAGCCAGTCAGAAACCAGTGTTTTTGTAAAATCATTTTTAATTAATTTTAAAGTAAGAAATATTTGAGCTTCTACCCATTGTATTTCTCACTGTAAATAACCTATTTTGGCCAGTAGGTGGCGACATCTGCCAAATTGAGGTACAGAGGTTTCGTCTGTTCTCTTTTTTTTTTTTCCCCTGCATTGGCTGCTGAAAGCCCAATGTTTCAGAGCATTCATGAGCTGATTTTACAGTTTTAGCTCTTTGGACATTATGCCCACAGGGCTAGAACTTTGGGGGCACCTTCTGCAGCACAAACGGAATTCATTTGCAGCAAACAAATTTCATTTGCTTTTGGGCTGCAGATCAGCAAAATCGAGAGATCTCTATCAGGGCACCAGATGCTGTCTTTGAAGCCAGAGATATCTCAATAAATCGGTAGTGATGGGGTTAGAGAGATTAATATCATTTTGAAACCATTCTAATTTACAGTGATTGAGCGTTTAGGAATGTGAATAAAATGTCCATCAGTCTTCCGTTGGGCCGGACCCTGAAAACAGGATGTCAGGCGTAGGCTGGACGTAGGTAGGAGGTCACCTATTGAAGATGAGGACCACTTAAACCCTTTCATCTGCAGAAAAGCTCAGTATCTAACGAATGTACTGTATTTCTAGTTCCGGCAAGGATGAGCAGACGGCATAGTGAGCACTTAACGTTCCTACATTCCAGCCAAGAAGAATGTATACTGGGAATGAGGCCTGCGAACCATAAAAGCAAGAGTGCTATAACTAAAGATGACACATAATCAACGGAAACTAGAGCTTATGGTCCAGGTACGATAAAAAAAAAAAAAAAAAAAAGGATTAATAAAAAGACATTGCATTTGTTTTCAATACTGCTGGTACACAGTGATGATTAATGAAGGTATCTGGACATTGCAGAACTATAGGACCCATGAGTCTCATCCAGACTCCATGTATATAGTCTTGCGTTCAAAGTCCCCCTACACACATCCCATGTACTGTACAACTGCATCCGGATAGCCTTTAAATCCCTGCCAATAGTTATTCCCTCCCACGACCTTGTTGCAGCTGAAAAATAGAGGCAATTGTTTTACATATTTCATACATAGAGGATGAAAACGTGCGTCCATCGAGTTCAGCCTTTCACTTATCACCTAGAACAGTTGATCCCAAAAAAAAACAAAAAAAAAAAACAAAACCCCAGTCTGAAGCGCTCGCCAATATGCAACATGCTGGTAAAAAAATGCTTCTTGACCCCAGATGGCGTCAGATTTCTCCGTGGATCAAGAAGTTTTTACCAACATATTAAATAATATGACCTTTAATATTGTGTTTTTGCAGGACGTCATCCAGTCGTTGCTTAAAAGTCTGTACGGACTCTGACCCAACCACCTCAACAGGCAGAGAATTCCACAGCTTTATTGTTCACACTGTAACAACACACTTAAAGGGGCTCTACCACTTACACAAGCTGTAACTAGATTATAAAACGTTTGCGGCTTCTTTTTTGTCTTTGGATTGCATGTAAAAATGGAAACAAAGTAAGGTTTTGATCTCATTTCCAGTTTGTGTATTTTCCCATTACCAAAAGTTTTGCGGCTCTTGTTTATTGAAATCTAGATTATTTAACAGGTAATGAGGTGGTGGAGGAGGGAATGTTTAGATAAAGTGACAGGAGGGTATTGTTCTTCAGGCTACTCAAGGTAAGAGATGACAGCTGAATGAGATCTGAGAGGGAGATTGAAAAGACTAATCTAGCCCCAGGACAATAGCCTCTTGCAGCCTTATCTAAAGGCTCACTCCTTCACTCCATTGACTGTTAAATACTTTAGAAGCTAAACCACAGCAGTAAAGCTTTTGCGCAGATTTTGTCAAATGTTGCATCATGGGAAAATCCACAAAATGGAAACAGGAGATAAACTAAATTTATTTATTTTTCCTTTTTACATGCAATTTCTTCAAATAAAGAAGAAAAAAAACAGCAGCGTATGTTTTATAATGTGGTTTTATTTGTAATGGCCAAATAATCTAGCTAATTACATTTTATGTAAATGATCGTGTCCCTGTAAAGAGAACCAAGGTACAGTTTGGTAGCAGATACAATATATTTAGGGGACAAATTAACACTTTGAAGGTTGTTTTCCTCTTTTCCTATTGGTCTCAGTGCGTCTTATTTGTTAGTTTGTTTTGTCCTACCCATTTGCAGAGCGCTACGCAATTAGCTGGCACTTTATAAATGCTTTTAGTTATTCACAAAACATCGGTTTTTGCCACTATTGCAGTCACAAACAAACTTCGGCATTTTGCAAGAGGCAAGCTTCACTGACGTAGCTGCTCACTTTAATGATGCCAGTCAGGTTCACAACAATGGCAATTCTCACTGCCGTTTACACGTGCAGCAAAAACTGACGCTTCGTGAACGACCCTCAATATCTCTTTAACCCCTTCGCTCCCGTGACCAGCTATAGCAGACACAGCAGCCAGAGAGCGCGTGAACACGATCTGGGGATGTGCCGTTTGCAACAAACAAATTACGTTTGGTTTTGGGCCCCCCCCAAACGTTTAGCCCTGTGGGCATAATGCCCAAGGTGCCAAAACAGTTAATAAGCCAAGACGACCCTGACCTATCAGGCTTTCCCCGGGCTGCACTGAAACAGCAGCTGCAATTTTACCTGCTGTAACACCATTTGACCAGTAGATGGCGACATCTCCCTGCCAGACAGGTTATTACAGTAAGGAATACACTGGGAATATTCCCAAATATTTATTAGTGTCTAATTGAAAGATTTTCCAAAAATCCACCGCTTCTTGGCTCCCTGGAAAATCATTTGGAAGTGAAGGGGTTAAAAGAGAAGCATTACACACGCTCGTTTTGTGACTCTGAAGCACCAATCCATCCTGTACTTTGACAGTTTTGTTAATGTATGCGAAAGGTCTTTCATTATCTCTGGGGGAAAACGCGAGTGTAAAGACCTGTGGCAATGTCAGAGCCTCATAAAACAAGGACTCTGCGCTCGCTAATCGCTCCGATAGGTCTAATATTCTATTTTTAAATGTTCTCGGAGCAGGAAATAACAGCGGGCTGGATAAAGTGATTAAGCTCGGCTTTTCCACAACAGTTTTGCATTTCTTACCCCCCCCCCTCTTCAACCCTCTAAGTGTTGGGGGGGGGGGGTTTCTTTCTAAAACTACATTAAATATCAGCCATAAGTAAATATATTTTTGATACATAAACAGTATCCAGTAATAGTGGTGATCTGCATGCCACGGTTTACACAAACCCTACACCTTTTACCCAAGAAAGAAACGTCTTCACGCTGAAATGATGCCCCACTCGAGTATTATGTAGACCAATGGTTCCCAACTGCGGTCCTCAGGTCCCACTAACAGCACAGGTTTTAGGCTGCTGTCAGACGAGCGTAGTGTTCACGTCCGTGATTGCGCCTAAAAGTACGTCCGTGATAGCATGAAAGAAAGTCCATTGGAGCCTGACACACGAAGTACGTCCGCACTGAACTGCGGACGCATGACGGACGCTGCAAACAGACGCAGGTTAGGCAAGAACGTAATACTGCTAGAACGGACGTGCGGAGTGCGCCACGTCTACAACGTCTGCATAGCTTTGTGTGTGAGTGATGGAGCGAAGTCAGACGGACTGCATTTATACATCCAGCATTTTTGACGGACAGAATGTTTTTTTATTCTAATTTATTTTTCCCTCCTACATCCGTCAAAAATAACGTCAGTGAAAAAAACGGACTGTGTGGCCACTACTGCGTCATCCGTACTGACGATGTCCGTACTATACGGACGTACAGTCCGTAGAAATCACGCTTGTCTGACCCTAGCCTTAAGGATTCCCTTGAGGAAATGCAGACTGAATCCTGCAATCACTGAGCAGCAAATCACATCACCTGTGCACTGCTTCAGATATCCTGCAAACCTGGCCTGTTAAGGGGACCTGAGGACTGCGGTTGGGAACCACTGACGTAGACCGTGTCAGTCTCTTGACCGATCTCAACTCTGCCCCCAGATGTTTGTGGCCTAAAACCCCCAGAATGCTTCGGAATGCAACAGATGCTCGAGGAATCATGGGAGTTGTAGTTCGGAAAACATGGGGGGGGGGGGCTTAGAATTTGAGACCCCTGCTTCAGACTTTTTCTGAGAGTTTTACACCCTGGTAATGCAAATTGTGAATTATCCTTGTGTAATTAACCTGTGCAAGTTGCCAAATACTGAATCTCGTTATGAAGTGACACTTGCGCAATGTAGCGGGTCTTTTTCGACATCTTTAGGAAGCTGCTTCATCGCCCCTTCCTCTGCACTATCCCTCGTTATCATTGCTGTACTGTATACCGTACCTTATAAATAAGCTGCCAATATGAAGGAACGAGGCAGAGCAAAGAAAGAGAACGAGGCAGAGCAAAGAAAGAGAACGAGGCAGAGCAAAGAAAGAGAACGAGGCAGAGCAAAGAAAGAGAACGAGGCAGAGCAAAGAAAGAGAACGAGGCAGAGCAAAGAAAGAACGAGGCAGAGCAAAGAAAGAAAGAGGCAGAGCAAAGAAAGAGAACGAGGCAGAGCAAAGAAAGAAAGAGGCAGAGCAAAGAAAGAGAACGAGGCAGAGCAAAGAAAGAAAGAGGCAGAGCAAAGAAAGAAAGAGGCAGAGCAAAGAAAGAAAGAGGCAGAGGAGAGAAAGAGGCAGAGGAGAGAAAGAGGCAGAGGAGAGAAAGAGGCAGAGGAGAGAAAGAGGCAGAGGAGAGAAAGAGGCAGAGGAGAGAAAGAGGCAGAGGAAAGGAAGAGGCAGAGGAAAGGAAGAGGCAGAGGAAAGGAAGAGGCAGAGGAAAGGAAGAGGCAGAGGAAAGGAAGAGGCAGAGGAAAGGAAGAGGCAGAGGAAAGGAAGAGGCAGAGGAAAGGAAGAGGCAGAGGAAAGGAAGAGGCAGAGGAAAGGAAGAGGCAGAGGAAAGGAAGAGGCAGAGGAAAGGAAGAGGCAGAGGAAAGGAAGAGGCAGAGGAAAGAAAGAGGCAGAGGAAAGAAAGAGGCAGAGGAAAGAAAGAGGCAGAGGAAAGAAAGAGGCAGAGGAAAGAAAGAGGCAGAGGAAAGAAAGAGGCAGAGGAAAGAAAGAGGCAGAGGAAAGAAAGAGGCAGAGGCAGAGGAAAGAAAGATGTAGCTAAGAAACAGCTATGGAGTGACTGATCAGTGTTCCCCAACCCTGGTCCTCGGGTCCCCCTAACAGGCCACGTTTTAAGGATCATCTTGGGGAAATGCAGACTGAATCCTGCAATTACTGAACAGCAAATCATATCCCCTGTGCTGTGCTTCAGATATCCTGCAAACCTGGCCTGTTAGGAGGACCTGAGGACCAGGGTTGAGAACCACTGCTCTGGTTTGTAAACTGATCTAAGCAGGTCCCTCTACACCTCATTTCTGGTTCCTATGTTGTAAGTTCGCTTCATTCCCATTAGTTATTGCAAAGCGCTGCGGTATCTGTTGGTGAACTATTATACTCATTTATAGAGCGCCAACAGCCTTTCTCAGAAAGTTCACATGAATGGTTTAGTGTTGCGGTGGGTGGTGGTAGAGTGTAAGCTCTTGGGCGAGGTCCTCTTGTCCCATCGTTCTCCGTGTGTCCAACTTGCTTCTTTATTATGTTTGTCCTACCAACTATACAGCGCTGCGGAATGCGGCAGCGCTTTATAAATAATCATATTGCGGCGATGCTGTGGAAGCTGTACGGTTATTCCGTGAGGTCTGTTCTACCTCCCCTGGCTCTGTGTGTGCACGCTGCGCGTCATTCCAGGCCCTTGTTCTGGCTGACGGAATGGGGTCACACCAGGCAGATAAAGCATAGCTGGGAAGTGTTTTGTGAGGGGAGGATAGAAGGAGAGAAGAACTACGCATAAATCACGGAGGGGGGGGGGGAAACCCTCTATAATTTATTTTACGCAGGTGCTGTCGCGAGATTGAGCCTTTACTCTCCACCATGCTTTGCAAAACATTTCCAAAAATCACTGATCTTACAATCCCACCAACTGACACACTTCATACAACGAGGCTCAGGCGTTCTCCTTTGCACATTCCAACAGTTGGATGGCGTAAAATATAAAAAATATATATATATATAATAAAAAAAAAAAATTTTTAAAAAAATCACCTGCGATGTCACTATTTTTCCAAAAACTCTGCAATCTTTTTTTTTTTTTGGATGGTGCATTCACTAGCCTCCAAATTGGGCCAGAATTGCACGAAATGGTGAATTTCACCATTCGGTGCAATTTTGGGGGCAAAATATTGTTCAAGAAAATATAAAACCATATGCTACTTTTTTTGTTTCAAGCAATTGCATGTAAAAAGGGAAAAAAAAGGAGGTAATTTTTTTATCGCCCATTTCCATTTTGTAGCTGTGGTTGATCTTATACAGTGTTTAACAGTTAATGGGGTGAAGGAGGGCATGTATAGATAAAGTAGCAGGAGGTCTATTGTTCTCCAGGCTAGCCGGTACAAGAGCTGGCTGCTGAATGAAATAAGACAGGGGAGCTTAAATGACTTCTAATCAACCCCCAGTGATGTCCTTTGAATACATCCCACACGATCCAATGATGTGAGTCAGTGATCAACCCATTCCCTCCATTCTATGGCCAAAGCAACACTGTGAGGAGCAAGTGATGGAAAGATACAGGGGGGGGGGCCCAGTTTACAACACAAAAGGTCACACAATAGATGCACCCAGGGACAGAGGAAAATATCACACAATGGATGCACCCAGTGACACATATAGAGGAAAATATCACACAATAGATGCACCCAGTGACACATAGAGGAAAATATCACACAATAGATGCACCCAGGGACAGAGGAAAATATCACACAATGGATGCGCCCAGTGACACACATAGAGGAAAATATTTCCTTAACTAAACATACAAGAGAGAAACAAAACACATGTAACATATCAGCAACATAAACACAATAAGAAATTTTTTTGGTGGTACTGGCCCTTTAAAATCTGTCTCAAGAGATCTTCTGTATGGACAGAGAATGTTGCGAAGACAGATACAAACAATGACAGGGGGGGGGGGCTTGAGATGGTTTAACAGGGACTCTTGATAATCTTCCTGGAGCTTTGAATTAAAAAAAGTGACATAAATCACGGAGTTCCAAAGTAATAAAAGAAAACGCGAGGGCCGCGCGCTCCTTTAATAAGAACGCAAACCCGCAGCAGGCTTTTGTTACAGCTGGAAAAATGTAAACGGCAAACACCTATACAGCACTACGTGACGTGCCAATAATGTCAACAAAAGAAGGAACTCGAAAAACCGGGAGGGGGAGAAGCCTTCCGCAGCGATTACACACAGCACAGTATGATCTGTAATATGCTGGCTTAGGGAAAACGCAGGAGAGCAAAGCGAATCGAGGGAAAAGATGTCAACCAGGCTCAGACTTCAGTGAAAAATGTACACAAACGCAAGCCTTGCCTAGAACAAAAAATGTGCGGTGCTATTATCCGGCGGGAATTTTAACTCGTTCTTTTATATAATTCAGTGTATTGATTCCACACTACATGTAATTAAAGGAGGGGAATGAACGAACCCGAACGAACACACATACACGTTTGACAAGGAAACCTCAAAGCTGTAGACTGTAAGGGCGCTTTAACTCTCTTTAGGCCAGGTGCACACTAGCGTTTTCTTCTGCGCACTAGCGTGCGTTAAAAAAAGGACGCACTTTATGGCTGGGGTCAGACCAGCGCACTTTTAACGTGCGTTCTGGAGCACATAATTACGGCCGCACTAGCAGCAGATGACGGGCAATGACAGGCAATATACGATGTACGGCCGCACAAAAGTCCGGCCGTGCAACGCACGTGGAATTTGAACGCATTTTTTTGAGAACGCTGAACCGCTAGTACTGACGTACTGAGTGCGCAGCTGCGGCATAGCGGCGTGTGTGCGTGATTAGGAGATGTCAGACGCTGCTAATGTCCAGCCTACATAACGTCCAGACGCAAAAAGAGTTTTATTGACGATCCGTACAAAATCACGCCCGAAAATGCGCCTCGTCTGACCGTTTTTGCGCATTCCGTGAAAAAAATACATCAATGCGTTCGGACGCACTTTTTCACGTTCGCGGGGAAAAATGCTTTCGTCTGACCCTAGCCTATGACGGAAGAGATTGGTAGACGCCAGACGATGCGTTAATTTTGACGCACGTCGTAAAAAACTGAATTTGAGTTGAATGAAAGTAAAAACAAAAAAAAATGGGCTTTTGACATTTAACGTTCAGCACACGGCCAACATCGCGTCAATCCTAGCGCAAAAAACCTTGGTGTTACCATGAAGGACGTCTTCAGCGCGCGTTATGTGTTGCGCGAGTACTACGTGTGTTCTTCTCTACCTGCGTAATTATAGGCTACAACGCACGACATAAAGAGCGTCATAACGCACGCTAGAGCGCAGAAGAAAACGCTAGTGTGCACCCGGCCTTAGTCTCTCTTCGAGGGATATTCCTGTATTGTTCAGCTTACGCTGATATATTGTATCTTCGACACCATCAGGATTCTCTTTAAATTTGCTTTTACACCTTTTTAGTTTAGTTTGGGTCCTGAAGAAACACGATTATCTCCTTGTATGTAGAAAATGAATAAATAGTATCAATTGCCAAAATGCATCATCTACCAGGACAGTTTCATTAAATCCTATGTGACAGACCACAGGTTTATCAACAGGCAGATGGAGGACTCCCCTTTTCATCTATAGGGTTAACCCACGGCCCATGTCTAATTAGGATTGCCCTGCCCTTATAGGGGATGTGGTTCCCCCAGAGAGCAGTCTTGGTGCAGGCTGCAGAAGGGAAAGAAGCGCAACCCTGAACACAGAAGGGAAGTGTATATGATTTTCGCTTTCACTGATTGGTAAGCGGCTTAGCCGCCCAATATTTCAGAGAGGGATTCAGGAACTGTTTATTTAGCCTCCGCATAAAAAGAGTAGGTGTTTGTTTTATATTTGTTTATTTGCTGTACTCTGAAAATGTCACACCTGCCCAATAAAGAAAAGCGGGAGCACGTATCCCTGCGTCCAGTGGCTATATCACACCCCACCAGAAAGTCACTTTGGGCATCGAGTAGCCCGTTTTATGTGTGTAACAGGGTTAACATAGCAGTGCGTATAAAATGTGATATTGTTATCCGTTGATTCTCTATATATTATTACACACTGTGACATTTTGATTTGAGGTAGGGCGATGGATCACGGTTTTGTCAGCAGGTGGATGGAGAAAGCCCTTTTTCCCCTATAGGGTTAACTCCATGGTGCCTGCTGACAAAACAGTGATCTATCACCCTGCCCCTCATTACACTGTCACAAAACACATTCTATACATAAACACAGCAACAGAGTATTGCCCCCTTTTGCTTTGTTATAAAAGAGAAAGTATGAGAGTCAATACAGTAACGTGCAGCAGCTGCAACACGTATCGGATGTGCGCACCGCGTGCACAGATACACTTTCTTCCATCTGTACTGAGGTGGGGACTTAGAAGTGAACGCATGCATGAGGCAAGAGGGTTAAATGGTGAAACAAAGCCACCAGTCCATACCGTAACCTAACCGACGACACCACCTTTCCCAATATCGCCCGGGTCTTTACCTATTACCAAGCTAAAGAGGTCCCCTAAGCGATCACGTCACCATAAGAGAGCGGCGGAGCGTCACTTTCCGCTGTGACGGAATTAAGGTCTCGGTTTCCTGGCAGTATTTTCCTTTGTAGCTCTCTCCTAGAACTCAGGAAACCAGACTGTTCCACAGCGGAATCATCATGATCTTCAGCACGGCGCTTTCCCCGCGCGCTTCCTGCAGTCTGTGCAGCGGAGGCAGACCTAACAGCATGGCGGGTGTCTAAACGAGCAACAACACCGAACGGCTGATGCTCTCAACGAACGTACAAAGCTTAAAAAGGGACACCCTAAAAAGCTAAAGTGGTCAGCTGGTCCCACCGTGGAGTGGTCCCCTCCCGGTGCCTTTTGGCAGTAATCACTGTGTGAAGCAGAGGAGTTTCCTCCGGCCACACGTGTGCCACCAGGCAGCTGGAATTTTCAATTTCCTGGCTTCTGGTCACCAAATCAGTCACTGATGATGTCAGAAAGCGCTGATCACTCGCAATAGAGCGTCCTGAAAGAATGCAGCCGATGGATTGGTTCTGCACATGCGCGCATAGCTACAATGCATCAGTTTGCGCAGCCGCTATATAACTTAAAGTAAGCGAGAGTCGACTGATGCGCAATCTGCACATTGTATGCAATGAAATGTAAGTAGGAGCGCGTTTCAGATTCCCAAGCTGAGAGGGAGGCGCGACGAGGGAGGAAAATTGCGAATTTTAATCTGAAATAGGGGGTGGGGGCTAGATTTATATTCGACGCCCCTTTAGGGACACCTCACATGTTTACGAACTAGGATTCGCATGATGTCCGATTAGGGTGACGGGAATTGTAATTCAAAGGAGCGCTGGTGTTGCAAACAGTGATTTTCGACAGTATTCCCAACACCGGCGCTTTGGAATAACCCAGACGGTGTTGACTCAAACCTGGAAGCGCATGCATCGCGTAGAACATGGGGGGGGGGGGGGGGAAATCAGCAACCTTGGCCCGTCTGAATTTTTGGAAATAAATTCCCCATGAGCCTCCAGCAACCTACTGAGTGGCTGAGCATCATGGGAGATGTAGTTCGACAACGTCTGGAGGTCCACGGTTGTTGATCCCCAGCGTAGAACAAACAAAAGATACACCGGACTCTTAGAAGGGATATTAAAAAGTTAAAAGTTTAGGCATTTTGGGAAGCGTGCGCAGCCGTGCGGAATAAACTCACGCGCTCTGCGTTTGGCCTGCTCTACCCTGGGGAAACACAGATGTTAAGTGTGTTGTTTTTTTTCCAGAACATAATGTTCTTGGACAATTCTTCGTACCAGCAGAAAAAAAATCCCCACCTCTGATAGAAAAGCAGCTCCCTCCCTACCCGACTCCCCCACGTAGCTTTCCTGAAACCTGGACACGTCAAAGCACCCATCTGTACCATCCATGCGTGTACCGGCCGGATAGCATAGCGTGCACTGAAGCCTCGGGGGACTCGTTAGCTTACGTTCCCTCTGCTGCTGCTAACGACTCCATTCGGTTAGGCCGGTTGTTTTAATGGGTCAGTTTCTGTCAAGGTTATAGGGTCAGTGTGTGTCATTATTACCCCTGTAATTGGCTTTATGCCGGCTGCAAAGGAGGGAATATAATAAGCTTGCGAATTTCTTCCAGGTAGCCAGCAGAAAATAGAAAGGATTTAATGAAATGGGAAATCCATGGCACGAACCGGCACAAATTCTGAGAAACGGGCACCGGCACAAATTCCCAAAAGGGCTGCACAGTTAACACAAATGTACTGGTACCCTTTCACGCCCCCCTCCTTTAAAAAAAATAAAAATAAAAAATAAAAAGACATGCTACACATCCTGACCGCATGAGCATTTTAAAGGCGCCGAATCGCAGACCAGCACCTAAGGGGTCAAAGAGAGGCATCACTGGAAAGGTCAGACTGTGACTTTTCCAGCATCCATTTACTGATTGGAAGGGAGAGGGGTCTAAAGGACACCCCCTTCCTTTCAGGCACTCCACCGTCAGTGTGCTGGGAGGGGTCTAAAAGGGACGGTCTGACTGCCCTGGGACGCCATCCCAGACGCATGGAGTCTCCCCTTTCGCTGCCGAGACCCCATGACATGTGGGGGACGTCCTTCTGCACACAGAGTGAGCACCCGAGGACGTCCCTTACACATCATCTGCAGTGAAAGGTTTAAAAAGGGACGTGCTACACACCCTGTAGTGTTTTAAAGTGATCAGACTCTGGAGTGCTCTCTCCTCCCGGTGCCGTTTCGAGATATCACCCTGTGAAGTGGAGGAGTTTCCTACGCTTACACTAATACCACCAGGGAGCCGGGATTTGAATATCCCGCCTGGCTGTCACCAAAAATAGATCAATGTCGTCAGCACGCACTGCTCCTGTTCTGGTAGACAGGAGCGAATGGATTGGTTCTGCGCCGGCACTACAGCACTCGATTTCAAAAGTACGCATGGTCCATGAGATGTGCAATTTGTGCAGCGTACACAATGCAAGCTGTGTAGTGTACGCAAACTGTGTTCGATTGCTACAGGGACTTCTAAAATTGCGAAAACCCTGGAACTGTAGTGGGGGGGGGGGGGTTAAATTTTTTAATAAAATGTAAATCGAGGGCTAGAAGCATCTTATCGACACAAAGCGATTTCCAACAACATCTGTTATAGTCGTTGGGAGTTTTATAGCTGTGCAGCTCTGTCACACACCCACATATCCCAAATATTTGGAATACATAGGAAAGGGGTGTCCCTCCCCAAATAGTTGGGGTCTCTCCGAAAGAAGAAAAATCGACAATAACATGAACAGAATCCGAGCTCAGAACCATCATGTCAACGTGGACCCGACTGAGAACTGAAGAAGAGCCGCGCGTAGTGTATGTTCAACCAAGCGCGCCGTCCCGCATCCTTCACGTCGCAGCAGGGCATCTCAAAGAGGTGCTTGTTCTTGTTTCAACACAGTGTTTGTTTATATGGAAAAGGTGTCCGCTGGCTTCTACGTTTATCTGTTTTGGGCAGTGTTCTTCCCGCAGCCTATTCGTAGGTTGACGAGTCAACAGAGACTTGGCAGATCCAGCGCTGCAGAGTCCAACCTAAACATCATCTCGAGGCATTGTTACAATGTAACGGCTCAGCCCATTCCTTTCTGCTCGCCGACTTCCTAATGAAGGTCTGCGCCGGAGATTAGATTTAAACAGAGCGAGCATAAAGGAACCAGGGAGTTTTTGTTTGTGAATTGGGGGTGGCAGAGACACGGCAAATAATGGTCAAAAATGAGTCAACAAGAGCCAGTGCAACAAACAACATCTACACGTGATGGTTTATTCACAGAGCTCTGAAACGACATCCAATTTCAGAGCTTTGCGGTTCGGTGATTCCATTTCACAGAAACAACGAAAATCCGGTCATTTCTCCGGAATTTCTGCAATTCCCTATACTGTAAATTAGGGCTGCAACTAACAATTATTCTCATAAATCGATTCATCGGATAAAAACGTGTTTACTTAGAAGAAATGTTATGTAAAAATAAATAAGCAATTTACGTAGTGTACGGAACTTCGTACATACATACGCAAATTGCGCATCTTGCGTACTTTTCACAGCTTGGTCAGAGGGATGGGTTGATGCTGCGAGCGCTCGGTCAGAGGGATGGGTTGATGCTGCGAGCGCTCGGTCAGAGGGATGGGTTGATGCTGCGAGCGCTCGGTCAGAGGGATGGGTTGATGCTGCGAGCGCTCGGTCAGAGGGATGGGTTGATGCTGCGAGCGCTCGGTCAGAGGGATGGGTTGATGCTGCGAGCGCTCGGTCAGAGGGATGGGTTGATGCTGCGAGCGCTCGGTCAGAGGGATGGGTTGATGCTGCGAGCGCTCGGTCAGAGGGATGGGTTGATGCTGCGAGCGCTCGGTCAGAGGGATGGGTTGATGCTGCGAGCGCTCGTTCAGAGGGATGGGTTGATGCTGCGAGCGCTCGTTCAGAGGGATGGGTTGATGCTGCGAGCGCTCGTTCAGAGGGATGGGTTGATGCTGCGAGCGCTCGTTCAGAGGGATGGGTTGATGCTGCGAGCGCTCGGTCAGAGGGATGGGTTGATGCTGCGAGCGCTCGGTCAGAGGGATGGGTTGATGCTGCGAGCGCTCGGTCAGAGGGATGGGTTGATGCTGCGAGCGCTCGTCAGAGGGATGGGTTGATGCTGCGAGCGCTCGGTCAGAGGGATGGGTTGATGCTGCGAGCGCTCGGTCAGAGGGATGGGTTGATGCTGCGAGCGCTCGGTCAGAGGGATGGGTTGATGCTGCGAGCGCTCGGTCAGAAGGATGGGTTGATGCTGCATGCGCAGCTTAAGCCCATGTTTGCTTTCTCGAACGTGGCTACAAGCACTTGGTCATAGATGATGATGTCACCATGAAATCGGGGTTAATTAGCTAAAGTGGTCAGGGTGCGTAGAGTGTCCCTTTTTTAAATAATTTTGTGAACAAACTGAGTGGGAGGAGGGACTGGAGGTGGAAGGGAGTGACTTTGCTCAAGTGACTTAACCTGAGTGTGAGAGGGAGTGGACAAAAGACCAGATCTGAGTGTGGGAGTGAGTTTGGGGAAAGGGACCAGACCAAAAGGGAGGGAATGGCAGTTCCCAACCACCCACCCTGTGGCAGGGAGGGTGGGGCGGTGGCACAGGACTCCAGCTTCAAGTAAGGATAAAACACAGGCATAGAGCTCCTTCACCCAGTGGCAGTATCCTATTGTTTGTGTTCTAGTTTTGCTACTGTTGTAAACAGAATAAAAACAAACTGGTTGTGTCTGATATAACTCTAGAACTAAATCATACCTAGTAAAGCAACGACGCGTCTTCTCCAATCAGCTCCGAAGCTGAGGTTATTTACATTTAACTCAGTCTGACTCTAAACAGTGTGTGCTGCACACAGGACGATTAATCAACACCGATTAATCGATGATTAAAATAGTTGTCAACTATTTCCATTATCGATTAATCGATTAGTTGTTTCAGCCCTACTGTAAATAGACACAATGGTCCTCTATGGGGAAATTTCAGTGCTGCCAAATTGAGGCAAACTGCACCATATTAAGCCGTCACTTCACACAGTGTTCAGTGCCAAGTTTCTAACGTAGCACTTGCAGTGGCTGAGGAACTGAATGCGCCTCGGGTTTGTGCCTGAACCGCATAACATTCAAAGCATCGAGAAATCCTGCCTCAACACATTTCCAAGACCACAGCACTAGATCTGTCAATTAAAACAAAGGCATTTTTATTTAACCCTAAATATTCAGAGACAGTTCAATGAAGAGTTAACACGTCACATGGCTATGCAAGATTTATTTATAATATATATATATATATATATATTAGCTGCTAGAAACAAACAAAACACCAAAACAACGATATTCCAGTTAGTAGCTGGTTGAGCCGACCTGAAACTTTAAACTATACACATTTTGGAGGATGGAAAAGGAACGTACATATACAACGAGGGCAGATAATATTCCATACTCACCGCCATAATTAACTCGAAGCTGTGCTTGTACACCCGGACGGGTGACTGGTATTTTTGCACCATGATTGCGAGGACTTCTAGCGCTTCACAAACCTAGATAAAGGAAAAAGTTGAATAAAACAAACATTAAAGGATACTTTGTAATGTATTATCTCCCTGATAAACATAGGAACAGGGCTAGGCCTCCTCCCCAACCAATCAGCCCTGAAAAATCTTCAAGAGACGCAATAAAGAACAGATGTAACTGTGTATTCATAATGTAGCAAAGAGATGTACTATTGGTTTATCCGTGGTTCACCTCAGTTAACCCGCTTTACCTCAAGGCTGGCCGAACACTGGGTCTGTAGTCGGACGACAGACTTGGTCGTCAGACTACAGACAACTTTATTGTACGACATGGGTCGTCCACTGAAAGCTTCTATGAACGACCCAGGTTGACTGCCGGACAGACAGACCGCTGAAGAATGCTGGACTGCAGAAAAAAATAATAATAATAATAAACACCAAAGACCACGGCTGGACTGCAGAAAAAGAAAAAAAACTGAACTCCGCTATTATTCTAGTAGGTGTTTAAACCAATAATAAAAAAAAAAAAAAATGCATTTAAGTGTTAAAAGTCTGTTACAGAATAATAAAAGCCTTGTTAAACAAATAGGGAATCAAATTTCGTTAATACCAGAAATACAAAAAGATGTTCAGAAAAATAAAGGACTTTTTGCTGAAAATAATAAAAGGTTTAATAAAAAAATTGAATAGGATAAAAAAAAAGGCAATATTATTTTACATTAAATCCTATGGGATTCGCCTGCTTTAACTGTCTAACCGAAAAAACGATAATCAGGGCATTTTTTCATGTTTGCTATACCAGGTCGTTCAACAAATCCCACTCAAATGGGAAATGTCACTAGTCTGATGAGGACCTGCGTCTAGCTTCTCCCCGCATCACCTCTTCCCATGATACACTGCAGAATTTCTCACGCGCATTCCCCATCCTCTGGAACACTCTCCCTCGTACGGTCCGGCTTTCCCCTAGTTTCTCTTCTTTCAAACGCTCCCTTAAGACATTCCTATTCAGGCAAGCCGACCACCCGACTCACTGATACACGCAGTCCTCCACCCTCACCCCGCAGTCCTCCACCCTCACCCCGCAGTCCTCCACCCTCACCCCGCAGTCCTCCACCCTCACCCCGCAGTCCTCCACCCTCACCCCGCAGTCCTCCACCCTCACCCCGCAGTCCTCCACCCTCACCTCGCAGTCCTCCACCCTCACCTCGCAGTCCTCCACCCTCACCTCGCAGTCCTCCACCCTCACCTCGCAGTCCTCCCCCCTCACCTCGCAGTCCTCCCCCCTCACCTCGCAGTCCTCCCCCCTCACCTCGCAGTCCTCCCCCCTCACCTCGCAGTCCTCCCCCTCACCTCGCAGTCCTCCCCTCTCACCTCGCAGTCCTCCCCTCTCACCTCGCAGTCCTCCCCTCTCACCTCGCAGTCCTCCCCTCTCACCTCGCAGTCCTCCCCTCTCACCTCCCCTTCTGTTTTCACCCCAACCCTTCTAGATTATAAAGTTCCCACGGGAATAGGGCCCTCGTTTCCTCCTGTACTGGTTTGTCAAATGTTGTTCAATGTATTGTAACCCTGTCTATACTGTGCCCATTGTACAGCGCTGCGGAATATGCTGGTGCTTTATAAATAAGTAATAAAATAGTCGCACAAAATCGTCCGATGGAAGTTGGAGGCAGTGGACGAGGGTTGAATCTCCTCGGTGTTGTGGAATTAGTTGTCCGAAAACGGACCCAGTAGATGGCCAAGCCTTATGGATCAGCACTGTTCTTTATAGAAACCGACATGGGGTCGGGAACATGTATAAATAATAATTAAATGATTTTTTTTTGTAACAATGCTTTGAAACAAAACTGACTGCGATCTGTATGACATTTATAAAAGGATAATGGGCACGGGCTGCACTTAGTTATAAGTATTTATAAAGCACCAACAAGTTCCGTAGCGCTGTACAACGGGAGAGAACAACAAATATACATACAGATTACACACACAGAACAGTAGGAGAGAGGACCGTGCTCAAGAGTTTACAATCTAAGAGACAGGATTACCCACTGATACGCCGCGCCCATATGCCTTATCAATGCTATTTAAACTAGTGATCTTTTGCTTTGGACGGATATAAAACGACCTCGGTCTATTGCATTAGATAATTGATCACATTATCCTCGACGCTTTCCAGGGAAATGTGCATTGCACGAGAGGCAACAGGAAGGCAGACACGCACACTGCGCCGGCGTTCAGATTGCAAAGGAATTTCAAAAGCAAATGCTTTTCAACACATTCCTTGAGTAATCACACAATTGTGTTTGTTTGCTGGTTTCCTTTAGCATGGAGAGGGGGCAGGGGGGGGGCATCAAAAGGGCTTATGGCGGTTTCAATGTTAAAACAGCTGTTGACACAGCGATCCATCACAGCAGAGCCGGGCAGCTGCAACCTTTTTAAATAGAGGACATGTGTGCGACGACGCGCTGGCAAGGCCATGTATATGGGTCACACAGGGACCACTATACCTAGGACATAAAACTCAAACATAGTGATGGTGGAGAGGAAGAGGGGCAGCGGGTGCCTTCAGCTCATAGGCTAAAACGGGGTTTGAATTGAAAAATTAGATTGCATATTGTCGTCTCCCCCTCTATACTCACTCACGGAAAATTGGATGCATGTCTTGCTATGTACAGATTTGATGTATTTTTGCAGGAGTGTTTGGCCACAATCAGGACCTCTATCACTAGATTGACAGACACACACACTATAGATTAACGCTCTGTTACCCATATGATGAAATAAAGGGATGTTACCACTTACAAACTGTAACTATGTGTGCATTACAAAAAAAAAAAAAAAAACATACTTCTGTTTTTTGTCTTTGAAGTAATTGCGTGGAAAGAAAGTTAGGTTTTTCCTCCTGTTTCCGTTTTTCCCATGATTCTACATTTACCAAAATCTTAAGGTGAGTCTTACTTTGTGGCTGTGTTTTATCTTCTACAGTATTTAACAGCTAATGAGGTGGCTGAGGAAATGTTTAGATAAAGCAGCAGGGGGTGTATTGTGTTCTCCAGGCTACCTGGCAATGTCCTTTGAATACATCCCACACGATACAATGATGTGAGTCGGTGACTGACCCATTCACTCCATTCTATGGCCAAAGCCTCACAGTGAGGCGCGAGTGATGAAGAAATACTCTGGGGGGGGGGGGGGGTTTACAGCTCAAAATAAAACACAATGGATGCACCCAGTGACACCTATAGAGGAAAATATCACACAATGGATGCACCCAGTGACACCTATAGAGGGAAATATTTTCTTAACTAAACATACGAGAGAAAAACAAATCACATGTAAGATATATCGGCCACAACAAATAAACACAATAAGGACATTTCATTTTTTGGAGGTACTGTCCCTTTAAACATTGCATCTCCATGTGCCCAGGCTGCAAAAATACTGCTGCAGAGCCAAATCTGTGGGCCGTGTACACAAAAGATCCTTTCTTTCAGAGATTACACGACAGCATGCTCCGATTCACCCTGTAGCTACCGGAGGAGGCGGCTGATTTCCAGGTCCCGAGATCAGGGCTGTCAAGACACCCCCCCCCCTCCAGATTTTTTTGAACTTCAGCTCCCGCGATTCTATGGCCATCTATTGCTTCAAAGAATTCTGGGAAACGTAGGCAATACACATCTGGTGTGGCCAGAGTATGACATCCCTGTCCTGGATGAAGGACAATGTTAGGAGCCAGTAAGAGACCTCGGGAGTCAGCTGGAGACGCTCTTACAAGCGGGACATTGACAGAACACATATTCAGTAGCCGACGGTCACCAGACTCTACATCACTGAAGATGTTTCGGCAGGAAAAAAATCGCCCAAAAGGAAGTTTCATTCACACAATACCCCAATAACCCTTTGTTTTCACCCTTGTTTTTCTATTGTATGAAATGCCATGTGTCACAGTAATGATGGGCCACGTCACAGTAATGATGGGCCACGTCACAGTAATGATGGGCCACGTCACAGTAATTAAAATCACTGGGTACAGCCAATGGATTCTATGACCATGCAGGACAACAATGGAATTTGTTGCTCACGTCCTCCCAAACGGTGTACACAAAGGGTTATTTACAGGTCTGGAAACATACACTCCGGGGAGGGTGTGCCCCGACATGGTTTAACAATGAATGAACCATGCCTTTATGGGGAAGGGGGGGGATGAAGATCATCCGAGTCATTATTTTGGGGTGACGCACGGCATAATAATCATGCACTCTGTTATAAATCCACACCGTGAACTCGCACGCCTCTCACATTTCATTATAAGATTTAAAATTGCTGCACGAACTGCTGAAAATTACACCTGCAGTGACAACGAGCAGGTACGACGGCTCCCATAAAGTCTCATAAGCGCGTGGGATGAGTTATGCTTGTTATTGCATCACGAGGGTATTATTACCTCATGACAAAAGAGAATGTGGCGAGGATCCCATGTAACGGAAGGTTTGAAACAACGTGCGTAATCACCCACGCCACGAACAAAGCCCACGACGAACAAACACAAACATGTGAAGGGCTTACCTAGGAGAAGCGAGCAGACTGTCATAGGCTGTACGCAGAGGGATGCAGCTTGCAAAACATCTGAAAAGAGAAGCAGAAGTTACCGTTAGCCAAGAAGTTTATAAAACGTATCATCAGGACAAAAGAAGAGGCATAGACCAGGGCTGCAGGGCAGCAGTTCGCAAGTCCCTCCAGCGAGCGGCCGCCGGCATCTAAAGGTTGTAAGGCGGCTCTGCCGGGGCCATGCTCTCTCTCTCGAGTGCGGCTGGAGGCCATCGGAGCCACGTTACAACCTTTACATGCCGGCAGCCGCTTGCTAGAACGCGGCCATCCGGTGGGGCCAGGCAGAATGCTTTTAGAGCATTCTGCCAGCCACCCCAGCACCTTGAATACCATCCGGCAAGCCGGCTCAGTGCTGGCTTCCAGTATCGGTATAAGTATCAGGGGCATTTGCACGAGTAAAATTACTGGTGTAAATGCCCGGTATCTGTGCATCCCTAGTATAGACCTTAAAATAAAACACAATATTGATACATTACAATCCAATGAGACAGACTTTAGGAGGAAGAGTCTATGACCTTTAATGAAATACAACAAAAGGGCAGGACGGATTTATAATCAAACGTAAGAACGACAGCATGAATGAGCTGAGCCATACATTTTATTCATTCGCTTTATATTTGTACACACGGAACTTGTTTGTTTACTAATCTAGAGCAATTACAGAGTTTAGTTTTATTTCAGCTAAATTAGTAAATCAAAACCCAAACACTGAGGACATTGACTTTATCACAACAGTCAAACCCAAAAAGGCACACGCAAAACAGCTGTGCTTTAAGCACACACCTTGTCCAATCATTATTCATGAGACATGCGCACATTTCCCATATGAGTCGCAAGCCACAAATTAATCATTTTGTAACCTTTGGGACATTTATTCTGGTAAAGGTGGGCCAGTCCTGGGTGGCATGGAGGGACGCTTACATCTGTGGCACGTAGACAAGCTGCACAGGTTGCGGAAATGGCCAGGGTCCCCAGAACATGACATGTGCTATCACCCCCCATTAAAAAAAGACTCTCAACCCCTTCACTGCTGAGCCATTTCTCGTCTTAAACACATTTTTCCTTTTTTTATAATTATTGTTATTTTTTTTCTTTTCTTTAAACATGGTCATTATCTGGTAACATTGGAAAGGCCATTCTCTGGCCTTTCTAATGATACCAAACATGACCCTGCTAGCTGAAAACAGTTGGGAGATATTGGGGTTCAAAGGAACCCCAATCTTTCCTTAGGAGTCAATGAGGACGTTCCCCACACGTCCTCAGCAGTGAAAGTGTTAAGAAAACATGTCACACGGCTAGTTTTTGCACTATGTAGTGAAGACTTGCCAAAAGATTCAACCGCCCAGGTTAGATCCCATGCGTCTGCCTTATCTTTCACTGCAGAAGCGGCAAACCCTGGCGATTGAGAGCAAAAAAGGTTCCACTTATGTTGCCATTTACGAATATTTATAAATATTCAAGCTGTGATCTTGCAGAAATGTTTCATATAACATCTACAAACAGGGACATTTGTATACAAAGTAACATGACACGTGCAACAATGTATAATACATACATACAACCATGGTATAAAAGCACTCATTCCTCATAGAATTTCAATCAGGGATTAATCATGGTGCCCCAGTGCAGATTCAAAAAAATAAACACAGGTTAATGTAGGGTAACACTCAGGGTCTTAATAAACAACAAATTTATGAGATATGGGGGGGGGGGGATACATTTTGGCTCCTCAGAACCTTGTGAAAGGTGGATATCTAATATATTGGTTGTTTTCTTAAGACCCTGAGTGTTATATATATGTTACGGGTAAAGTATGAAGTGCGATTAATCCTAGGATTATCCGGGTAATCCTGACACTACCCAAAACCGCTGGGTAAAGCTGCAAAAAAAAAAAAATTCAGACTTTACCCGGGTAATTTTAGGACTAACCAACTGCCCTTGGGTAACGGACTGGAAGAGCTGAAAAATTCACACTGTACCCGGATAATGTGCAAGTCTGAAGCTTCACCTGGGTAATCTGAGTAATCTGCAGAGAATCCAACCCCGCTTGGGGAAAAAGTGAATTTTGCGATTATCAATGAAAACAAACATTTAAAGTCCGATGTTTCGTTGCACATCACAATTTATCCAACAACACTAGGGTAATGTGCGAATTACCCGGTTAAAATAGAGCAGAAAACCGGAGTACCCAGAGGCCTCTGGATACTTTGCAGATTACCCGGGTAAAGTCCGAAATTTCATTTCACTTCAGACTTTTGCTAATGACGCCTGGGTAATCCTGCACTTCGGGATATAGATAGATATATATATATATATACACATATATATATATACACATACATACACACACACATATATATATATATATATATATATACACACACATACACACACACAGCCTCAGAGCAACTGCAAGTGACAAGCGCAAACATAAGTAATTTAAACAAAAGAAACTGAAACTCCCCTGGGCTTAACCCACGAGGGAGCCCCGATTCCCGAAAGCAGCTTGATGCAGAATTAATTAAAAAAGCACAATCGATTCCTGAAATAAAAGTATACTTGCTGCCAACTTTGGTTTTGAAAGACCTGCAGTTTTAGCTTCTGCGTTAAGTCCTGCTTTAAATTAAAAAAAAAAAAAAAACACAAAAATTGGAATCCTCGAAAAAAAGATAAAAAAGCAACCTCTCAAGTGACCCGAACAGGCGTTCCTTCCCGAGAACTATACACGCACTGCCACATATTGCTAAGGAATTCACTTTGCAAGCAGAAACTTGTGGAACAATTCAAACAAGCAGCAAATTGGAGGAGCTTCGCTTTGAAAACTACCAGTTTCAGTGTGTCGCGTGTAAACAGGAAATTAGAGCTTTCCGTGCAGTCAGTGGAATTGTGAGACGCTTTGAATAGGAGCCTAAAGTCACTTTGTTTTTATACAAACGTATCAACAAAGGACACCGGGATGCGACAGCTAAAGGAACAGTAAAAACAGTGATTATGGGCAGAGCCCGGCCTGCATTTGTTTATTGAGAAAGTGTCCACACACCAATCCGCTCTGTAAATAGCAGGAAACAAAAGGTATATTATGATAAACAAGCAAGCCGAGGCGCATAGAAACCATTAGTATGTATAATTAAGGCTAGGGTCAGTATTTTACTGAGAGGGTGGTGGATACATGGAACAGTCTTCCAGTAGAAGTGGTAGAGGCCAAAACAGTAATTGAATTTAAGCAGGCATGGGATAGGCATAAGGCTATCCTAAACAAAAGATAAATCCAGGTAAAGTATCCATGTAATTGGGCAGACTAGATGGGCCGAAAGGTTCTTATCTGCCGACATTTTCTAGGTTTCTAAATGCATTTTTCGCGTCGTCCGTGAAAAAGTGCGTTCGAACGAATGGACGTATTTTTTCACGGAATACGCGATAGCGGTCATACGATGCGCATTTTCGTCCATGATTTTGTACGGATCATCAATAAAACACTTTTTGCGTCTGGACGTTATGTTGGCCGGACATTAGCAGCGTCTGACGTCTCCTAATCACGCACACACGCCGCTAGCAGACGCAGCGCACTCTGTACGTCAGTACTAGCGGTTTCACGTTCTCGAAAAAAATGCATTTGATTGCCGCTTGCGTTGCCCGGCCGAACTTTCGTGCGGCCGTACTTCGTACATTGCCCGTCATTTGCTGCTACTACGGCCGTGATAAAGTGCGGCTGCATGCGCGTTCGCACTGCGTTCGTCTGACCGCAGCCAAAGTAGCCAAAGTCAACGATGGCCAAACTGTAAACCCTCCAGATGTTGTACTACAGTGGTCTGCAACCTTGGCCCTCCAGATGTTTCAGAACTACATCTCCCATGATTCTCTGGCAAGCTAAGGATTGCCCACGACACCTCACCCTCTGGTCATTATTCTAACACTGCAATTACACGTCTTATTTTAATCCTTCGTAGACCATGTTGTTTTAAAACACAAGAAAAGGGTTCAAACAAAAAGGGTAAAAAAGTGCAAACACTTCTTAAAAATACTCAACGGCAAGCACGCAGCCAATCAGAGCACACGTCAGCTGTATGCCAGCAGCAGTGACGCGCAGCCAACTCAAACTAGCATATACCTTTAAAACTGGAAAAACAGGACAGGAGCGCCACACAGCCTCCCCTTTTTGTCTGAAGTCTAAGGGTTGTCAAACTCTGCCCCACCAAGATGTCTATGGCCTACAATTCCCAGAATTCTTTGCATGCAATAGATGGCCAGAGAATCATGGGAGTTGTAGTTCAGAAACATTGGTGAGGGGCGGAGTTTGATATCCCTGGTTTAAGCATTCTGTAAAAAAACAAAAAAATAAAAATTCTAGATCGGTGGTTCCTAACCCTCAGGTTCCCCCTAACAGGTCAGGTTCTAAGGATCACCTTGGGGAAATACAGACTGAATCCTGCAATCACTGAGCAGCAAATCCTATCACCTGTGCTGTGCGGCACATATCTGCAAACTTGGCCTTTTTTAGGAAGACCTGAGGACCAGGGTTGGGAGCGACGAATCTAGATTATTTTTTTAGCTAGACGAGATTTCATTTGGACGTGTCATCCTGCAGCACAGGTCTGGAATGAGATACACGTTTCCTTGATGGATTAAATTGGAGACAGGCATGAGACTCCTCGTGACCTACTTCAAGATTTGGAATCCTGTCAGTCAGGCTCCTGAAAATACTGCAATAAAAAATACCCTTGGTATTCGCCCGCTGTGAAAATTCCCTCCATGCCAGGAGAGCCACTCCGATGTGTCGACCGACGCGGAATTAACATTTGGCCGAAAAACAAAAGAACTGCTACAATACAACCGCGGCCTTTCATAAGAAACCCAAGCACAGATTTACTGTATCAATGCCGTCCTTTGCACTTGTGTGGCTTTCTGAAAAAAAAAAAAACCTGAATGAAAAAAAGACTAGAGCCAGGCGTCCAGCTGGTATTTCTTCAGCTGTTTTTCTCTTCTTTTAAAAGATCCTCCATGGAGCCATGAGGTTTTAGTGCGAAAGAAAATCCAGATTTTTTCTTTCTACACCCGGATCTTCACTATACAACCCAACCACCACCACCCCCCGACCCGACCCCCCACCCGACCCAACCACCACCCCCCGACCCGACCCGACCCAACCACCACCCGACCCAACCCACCCACCACCACGACCCAACCACCACCCCCCGACCCGACCCCCCACCCGACCCAACCACCACCCCCCGACCCAACCACCACCCCCCGACCCAACCACCACCCAACCCAACCACCACGACCCAACCCCACCCAACCACCACGACCCAACCCCACCCAACCACCACGACCCAACCCCACCCAACCACCACGACCCAACCCAACCACCACCCGACCCAACCACCACCACCCGACCCAACCCAACCACCACCAACCCAACCACCACCCAACCCAACCCAACCCAACCACCACCCAACCCAACCCAACCACCACCCGACCCAACCCCACCCAACCACCACGACCCAACCCAACCCAACCACCACCCGACCCAACCCAACCACCACCCGACCCAACCAACCCAACCCAACCACCACCCGACCCAACCAACCCAACCACCACCCGACCCAACCCAACCACCACCCGACCCAACCAAACCCAACCCAACCCATTCAGCTTTTGGACTTATTCAGGGTTCAAGCGCAGACTTTACAGAAGGGAAAGTAAAAGGTGCCCAAACATTACCGTCTACCCCATGATCACATATGAGGTGCTCAAAGACAGCATCCTCTGCCATGGCAAGTTAAGAGCCCAAGCACATAACTTTGTGCCACACGATGGTAAAAGTGACACCCAAACAGCAATGTCTGCTAAACTACAGTAACAAAGACGCCTGAACACCGAATCCTGTGCCATGATCTGGTATCCGAGGTGCCCAAACATCTCAGTGTACCATACAAAGTGAAAGATGCACAGATAGCATCCTCTGCCACGCGACACTGAATGACATGCCCAGTTACCCCGTGGATCTGGGAGGCAACGGTTTCCAAATTCCTTCACAAAATAACATGTTATGTGTTAAGTTGCTCTGCGGACAGGGCGTTTATTTGGAGAGAACGGCAGGGTCATTGTGTAGCATTATCAGCTGGGACCAGGGCTTCTGGTAAGTCGTGGACTGAGACTTCGTTAGAGCAGATTCTGACAAATTTCAAACTTCGGTAAGTAGAAGCCACCTGCAAGTTTTTCAAAACCAGGCACCGTGGTATCTGTAGCAGACCTCGGCACCCCCAGACGTTTTGAAACTACATGTCCCATGATACTCTAGCAGCCTTACGACTAGCTGGGCATCATGGAACATGTAGTTTGGTGCGAAGGTTCGCCATCACTGGTCTATAGGTCTTAAACAGGATAACCCAGAATTTCAGGAGCCAGCGACGAAATTCTCTGTGCCAGGGGATACCATAAATAAAGCGTGCTTTGCTTTTCTGTCCGTTTACTTTCTGCGCTGGAAATCTAGTCCTCATCTATACACCATAAAAAAGAGCAATATCTTCCTTTATTGCTGCAATTATTTATCATAAGATGATAAACAGATCGACACACACATGTACACACTGAAGAACATGCAGACAGTTGCCATGAACTTGCGTGCACTCGTTTTGCATAATAATATACACGGTATTACATGATAGAAACAGAAGTGATAAATAGTAAACACATCTGGCATCCTTGTCCTCCCGGCCTAGAAGGCGCAAACCGCTACATCGACACCAACATCACGCTCAAGCCCAGTGTCACTGCAAAATATGCGACTGCAGCGTCCATGTCTTCCCCCTAGAAACGAGCGTTCCCATCAGACGGATCCCGTTTGAACCAAATGATTCCATAAGCCGCTCAATTAACCTCCATCTGTGCTAGATGTGACACGTAAGGATACAGCGTGATACCTGCAAACTACAACTCCCACAATGCTTGAGCTCTGAGCCTCACTCTGACATAGGGATGCGGAATAGCCAACAGCTTAAGTCACTTGCCGTGATACATTACATACATAAACACCAAGTAGATACAGTGTATGGTCTGCATTATGACACGCACTGGGTTATTCACCGAGCACCGTTCGGTGGTTTTACTTTCGGAACGTTGGTGAATTCACTATTTGGGGGAACTACCGCTGTCCACATAACTTCAACCGAAATTCCCCGGTCACGCTCTCAGCATAGGATGAACGTGGCAGTTTCTGCCGAAGTTATTGATCGTAGATCAAGGATGTCAAACTCCGCCCCCCCCCAGATGTTTATGCCATACAATTCCCAGAATTCTTAGGATGCAATGAATCCCAAGAGAATCAAGGGAGTTGTAGTTCAGAAAAATCTGGGGGGGGGGGGGGGTCGGAGTTTGAGATCCCTGGTGTAGATTTTACTGTAGTCCAAACGATTATGTTGCCATCGCTTCTAAGCTTACTCTACTACGTCTGAGACTCAAATTCTTCTGTGCAACTTGTCCTAGAGCAGGGCTGTCAAACTCCAAACACCCCCCATGTTTCTGAACTACAACTTCCACGGTTCCCTGGCTATTAGGGATGCACAGATACCATTTTTTTTTTTTAAGACCAAGTACTGTTACTGATAAACTCCGCCCCCCCCAGGAGCTCACCGATAAAGAGTTCCGACACTTAAAGTCATGTGACCGCTTTCCAATAAATAATTTAGGATTTTGCTGAAAGTCTGTCCAGTTTAGTTAATATTGAAATGTATAGCCAGACACCCCATTTACACACCCTGAAAAAACACACACACACCAGACCTCTGATACATGTATACCTCACTGACATCTGAGGGGCGGGGGCAGAATGCCCTAACAGCATTCTACCAGCCCCTTCGCCTGGCCGCCTTCCAGAGAGCGGCCACCAGCAAAGGTTTAGAGCGACCGCTCGTTGGGAACTTCCAGCCACGATCTCGTGAGAGCTTGCACTGTGTGAGCTCTTGCGCACCCAAAGATCTCACGAGATCGAAGCTGGAGGTTTAGGAGTTTAGAATGTCGTTAGAGCATTCTGCCAGCCACCACAGCTCCTCGGACGCCGGCTCAGTGCTGGCTTCAAGTATTGGAGGCATTTGCACAAGTACTTGTGCAAATGCCAGTATCGATGCATCCCTACTGCCTGTCTGGAAGGAATTCTTGGAGTTGTAGGCATCGACATCTTGGGGGCCGTGATTTCGGCTGCCCTGTCCTAGAGCTTTAAAGCTTCGACCACCGTCTTTGACACAGATCCTAAGAAAAGATGTAGCACGTAAAGCCAGAACATGCTAAGCGATCCGACTCATGGATTTTCTGTATTGAGCTTAAAGAAAAACCAAGAATTCCCATAGACTTAAGAGGACAAACCATGACCCAGGTCAAATTTTAACCGACACATTGAGCCGAAGTGTCTGTAACCGGCACAGCGACAGCTGAAGTTTCTTAAAATCTTTATTTAAACCAGTGTTTCCCAAACCGGTCCTCAGGACCCTCCGCCTCGCCAGGTTTGACAGATAACTTAAGCCCAGCACAAGTGATATGATTTGCTGCTCAGTGATTGCAGGATTTGGTCTGCTTTTCCACAAGGTGATCTGCAAAATCTGGCCTGGTCGAGGGTCCCGAGGACAGGTTTGGGAACCCTGATTTAAACCAACCAGCCCAATCCGTCTAAGTGAAACCCTGTGAACGCGGAGGACTGCTGGAAACCAGAGACTGAGAAAACAAGAAACACATCTGTCAACACAAAGAGCACAACTGGCACCGACTCGCTCACACACGCCATCTTAAACTTGTAGACAAGGATCTGTCGGGCCAACATCAAGCCGTAACCTTTCTAGTTCCATTTTAATATCGTTTGTATCAGAGCGCGATGAAAAATAGAACAGCCAGAGAATATTCACCGATGTTGCAAACAATGGCGATTGGAGAATGGCTCTGGTTTATCCATTTTACAGAAGATAACAGTGGTGTCGTTGTTCACGGGTTCACGCAGCAGATTGCTCGCCATTGTCAAATTTTTGGGGCAATTCTAGCGAGTCACCAGAGTGGGGGTAATTCTAGCGAGCCACGGGGTAGGCGGGGGGTCCTTCTAGCGAGCCACAGGGTGTGATGAGGGGGGGGGGTCATTCTAGCAAGCCACGGGGTGATGAGGGGGGTCTCATTCTAGGAGCTGGGGGGGTCTCATTCTAGGAGCTGGGGGGGTCTCATTCTAGGAGCTGGGGGGTCTCATTCTAGGAGCTGGGGGGGTCTCATTCTAGGAGCTGGGGGGGGTCTCATTCTAGGAGCTGGGGGGTCTCATTCTAGGAGCTGGGGGGGTCTCATTCTAGGAGCTGGGGGGGTCTCATTCTAGGAGCTGGGGGGTCTCATTCTAGGAGCTGGGGGGGGTCTCATTCTAGGAGCTGGGGGGGTCTCATTCTAGGAGCTGGGGGGGTCTCATTCTAGGAGCTGGGGGGTCTCATTCTAGGAGCTGGGGGGTCTCATTCTAGGAGCTGGGGGGGGTCTCATTCTAGGAGCTGGGGGGGTCTCATTCTAGGAGCTGGGGGGGTCTCATTCTAGGAGCTGGGGGGGTCTCATTCTAGGAGCTGGGGGGGTCTCATTCTAGGAGCTGGGGGGTCTCATTCTAGGAGCTGGGGGGGTCTCATTCTAGGAGCTGGGGGTCTCATTCTAGGAGCTGGGGGGGTCTCATTCTAGGAGCTGGGGGGGTCTCATTCTAGGAGCTGGGGGGGGTCTCATTCTAGGAGCTGGGGGGGTCTCATTCTAGGAGCTGGGGGGGTCTCATTCTAGGAGCTGGGGGGGTCTCATTCTAGGAGCTGGGGGGTCTCATTCTAGGAGCTGGGGGGGTCTCATTCTAGGAGCTGGGGGGGTCTCATTCTAGGAGCTGGGGGGGTCTCATTCTAGGAGCTGGGGGGTCTCATTCTAGGAGCTGGGGGGGTCTCATTCTAGGAGCTGGGGGGGTCTCATTCTAGGAGCTGGGGGGGTCTCATTCTAGGAGCTGGGGGGGTCTCATTCTAGGAGCTGGGGGGTCTCATTCTAGGAGCTGGGGGGGTCTCATTCTAGGAGCTGGGGGGGTCTCATTCTAGGAGCTGGGGGGGTCTCATTCTAGGAGCTGGGGGTCTCATTCTAGGAGCTGGGGGGGTCTCATTCTAGGAGCTGGGGGGGTCTCATTCTAGGAGCTGGGGGGTCTCATTCTAGGAGCTGGGGGGGTCTCATTCTAGGAGCTGGGGGGTCTCATTCTAGGAGCTGGGGGGGTCTCATTCTAGGAGCTGGGGGGGTCTCATTCTAGGAGCTGGGGGGGTCTCATTCTAGGAGCTGGGGGGGTCTCATTCTAGGAGCTGGGGGGTCTCATTCTAGGAGCTGGGGGGGTCTCATTCTAGGAGCTGGGGGGGTCTCATTCTAGGAGCTGGGGGGGTCTCATTCTAGGAGCTGGGGGGTCTCATTCTAGGAGCTGGGGGGGTCTCATTCTAGGAGCTGGGGGGGTCTCATTCTAGGAGCTGGGGGGGTCTCATTCTAGGAGCTAGGGGGGTCTCATTCTAGGAGCTAGGGGGGTCTCATTCTAGGAGCTAGGGGGGGTCTCATTCTAGGAGCTAGGGGGGTCTCATTCTAGGAGCTGGGGGGGTCTCATTCTAGGAGCTGGGGGGTCTCATTCTAGGAGCTGGGGGGTCTCATTCTAGGAGCTGGGGGGGTCTCATTCTAGGAGCTGGGGGGGTCTCATTCTAGGAGCTGGGGGGTCTCATTCTAGGAGCTGGGGGGGTCTCATTCTAGGAGCTGGGGGGGTCTCATTCTAGGAGCTGGGGGGGTCTCATTCTAGGAGCTGGGGGGTCTCATTCTAGGAGCTGGGGGGTCTCATTCTAGGAGCTGGGGGGGTCTCATTCTAGGAGCGGGGTCTCATTCTAGGAGCTGGGGGGGTCTCATTCTAGGAGCTGGGGGGGTCTCATTCTAGGAGCTGGGGGGGTCTCATTCTAGGAGCTGGGGGGGGTCTCATTCTAGGAGCTGGGGGGGTCTCATTCTAGGAGCTGGGGGGTCTCATTCTAGGAGCTGGGGGTCTCATTCTAGGAGCTGGGGGGTCTCATTCTAGGAGCTGGGGGGGTCTCATTCTAGGAGCTGGGGGGGTCTCATTCTAGGAGCTGGGGGGTCTCATTCTAGGAGCTGGGGGGTCTCATTCTAGGAGCTGGGGGGTCTCATTCTAGGAGCTGGGGGGTCTCATTCTAGGAGCTGGGGGGGTCTCATTCTAGGAGCTGGGGGGGTCTCATTCTAGGAGCTGGGGGGGTCTCATTCTAGGAGCTGGGGGGGGGTCTCATTCTAGGAGCTGGGGGGTCTCATTCTAGGAGCTGGGGGGGGGGTCTCATTCTAGGAGCTGGGGGGTCTCATTCCAAACCAAAATAGCTGGGTGCACCAGGAGTACAAATGTTCTAAACTCCCTACTGGGATTATCTCTAACACAAGTAGTTGAGGAGCCGACCCGTAAAGAGGCCATATTGGATTTAATACTCACAAATGGAGGTTTGGTATCGGACGTTGTTGTAGGTGAAAATTTGGGATCTAGTGATCAATCAGTATGGTTTAATATAAGAACAGGGATGGAGCCGCACCACACAAAAACAAAAGTTTTAGACTTTAAAAAAACAGATTTTTCTAAAATGAGATTGTGTGTGAATGAGTCATTATCAGACTGGAGGAGTTTAAAGGGAGTCCAGGAGAAATGGGATTATTTAAAGGAAGCATTATTGAAGGCCACAGGCAATTGCATTCGACTTGTTAGCAAAAACAAAAAAGGGAAGAAACCACTGTGGTACTCTGCAGAAGTGGCCAAAATAGTGAAGAACAAAAAGACAGCATTCAATAATTATAAAAAAAACTCAGGCAAACCTATAAGATTAGGCAGAAAGAGGCAAAGCAATTTATAAGAGCTTCCAAAGCACACGCAGAAGAGAAAATAGCTCAGTCAGTAAAAAAGGGGGACAAAACATTTTTTAGATACATAAACGAGAAAAGAAAAGTAAAACATAACAAGGATTAGTTAGATTAAAAACAAAGGAAGGAAGGTATGTAGAAGAGGATAAAAGTCTCGCTGACTGCCTCAATGAATATTTTTGTTCAGTCTTTGCAGAAGAAAAGGAAGGAAAGGGACCTCAGTTAGGAGAGAACACTAAAGAGACATTTACATACGAGTTTACAGAGGAGGAGGTTCTAAAGCAGCTGTCTAAAGTAAAGACAAATAAGTCAATGGGGCCTGATGGGATCCACCCTAAATTATTAAAAGAGCTCAGTGATGTAATAGCAAAACCGTTAACAGGAGTCGTCCCAGAAGAATGGAAATTAGCAAATGTTGTGCCCATTTACAAGAAGGGTAATAGGGAGGAATCGGGGAACTATAGGCCAGTTACTCTTACGTCAGTAGTGGGGAAATTAATGGAAACCATGTTAAAGGAAAGGATTGTTGAACATCTAAAAACACATAGATTACAGGATCAGAAACAACATGGGTTTACCTCAGGGAGATCATGCCAAACTAATCTTATTGATTTTTTTGATTGGGTAACAAAAATAATAGACACAGGTGGTGCAGTAGACATCGCTTATTTAGATTTCAGTAAGACTTTTGATACTGTTCCGCATAGAAGGCTTATCAATAAATTGCAATCTTTGAGTTTGGATTCCAATATTGTTGAATGGATTAGGCAGTGGCTGAGTGACAGGCAACAGAGGGTTGTGGTAAATGGAGTTTATTCGGCGCAAGGTCTTGTTACCAGTGGGGTACCTCAGGGGTCAGTACTTGGATCCATTCTCTTTAATATTTTTATTCGTGATATTGCAGAAGGTATTAATGGAAAAGTATGTCTTTTTGCTGATGACACAAAAATTTGCAACAGGGTTGACGTTCCTGGAGGGATCAGCCAAATGACAAATGATTTAGGTAAACTAAAAAAATGGTCGGAGCTGTGGCAATTGAGTTTTAATGTGGATAAGTGCAAGATAATGCACCTGGGACGTAAAAACCCAAGGGCTAAATATAGAATATTTGATACATCTGAGGAAAGGGATTTAGGGGTCATTATTTCAGAGGATCTAAGGGTAAGTAGTCAATGTAATAGAGCAGCAGGAAATGCTGGCAGAATGCTTGGTTGTGTAGGGAGAGGTATTAGCAGTAGGAAAAGGGAAGTGCTCATGCCACTGTACAGAGCACTGGTGAGACCTCACTTGGAGTACTGTGTGCAGTACTGGAGACCGTATCTCCAGAAGGATATAGACATCTTAGAGAGAGTTCAGAGAAGGGCTACTAAAATGGTGTACGGCTTGAAGGAGAAAAGTTACCAGGAAAGTCTTAAGGATCTTAACATGTACAGCTTGGAAAAAAGACGAGACAGAGGAGATATGATAGAAACATTTAAATACGTAAAGGGAATCCACAAGGTAAAGGAAGGGAGTATATTTAAAAGGAAACAAAGTAGCAAAACAAGAGGACATAGTCTTAGATTAGAGGGGCAAAGGTTTAAAAGTAACATCAGGAAGCATTATTTTACTGAGAGGGTGGTGGATACATGGAACAGTCTTCCAGTTGAAGTGGTAGAGGCCAAAACAGTAATTGAATTTAAGCAGGCATGGGATAGGCATAAGGCTATCCTAAACAAAAGATAAATCCAGGTAAAGTATCCATGTAATTGGGCAGACTAGATGGGCCGAAAAGTTCTTATCTGCCGACATTTTTCTATGTTTCTAGGAGCTGGGGGGGGTCTCATTCTAGGAGCTGGGGGGTCTCATTCTAGGAGCTGGGGGGGTCTCATTCTAGGAGCTGGGGGGGGGGTCTCATTCTAGGAGCTGGGGGGGGGTCTCATTCTAGGAGCTGGGGGGGGGTCTCATTCTAGGAGCTGGGGGGGGTCTCATTCTAGGAGCTGGGGGGGTCTCATTCTAGGAGCTGGGGGGGTCTCATTCTAGGAGCTGGGGGGGGTCTCATTCTAGGAGCTGGGGGGGGTCTCATTCTAGGAGCGGGGGGGTCTCATTCTAGGAGCTGGGGGGGGTCTCATTCTAGGAGCTGGGGGGGGTCTCATTCTAGGAGCTGGGGGGGGGTCTCATTCTAGGAGCTGGGGGGGGTCTCATTCTAGGAGCTGGGGGGGGTCTCATTCTAGGAGCTGGGGGGGGTCTCATTCTAGGAGCTGGGGGGGTCTCATTCTAGGAGCTGGGGGGGTCTCATTCTAGGAGCTGGGGGGGTCTCATCTAGGAGCTGGGGGGGTCTCATTCTAGGAGCTGGGGGGTCTCATTCTAGGAGCTGGGGGGGTCTCATTCTAGAGCTGGGGGGTCTCATTCTAGGAGCTGGGGGGGTCTCATTCTAGGAGCTGGGGGGTCTCATTCTAGGAGCTGGGGGGGTCTCATTCTAGGAGCTGGGGGGTCTCATTCTAGGAGCTGGGGGGTCTCATTCTAGGAGCTGGGGGGTCTCATTCTAGGAGCTGGGGGTCTCATTCTAGGAGCTGGGGGGTCTCATTCTAGGAGCTGGGGGGTCTCATCTAGGAGCTGGGGGGTCTCATTCTAGGAGCTGGGGGGTCTCATTCTAGGAGCTGGGGGTCTCATTCTAGGAGCTGGGGGGTCTCATTCTAGGGCTGGGGTCTCATTCTAGGAGCTGGGGGTCTCATTCTAGGAGCTGGGGGTCTCATTCTAGGAGCTGGGGGGTCTCATTCTAGGAGCTGGGGGGTCTCATTCTAGGAGCTGGGGGGTCTCATTCTGAGGAGGGGGGGGTCTCATTCTAGGAGCTGGGGGTCTCATTCTAGGAGCTGGGGGGTCTCATTCTAGGAGCTGGGGGTCTCATTCTAGGAGCTGGGGGGTCTCATTCTGGAGGGGATGTCTCATTCTGGAGGGGATGTCTCATTCTGGAGGCTGGGGGGGATCTCATTCTGGAGGCTGGGGGGGATCTCATTCTGGAGGCTGGGGGGGGATCTCATTCTGGAGGCTGGGGGGGATCTCATTCTGGAGGCTGGGGGGGGGATCTCATTCTGGAGGCTGGGGGGGGATCTCATTCTGGAGGGGGGGGGATCTCATTCTGGAGGCTGGGGGGGGATCTCATTCTGGAGGCTGGGGGGATCTCATTCTGGAGGCTGGGGGGGGATCTCATTCTGGAGGCTGGGGGGGATCTCATTCTGGAGGCTGGGGGGGATCTCATTCTGGAGGCTGGGGGGATCTCATTCTGGAGGCTGGGGGGGATCTCATTCTGGAGGCTGGGGGGATCTCATTCTGGAGGCTGGGGGGATCTCATTCTGGAGGCTGGGGGGGATCTCATTCTTGAGGCTGGGGGGGATCTCATTCTGGAGGCTGGGGGGATCTCATTCTGGAGGAGGCTGGGGGGGGATCTCATTCTGGAGGCGGGGATCTCATTCTGGAGGCTGGGGGGGGATCTCATTCTGGAGGCTGGGGGGGGGATCTCATTCTGGAGGCTGGGGGGGGATCTCATTCTGGAGGCTGGGGGGGGGATCTCATTCTGGAGGCTGGGGGGGGATCGGCTGGGGGGGATCTCATTCTGGAGGCTGGGGGGGATCTCATTCTGAGGGCGGGGGGGATCTCATTCTGGAGGCTGGGGGGATCTCATTCTGGAGGCTGGGGGGGGATCTCATTCTGGAGGCTGGGGGGGGGATCTCATTCTGGAGGGGGATCTCATTCTGGAGGCTGGGGGGGGGATCTCATTCTGGAGGCTGGGGGGGGGATCTCATTCTGGAGGCTGGGGGGGGGATCTCATTCTGGAGGCTGGGGGGGATCTCATTCTGGAGGCTGGGGGGGGGATCTCATTCTGGAGGCTGGGGGGGATCTCATTCTGGAGGCTGGGGGGGATCTCATTCTGGAGGCTGGGGGGGGGATCTCATTCTGGAGGCTGGGAGGGGATCTCATTCTGGAGGCTGGGGGATCTCATTCTGGAGGCTGGGGGGGTCTCATTCTGGAGGCTGGGGGGGTCTCATTCTGGAGGCCGGGGGGGTCTCATTCTGGAGGCCGGGGGGGGGGTCTCATTCTGGAGGCTGGGGGGGGATCTCATTCTGGAGGCTGGGGGGTCTATTCTGGAGGCTGGGGGGGGGGGGGTGTCTCATTCTAGGCATCATTCAGTGAAGCTATGATATCTATGTGGTGATATATTGGCAGGGATAGCAGTGCCTGGGTGTCTAATAGACAAGGTACAGGCTGTGTAACCCCCGCCCGCACACAGGGTGAGCATCTCCAGGGCAGCCTCCCCCGTGACATCTCCTCACACAGGTTTATGTAACACACTGAGAGGCCTAGCAGCCAGGCTCCCGGCCTGCATGGGAAAGGGATACACACCTCCACCCCAGCCTCACACCTGCTCCCCCTCCTCACCTTGCGCTCCCGCAGCACCTTGTCCACCCGGCTACCGCACAATCCTCTCCCAACACCGGCTCAGCGCTTGGCCCAGGTTGCGCATGCGCCGAACCGCAGAAGCGTGACGTCGGCAATGCGTTCTGTAACCCCGCCCCTCTGGCCGACCAGCTGCTCGGGGACTGCATTCACGCCACAGGCGGCGATCATGTGATCGGGCTGTGGGGTTGCCAGTGGCCTCGAGAGCGCGCACGGCTGCCTGGTGGGCGGGGTCCGGACGCGTTGAGGCGTCTTGTAGTGACGTCACTGCCAGGCAATGTTTTCACCTCCTGGCCTGGAAATAGTGACATCCTGTGTCAGTGGACACGCCAGAAGCTGACGCCTGTAATAGACCCGCCGAGCTGCTATGTTTTAGTAAATCGCGGTATAAATAAAGTTTTCTGTGCACCTGTCAGTTCAGTCAATAAGCCCATAGAGCTGTCAAACTCCGCCCCCGATTCGCTTAACGCTCTCCGTGCAATAGATGGCCAGGGAATCATGGGAGATGTAGTTCAGCAACGTGTGTGTGGGGGGGGGACAGAGTTTGACAGCCCCTGTTCCGAGAGGTGATTCTCAGGGACTTATGGGAGATGTAGTTCAGAAACTTGGGGTAGAGGGGGGTAGAGTTTGACAGGCAGCCCCTGTCCTGACAGGTGATTCCCAGGGAATTTTGGTTATAGAAAACCGATCAGCATAATCATACATGAAGAAAACATGAAGCCGGCAGGTCACTTAAAGGATCACGCCAATAAAAATACCCCCCTCTGACTCCCAACCTTTTCTAGAACCCTGACCTCGACGACCCCCGAAGGCCAACCTATCCCTCCCCGACCCAAGCATCGAGACCGGGACCCATTTATTTATTTATAAAGTATTTTACCAGGAAGGATACATTGAGATTTCTCTCGTTTTCAAGTATGTCCTGGGTTCAAGAACATTGAAATGTTACAGTTACAGAAATACAAAGTAATAAATGCAAGAAATTAAACAAAACACAAATATACAGATTAACAGAAAATAAATATGTAAGTAATATAGTCACTGTTACATGTTTACAGGTGCATTCTGTATACAGTCACTGTTACATGTTTACAGGCGCATTCTGTATGTAGTCACTGTGTTACATGTTTACAGGTGCATTCTGTATATAGTCACTATGTTACATGTTTACAGGTGCATTCTGTATATAGTCACTATGTTACATGTTTACAGGTGCCTTCTGTATATAGTCACTGTGTTACATGTTTACAGGTGCATTCCTTATTGAGGTAGGTTAATAGGGAGCTCGAGTGACTTTAGACTGGGGGAAGATTTGATGGCGTCTGGGAGGTTATTCCATAATTGTGGTGCTGCTCTGTAGGAAAATGAGGATCGAGCCACTTTCTTTTTGTATTGTGTTACTGCAAGTAAGGTGGAAGTCCGGGATCGGAGGTTATAGGATGAGGGAACTGCTGGGGGAAGCAGCCTATTCAGGTAGGGTGGCAGCTTCCCAGAAAAGCTCTTAAACACCGGGTTGGAAAGGTGAAGGGTGCGTCTAGATTCCAGTGACGGTCAGTTTAGCTCTTTTAACATGTCACAATGGTGGGTCATATAGTTACATTGTAGCACAAAACGGCAGAATGAGTTATACAATGTAGTAAGTTTATGAATGTGTGTTTGCGGGGTAGCTGCATACACTACATCTCCGTATTCAATGGCTGGCATAAGCATTTGTTGTACAATCTGCTTTCTTACCGCGGGGCTCAGGCAGGATTTGTTTCTGTACAGGGCACCTAGTTTGGGGTAAAGTTTAGATGAGTTTTTCGATGTGGGGCCAAAGGATAGATTTGGGTCTAACCACATACCTAGGTATTTGAGAGAAGTGACTGTGGTCAGCGTGCCATTTGATTTTGTCCCAACACATAGATGGGGATTTTGTAGTTTAGGTGCTGTTCCCTCTGGCCAGTTGCCCATGCCACACGCGGGTTCATTTCTAACCCGATTTCACCACCATAGACTCATACAAACACTGCCATAACTCGCTTCACACACGAGCTGGGAACGGGAATTGAACCACACATTTGAAGACCACCAGTGGAGAGCAATCTGCCTACTAGCACACTCCAGCTCCACCGCAGTCAGGGCTCAGGAGGCTAATTATAAGGTGCTGACGAGATGGCATAAGACGCCCCAAGTCCTAACCCACTATGCAGATCAGGAGGCTGGTAGCTGCTGGAGATGTGATGCCCCCGGTGCCTCCCCACTTCATATATGGTGGGACTGCCCTATTATTTCTGACTTTGTGACGTCGCTGAACCCTCTCCCCCGTTCACACCAGAATACTGCCTGCTTAATCACTCAGACGATCCGCCCGAAGTTTTCCGGAAATCCATCGCCGTTAGACTTTTACACGCTGCACGCCTGGTTATACCACGGTTCTGGCGTCAGCCCAACGCTCCCCCACTAACTGTATGGTTGCACGAAGTAGAAAACATCAGATCGGCAGAAGAAAGGGTCGCCCTGTCCCAGGGTAAGACTGCACAACAGTACACTACCAATCCTGGTACTACTGGTTGACCACATGCCTGCCCTGTATACGGAGGGACGTTTCCCGACCTTAGCGGGTCTCTGCCAAATTCTCTGAACCCCCCCTCCCTCATCCCACTCTTTCGAAACCCTCTAAGTAGCCCCGACCACCCTTACGCAAAAGATTGCTCATAGTATTTACCCCACTGCAGTTTCAGGCACTCGCCATGTTATGTTCACTGTTCTGTGTTTTTACTTTGCCAAACCTTTATGCACTGTTCCTATTTTCCCTGTATGATTTACTTATTTTGCAATAAAGCACAATGTTAAAAAAAAAAAAAAAATGGCTGCTATGGACGCGCTGGATTCCGGCGGATTGCTGCGCCCCCCCAGTGCGGGCTGACATCTTGAATGTCAGCCCAGCACTCCGGGACCCCCGCGAAGCAATTAGAGGTCATCGCAGCGGGCCTCTCTCCCTCCCGATCGCTGGGGGGGGGGGGGGCACAGGATTAATCCAGGCACCGTTTGGAAGGGCACAGCCTGCCCTTCCAAACGGTGGCTGTAATTAACCCATGGGGAGCCGGATCACGATTCGGTGCTGAAAAGCCAAGCCTCCAGGAACTCCCCCTGAGGACTGGCGTCATCGTGCATAGCACGATGACGCCAGTCCTGGAGTTATCTCCACCATTGCTGGCAGCTAGGGGGTTCCAATGAACTCCCTATCTCCCGGTCCGTGGCAGCTAGGGGTTAATGCTTGATATCGTTGGATCGGCCAGAGCATGGCCTTTCCAACGATATCAAACTTGACCATGTAAAAAGTTTAAACAAAAATTAAAATAAAATTTGATTTTTTTTAAAAAAAAAAATGATCAAGTTTTTTTGGGGTTTTGTTAATGCAGTAATATTATTCCCATTTCAATTATAATGTGAACAATGATGCTGCATTAACGATTTTTGTATGCGGTGCGTTTGTTAAAAATAGCTAAATTTTCCCAAAAATGTAACGAGACCCCATTTCTAATTTTTTTAACAAGCGCACCCCATAGAAAATATAACCGCAAACGATCGCATGTTAAAATGTGAAAAACAAACACTTTACACATTGTAAATTATTGAAAATTCATATTTTATTGCATTTTTGTTATAATATACAGACAGGTCATGACGTATACATATAATAATGACATATTATGAATCTGCCGGAAAGAACGATATATTATATGTCTGGATCATATATTAAAATAAGGCTTCAAAACGCGGTTAAACATGATGAGCGAAACCGGTAAAAATGACCTCAGCACAGAGGTGTGAAATGGCTCAGCAGCGAAAGGGTTAAATAGTTGGGAAGACGCTGCTTACAGCCTCTGCAAAATTATTATTTATTTTAATCTAGTAATACTCACCTTTTCTCCCTCGCTGCGCACTGCTCGACCCCATCAGTTTAGGGGCTGCCGAGTCCAGAGATCACTGGAGCTTTTTTACGCTATTTGTGTACAACTTCCCTGCGCAAACCGGCCATCGCTCGGTATACAAGTACTTTCCGTACGCAAGTTCTGTAGCGCCCGCCCAGGACGATGGATTGTAGCGGTGTGGTGCGTGGATCTGATCCATCGGCTACTTCTGAGGATACATGCCATCGTAGACTGTGAGAGGGTGACTTCAGCACACGGTCTTCCTACATCAATACTGAACGATTTGGTAACTGGCAGGCGGGAAATTCTAAATCCCGACTGCCTGGTGACATGCGCGTGGGTGGAGAAAGCTCCTCCGCTTCACAACGCGCTTACTGCATTAAATAGGTAAAGTGGTCAGGATGTGTAACAATTATTTTCCACCTTCCGTTTAAGGCTAGGGTCAGACTAACGCATTTTTTGCGCTGTCCGTCATACGATGCGCATTTTCATTCGTGATTTTGTACGGTTATCAATATAACACTTTTTGCGTCTGGACGTGATGTTGGCCGGACATTAGCAGCGTCTGACGTCTCCTAATCACGCCACTAGCGGACGCTGCGCACTCTGTACGTCAGTACTAGCGGTTTGACATTCTCAAAAAAATGCGTTAGTTTGCCATTTGCGTTGCGCGGCCGCATTTTTGTGCGGACATTCTTCGTATGCTGCCCGGCCTTGGACATAATTTGCTGCTAGCGCGGCCGTGATTTAGTGCGGCTAAACGCACGTTAATACTGCGTTAGTCTGACCTTAGCCTTAAAGACGAGTCCTGACGTCTCCGTACTGATCCAGCTGCATGCATTTAAATCGACTCTCTGGCTCTTGGGGGACTGATTCAGCCCTTTGAGTGCAGCACCTCAGATCAGCGAAAGTATCCAGTCGTGACACGCTCAGGCTTGCAGGAAGCTGGCAGCCCGTCACGTCCTGTGGACTGGACAGCCAGCACTGCAAGTTTTAAAATGATCTTCAGGGTTAAGGTTGGGTCAGACGGGCGTTTTTAAGAGCGGAAGGAACATCCGGGAGAGTGGACGTTCCTTCCACTCTGACACCCGTCTGGCCACTTCACTGAGCGCAGTTAGTGCGCTCCGCGCTGCAAGGCTCGATCCTCCTATGGAGGATCACACTTTGCAGCCCCGAGCGCGCATCATAGTGCTTCAACAGGGAGGCTTGCAGCACGGCCGCAGCTCGTACATGTGCAACAGCGTGTGGCCAGCCCCGTCGCAGCGTCACAACACTGCGACGGACACCGGGAGGCACAGCAGTACAGGCGCACATAGTGCGCTTGTCTGACACCAGCCTAAAAACAGGAGAACGATGCAGAGGGATCAATGTACTTTCCCCTGATAGTTTAAAACTACAAGAGGTGGGGAGTTATTTTTCTGATGCACACACCTCTTCTAAGAGCATAAACTCAATCGTCGTCTTGATTCCGCTCACTTCACTTAATCCACCTTTCCTTCTGCAAACACACTCCGCGATCCTCTGCAATCCAGCTTTCCACCCAATCACTCCCCCGAAACCGCCTTTTACCAAAGTAATAAGCGTCCTGACGGCCGCCAAACCAAAAGGTCACTGCTCTTTAGTCTTCTCAGCGTTGACACGTGCTCCCTCAGCCAACGCTACGCTCAGCGCCGACTTGTGCTTTCCTCAGCCACCACTCCACCTCTGCACTAGACTCAGAACCAACTCATGCTCATCAGCCACCACTCCACCTCTCCTCTTTGCCCATCTCTGCACTGACTGACAACTCCTCAGCCATCACTTCACCTCTGCACTTATTCCCCTTACCAAATTGAAATGGCTCTTCTAAAGCAACTCTCCGACTCCGCACCCTCGCAGCTCCTAAATATAAAAGTGTATGGCTCTATATTGATACAAAACAGCACAAAGGAATCTCGTGTTGGAAATCAGATTATGTTTTATTACAGTATTAAAATAACACTTCACAGAAAGCCTCGTTTAAGCCTGGATGTCTGTTTCTCGTCGTCGCACGCGGCACTTTGAGGGCAGTAGGGAACGCGTTGCCAGCTGCACCGATGGTTCAATGCAGTCCAACGCCAGGATGAGTAATTGCACTCTGGCAGCTGCCGTGCATGCTGATGAATGAACATACGTCTTGCAATCATCACCCAGATACATATTCTTCAATCTGTTCAGGAACCTGCAGACACAGACTGGAGATTTGTCTCCTCTGGCCCACTTTTACATTATATCCATAATAGTGTTGGAGTTCTGCACTTGCTCAGACATGAATAATTTTGCATATGATGCACAATAGCTACATTGTAGCAACAGCAGATTTTAAATAGGATTCCTGTAAGAGCATGAGGAAGCTAGAATATAAATCAGTTCCTTGAACCACCAGCACCTCTGGAGACTTCACTTTATAGATAAAAATAAAAGACACACTATAAAGTTTACGGGGGGGGGGGGGGGTAGTAAAATTAAGAGAAAACCAAAGTATGGCTTGATGTTGTTTGCCATCAGTTTAGAATGTGGACATTGACATATCATCCTCCTACAGGGTCACCCTGGCAGCATTGCCTTGTAGGGGTGTTTGATAACAACCTACCCTCAAATTACTGTGTAGATTACTGCGGGGGGGGGGGGGGGGTTAGGCCATGACTCCTAGCTTCTGCTGATTAGGGAATAACAAGCCCAAACCGGCTGTCCAGGAGTGGCAGTGACTCCTTGCATAACCTGACCCATGTATAAAACATAAGAAAGTTGTCATTTGCGCTCACGCCTGTGGCTCCATGTGAAAAACTGAGGTTTTGGTTTACTTGAATGGCCATTAAAGTGTAAGCTCACTTGCCCAAAGTGGAATTGTTCCTGGTGAGGGTATAAATGAAAAAAAAAAAACTACCAGTTTCGCTCATGACTGAAAAGCGGCATGAAGTTGCTTAAAAAGCAGCTTGGTTTCATTAGGTAGGACTCACCTGACCAGAGGTGCCGTGACGTGGCAGGTGAGCTTACGCTTTAAATGGCCATTCAAGTAAACTAAAACCCCTGTTTCGTTTTGCATGGAGCCACAGGGGTGAGCGCAAATGACAACCTTATTCTAATCCAATTACAGTTTATGTAAATGATACTGTCCCTTTAAGTGGTGGCTTTGAGGCATTATCACCCAATACGGCCAGAAAGTGGCGACATTACCCTTCTGATCCATGGCTCACACGTCCAAGGCCCACTAACAGGCCAGGTTTGCAGGATATCTGAAGCACAGCACAGGTGATATGATTTGCTGCTCATTGATTGCAGGATTCAGTGTGAATTTCCCAAAGGGGATCCTTAACACCTGGCCTATTAGTGGGGCCCCAAGGACCAGGGTTGGGGACCACTGGTTTAGCGTATGAACCTAGGGTGACTTTAGAAAACACTGCTACTCCATAACTCTTGTGGTTAAAGGGTTTCATTTCTGAGAACACTGTGCCATGGTACCATGCGGGTGATGTGAAGACCAATCACATTGACATGCTCCACATTGGAGGCAGTCGGCAATGGAGACCGAGGCGCTTCACAGCACGACAGACACTGTCAGGCCGCATGACTTCTATTTTAGTTCTTTATCGATAGTTTAAAGCCACAACCAGTTGGATCTTTTTCTATAATACTCTCCCCCCCCACCCCTTGGGATTGTTAACTTGAAAGGGTTAAAACACGCAAACTCAGCTCTAGGCTTCGAAAATCTCTGCAACATATAATAACAGCCAGCGGATAAACACGTTTCCATGATTTCAAAGACTCCAGAGGTCAGCTTCCGATCAAAGTTCAGCAGATTGTCAGGTGTATGATATGCCTGTCACACCAGTAAACGGATCAGGATCCTCCCTTCCCCCGCTCATATGCAAGGTCCGGCACATGGGACGACTGATCTCATAGCGAGAAGATGCTGACGACTTCATTTAGCCATCCCAGTTAAGTCATGTCTGGGTACCAGCTCAATGGAAAGAGGCCTACAAAAGAAAAGGAACGGGTTAAATAAGGGTAGACAAACTTAACCCTTTCACTGCTGAGGACGTGTGGGGAAAGTCCTCATTGACTCCTAAGGAAAGATAGGGGGGTTCCTTTGAACCCAAATATCTCCCGACAGCTAGCAGGGTCATGTTTGGTATCATTAGAAAGGCCAGAGCATGGCCTTTCCAATGATACCAAAACATGACCATCTTTATAGTAAAGAAAAAAAATATAATTTAAAAAAAGGAAAAACGCGTTTAAGACGTGAAATGGCTCAGCAGTGAAGGGGTTAATACACACAACTGGGCAGACTGCAAGAAACAGGTTAACAGCTTCTATCACATATGGCCGATAGAAAGAAAAGAAGTCTTTAGTAGAGCTGTACAGCAACACACATGGTCATTATTCCTAGATGACAACACCGAGGCGGTTTAATAAAAACGGGATATCCTTAATCCATGTCATTGTGCAAGGAAACTAAGTGTATGCAGCATTATACATGAGCACAATGTACTGTAATGAGCTCACACCTGTAACTGCACAGGTAGATCACGTCTATCCTGGGATGCTTTAGGTCATGTTAATGGCTGTTCGGCACAGTGCTTACAACCCAGAAGGTAGAAGCATCCAGAAGCCATTTCACAGACCATCATAAGGGCCGCAGACAGAACAGAAAGGGCAACAGGCTTTCAGATATTAAAAATACAAGAAGTCAAAGCATTGTGTAGCAGTTTATGCTTTGATACAGTTTCACACAAGTCATAAGATGAGACATACTACATGAATGCCCGCAAGGTGTCTTCAGCAACTGATAGAATATCAATCCCTGCTTCATCGTGTAAAGACACGGAGCAAGCACAATCTGCCGATGGCATTCAAGATTCAGGATTACACCTGATGCAAAATATAGAATTATTTTAGGGACCAGCTGGATTCAATACCCTAAAAATGTTGACGGTAAAGCATGTTCATTTACGCCTTTTCGATTCAGACTCCAACATTCGGAAAAAGAGACAACATGGTGCAGATCAATATAGAATTGCCAATAGGATAATATAGAGATAACTCAGACCACGCACATGTTCCAGAGCCAATTGGCTCTAATGCTTGAAGCCCGGGGGTTGTTTCAAGTAGGCACAACTCCTGAAAAAGCCCTGCGGATTCCTTATATTAAAATGCAGGTTAAAGAATTAAGTAGCAAAATTATTGCAATTTTATGTATTTGTTTTTATGGTTTATTAAACCTTTTTTACCACTTAATCCTTTTTCCTGCATTTTAATATAAGCCAATTGGCTCTGGAACATGTGAGTGGTCTGAGTTATCTCTATGTTGTCCTATTAGCAATTCTATATTGATCTGCACCATGTTCTCTCTTTTCCCTATTGAAATACTGGAGTCTCAAAATCGATAGACACGGCCAGTGGGGGGGGGGGGTATGTTAATTTCACCCACAGGCGATCAACACTAGAGCCAGGCTAGGCTCTTAAAAGTGTGAGTGTTTGTCAACTGTGCAATTCTCCTTTATTTGTGAAAAAAAATATGCTATATTTGTTAATTTCTCTTTCGAGGCATTATTCTTCAATCCAACCTTATGAGCTACACCAACTGCATTCAACGTTTTTAGTAGAGTATTATTCATCAAGTCTATTTGCACTGGGAAGCGCTGCACCTTTCCTTCATTCTATTACTCATGTACAGCTTGGGGGGGGGGGGGGATCTCAAACTCTGCTCTCCAGATGTTGATGGCCTACAATTCCCAGAATTCTTTGAATGCAATAGATTGCCCGCACCCCCCGATGATTCTATGGTTGAGTTTGAGACCCCCCCCCAATTAACACCCATAAAAGGAGCGGTCGCAGTCTTAAAAATAATAAAAAGTGCACAAAAATGCAGCATAAAGGGATAAGAATGTCCTTTGCTGAACATACCTTAAAATGACCTGCATCACGGTGGATGTTTTGGACAGCAGTTGTCCTAAAAGAAAAATGCATATATTTTACAAACTTTGCCAAAATTAAACTCTGCAGCGCTGTACAACAGCTAGAACAAGACAAGCATGAAATTAGAGAAGTAAAACTGCCATACTCTTACTGCAAGCTGAGGCGTTTGGAATTATAGTAATACAGAAGCTGTGTGCAGTACTATACATGAGCACAATATACTGTAATGTGTTCACACCTGTAACTGCTCAGGCCGACACAGGTGGGTCCGACCTGGCTACTCTAGGTCCAGGTTAAGGCTGTCTGGTACAGACCCACAGCCAGAAGAATGCAGGATCCAGAAGCCAGTCCCCTGACCAACTGAAGGACAACCCCTCAATGTAATACAAGAGCCATCATCCAAAGCATAAGAAAAATCAAAAGTAAAAAAGGTTGGCAGGATCAAAGATACAAAAATCCCATTCAGCAACCCCAGAGCCGTTACAAGTTTGAGGGGTTCATGGTAAAAGATCGATGATGTTAGTGGCGAGCCCTGTGGGAGAAGTCAGTGATTGGCGCTGGACCGTGCTACTGGGATGACACGCTAAGCGAGTTCTCCATATCCTAGTGCAGGGGTCAGCAACCTTGGCTGCCTAATGTTTTGGGAACTACATCTCCCAAGATGCTCAGTCACCCATTAGGCTGACTGAGCCACATGGAAAATGTAGTTCACAAAACATCAGGGAGCCCAGGTTGCTGACTCCTGCTAGTGGGACAGCTGAGGACTTGCTCAGCGTATCATCCAATGTTCAGGGATTAAGAGAAGCATTGTTGAAAAGATCAGACTGTGACCTTACTAGAGATGTTTCTCTGGATGAGGATATAGAGGACCCCTCCCCTTCAGGAATTCACCCGGTTGGCGTCTGAAATTCACAACATATGTGCACAAGAAGGGGGTCCCACGGAACGGCGTGGTCTCCCTCTTGGCTGTGGAAACCCTGTGAAGTGTTGTGGACGTCTTCCGCAGCCATGGTGTTAAAAATAAAGATTATTTATCCGATTAATTGAAGAAAAAAAATAAGCCAACTAATCAATTATGAAACTACTTGTTAGTTGCAGCCCTAGTCCAGCATCCTCAATTTTTGGAAATACTAAGATCTAAGCCGACCTAGATTCAACTGAAGAAATCATTGGGCCCCAAGTTAAAGAAGAGGGAATGTGTCAGGCAAATAAAGCTCTTCAGATATAGAGCGAAATAGATTATATACACGTCGCTCTGCTAAATGAAGGAAAGTCTTTAGTAATTAAACTAATTTGTGAACAGCATGTTCTTTTTCTTCTAATGCTGTAAAATATTAAAATATTGTATTTCTACAAGAAGCTCTGATCTTCATTAAACACTCACCGAGCCACTTTCGATGTTATCACAAAGGGAGCAATGGAACAAAGTGGTACGGTACCAAGATGCAGTCATATCCACGGTCCAAGTTTTGTTTTTCAATTCGAAGGACTCAACATAAGATGCCAGAACGAAACCTGAATGCGAATAGAAGAGATTTAAAAAAAAATAAAGCCAAAACACAAATCAATAGAACCCATGCATAAGAAAACATTGAGTTAAATCGTTTGCGCTTCTGGTAGATATGGTCACATCAAAATCCTGCTGGCTATATGCAGGACATTTTATATAATAGGTTACCTGCCCACTAATCCCTTCTATATAGAAGAAGCAAGCAGCCCTTGTGTCTCGCATGCTCTTTCCAGCACCATCTGCAGACTCCTCTTGTAAAGAGACCTACTAAAAAGTAATGAACTTAGGAAAAACAATGACTCTTGGCAAGAAAATCTCTATTAATGCACATTATCCATTACCACAGGTGTGTCAAGCATGGCTGCAGATTCTTACATTGAGATTATGCGATATGATAGCATGAAATGCCTGTGGAATATATGAGGAGGGGAAAATCAAAACTCATTTGCATGCAAAAGATGTGAAACAGTACATTAACCGGCAAAACTGTATTTTAGTGATGTAAATTTGTTGGAAATCCAACTAAAACAGAATAACATTCTAAATGTTTGACAGTGTCAGTATAGGGTTTGGGGTCAACAATGCAAAAAAAAAAAAAAAAAAAAAATGAAATGGGGAACACATAAATCACAAGGCTAAAATACAGTTTTACCCATTAACTGTTAGAATAATTGGGAGAAATACTCTGAAAATGTACTCAATTGGCATTCCTTTGTGTCATTTACCATTATTCTCGAGAAAATAGAAACGAATGGAGATTATAGCTATCTTTGAATCGGTTTCCATACTCGGGAAACACTTTTTGGTGCTTTGAGACAGATTTGCTTGCCAATAGTCAATATAATCTCCCTGGAAAACTCTATGGGAAATCCAATGATCATTATACGTCTATATGGACATTTCATCGAGTCATTCCTTTCAGCAGGTCCCCCTTTAAAACGGAATAAAAACCATAGTTACCTACATAACAGCAAAGCCGGGAGAAAGGTGCGGAGCATAAGGGGAAAGAGTCACATAAACGTATAGGAGAACCTGCAAAACGAAAAGAAACCCCCACATATAGGTCTAAAAAGCAAATACAAGACGGGAGCCCTCACAACACGTGTGCGCCTACCTTACCCGGAAGTCTGGATTACGACTTCCGCATTACAGCGCAGTCGCATGTAACACGTCACATTTCTGCGCGATCAACGCCCAATGAGACGCCGAGATTGACTCCGCGTCGCATCAGTGCGTACCAAGCCTCCTTGTAGAGCGATTCTGTCATTCCATGCGGCAGATAGGAGTTTCATGTCTCCCTATAAGTATTTTGTATATTAGGCTGTGATGTTCTCCCGGTAAAGGTCGAAAAAAAAAAGTACCCAGCGGTTCCTTTGTGGTTTTAGGACTTTCTCCATCGTTACAGGTGAGTGTTGTTATTAACAAGAAGGTTTTGGTCATAATAAAGTTATTCATGTTGGGGATTATTGCTTTGTTTACTATGATAGTTCTCTCTTTTACATTCACAGTTTGATAACTTTGACTTTCTAATTCCAAAACACTAGCTTTTGTATTACCCAAATTCCACCCATAGGACTTGCAAATCATCATGGGAAGTGTAGTCCTATAAAAACTGGATATCGAATGACTCAAGGAGCACTCTACACACCGCTGTGGAATTATAAATCAGGCCAGGATGTGTGCAGTGCCTCCTCCTTATCCTGCCTGCTTTGGTAGGAAACGCAGTGTGAAGTGGAGGAGTTTCCCACACTTGCGTCATCATGCAGCTGGAATTTTTACATTTCCCAGCTGCCGGGCACCAGATTGACAACTGGTGATGTCTACATGCTGACATCACCTTCTCTCAGCCCTTCCATGACATCATCCTGAGAGAGGCAGCTGATGTTTTGAGGGTGCGCGCGCAGCTCCGATTCATCGTTCTGCACAGACGCTGCGGTAGTTGCGTACAGAAAGTACACATGTTCCGAGCGATGCGCAATATGCGTACACTGCGCAACGCAATTTCCTTATGTATGCAAAGTGCGCGTAACAAGCTGCAGGGACTGGAAACCTTGAGCTGACCCAGATGAGCAGCACGTGCCGAGGGACAAAAGGCGAGTATTTACACCTCCCAAGGAAAAGAAAAAAAAATTATCCGAAAAATGCCGTCAGCAGCATCTGTCCAATTATTTAACCCTTTCACTGCTGAGGACATGTGGGGAACGTCCTCATTGACTCCTAAGGAGAGATGGGGTGGAGATAGGGGGTTCCTTTGAACCCCGATATCTCCCGACTGTTGGCAGCTAGCAGGGTCATGTTTGATATCATTAGAAAGGCCAGAGCATGGCCTTTCCAATGATACCAAATATGACCATGTTTAAAATAAAGAAAAAAATAAATAAAAGTAATAGTAAAAAAAGAAATGTTTTTTTTTTTTTTTAAAGACGTGAAATGGCTCAGGGCAAAAAAAAGAGGAGTGTCAATTTATATTAGATTGTTCCTTTAATCCCCTCTCTCTCCTTTTACCAAACGTGCATAGATGTAAGGGGCAAACTTTCCACTGAATTTCACTGTACGTGGCAATTTGTCTATTCAGAAAACTGACAATTCCCCAAATACAGCTGCAGAAAAATTATCCCATAGAGAAGTAATGGATTAATCTATTCAGAGAACACCGAAATGTTGGTGAAATGCCCTGATTTTCAGTTCGACAGGTTTAAACGGGTGAATCCCTTAGGATTCAACGTTAAAAAATATTGTTTTATTTTTTTTATTATTATTATTATTATTATTATTCAAACTTTTTTTATTCTTTTGTAATTTAAATTTTTTTACATTCTGTAACAGACCTTTTTATTATTTCCAGGCATTTTAGTGCATTTTTATTGGTTTAAACACCTATTGGGAGAATAGGTCTAGTGAATGAATAAGTCTGCTTGGGAGAGATTTCAGATAATTCTTGCGCCCCCCCGCCCCCACTTTAAAACAAAATAGGAGTATCAAAAAAAAAAATATATATACTAGATGTCCCGATCTGCCTTTTTTTTAGCCTCTGATCCGTAGTGTGGTATTCCGGATCGGCTGATACCGAGAACCACACAACCCATGGCTCGGCCACTAAGGCTGGGGTCAGACGAACGCAGTGTGAACGTGCGTTTAGCCGCACTTTATTACGGCCGTGGTAGCAGCAAATGAAGTCCAACGCAGGCCCACACACGAAGTACGGCTGCACGAAAGTTTGGCCGCGCATTGCAAGTGGTAAACGAACGCATTTTTGCAAGAACGTCGAACCGCAAGTACTGACGTAAAGAGTGCGCTGCGTCAGCATAGCGGCGTGTGTGCGTGATTAGGAGACGTCAGACGCTGCTCATGTCCGGCCAACATAACGTCCAGACACCCAAAGTTTCCTGGTTTGGATCTGTAAAAAATCACGGCTGAAATTGCGCATCGTATGACCGCTATCGCGTCTTCCGTGAAAAAATGCGTTTGGACGCATCAACGCACTTTTTGACGTTAGATGTGAAAAATGCATTCGTCTGACCCTATCCTAAAGAAAGCCGGGGCTTTGGTGTTCCCTGTGACGTATCCCCTGACTACGCACACGGAAGATGCTGCAGGTGAGCGCACTTGCACCCGGTGTTGTATTGAAGCTGTTTGCTGTGGAATTTGCACGTGGAGTCTTTACAGCCCTGCCAATACTTCAACATGGGGAAGTACATTATGGTGATTGACGAAGGCTGCGCATAGGTTTCACAGTGCACAGCTTCAATACACTGCATGCATCTGCACTTACCCACTGGGTGTTTCCTGTGAGCAGGCAGAGAGATGCTGCGGGACGCCATCCAGCTGGGAGTCTTGCAACCCAGTGTTCCTAGAACTTGTGGATCAAATTGGCTTGAAAAGGCCAAAAAAATGTCACGTTTGGGTCCCCATCCTAGGGACCTGGTTGGGACCGCCCTATAAAACATGTATTTTTGCATGATCTGAGCAACGCAAAGACTAGCTAAAATCGATTTATTTTCTCTATATCGTGCATCGCCACATACAGAGTTATTCGTTTTCGACCGTTGTTGCAATCCAGGACAAATATCACCGCTGTCGCAACGACGACAAGATTTGGCGATCCAAAGAGGGATATTCATAACAGGGCAGGAGAAGATTCATTGGTGAAGCTTCTCCTGACAGTACTGTTTGAATTTCCCTTTTGGGAAACGCTGCAGTTTATCGTCATCTCGACGGCAGAAAACTACGGTTGTTAGTGAAACGCCCGTGTGGTTTTTGCCTTGGGTTATTATAATAATTCGTTTTTTTTTTCTTCTTCTTCTATATTTGCATTACAGATTGTTAGTATGTCTGAGAAAACCTCTACAACCAAGGTGGATACGAGGAACTGGACAGAAAAGGAGGTCCAGGAGTTTATTTCCAAAGTAAGTCTAGTTTATTATTTATTTATTATTATTATTTAAGCGCCAACACATTCCGCAACGCTGTACAAGGTGTAACGGGTAAAGACAGGACAATTCTACAATACATACAGGGTTATTCAAAGAGATCCGAATTGCTTGAGAAAGGTAACCGAACGCTGAAAATCAGCGTTCGGTTACCTTTCTTGGCCATTCGACTATCCAGAGAGCAGGCAATTCGCCAAATCCTGGCGAATTGCCTGAACATACGGTGCCTGTTCAAGGGCAGTGAAAACCCCATGAAAAAGTACTGCTTCGGCTATTCAGAGAACACAAACCAGCAGTGAAAGGTTCCCGAAATGCCCTGCCATTCGGTGGTTTAATTCGGCAAGTTTATTCAGGCGAATTCCATAGGCTTCAATGTTAAAAATATTCCCGTTTTAATTCAATTTCTAATAAACCGTTCAATATAAAATTCTGCAGTAAAGAGTCTCTTTATTTATAGATTTTGTTTTTAGGATATTTTAAGCATTTTTCTTAGGACTTTTATTTAAAAAAAAAATTATTTTTTTTTTACGTTTACTTTTTTTCTGTAACAGCCGTCTTTATTATCATTCATTGGATCATATGTAAATTTCAGACATTTTCGCTCAGTAGTTTCTTTGCAAACAGCGTTTCAATTTTCAATCATTCATGCAAACTGTTTTTCTAATTTATTCACTTCGCTCTGTCTGCGGTCTCGGCTTTTTCCGGCGGATTCGCTGCGTGTGATCTGCTCCTGCTCGGGTTTTTCCGTGGTTTTCGGCAGGTTAATCCAGATATTCGTTTTCGTCAGGTTTGCGGTAGCTTTTCCCTGCAATTCGGGGACCCTGTGGTGCTTGCTGAATACACCGCAGGGTCACCGAAATGGGATCGGCAAAAGGAACCGAATTGAAGAGAACGAAAAGTCACCGAACGTGCGGTGACTTTTCGAATCTCTTTGAATAACCCTGATAGTCGTTGTTGTTTTGTTTTCTCTTCAAACATATTCTAAGATTCTTCCTGTTTAGAACCTTTTTTATTATTTATTTATAACCTGATGCTGCTGCTTTTCAGTTTCGAGAACAAAGGGTCGTTGTGGATGAGTTATCTCACTTGAAGACGGATCGGGTGAGTTATTAACTTTTGAACCACACAAGATTTCAATCTCTGCATTAAAAAAGTACAGTGTAAAATCTCCTTAAGCTCCTGTAATATTATCTACGGCTAGGGTCAGACTAACGCATTTTTCACGTTGTCCGTGAAAATGTGCGTTCGAAGAATGGACGTATTTTTTCACGGAATACGCAATAGCGGTCATACGATGCGCAGTTTCATCCGTGATTTTGTACGGATCATCAATAAAACACTTCTTGCATCTGGACGTTATGTTGGCCGGACATTAGCAGTGTCTGACATCTCCAATTCACGCACACACGCCGCTAGCGGACGCAGCGCACTCTGTACGTCAGTACTAGTGGTTTTACGTTCTCGAAAAAATGCGTTCATTTTCCACTTGCGTTGCGCAGCCGGACTTTTGTGCGACCGTACTTCGTATATTGGCCGTCATTGCCCGGCATCTGCTGCTAGCACGGCCGTGATTAAGTGCGCCAGAACGCGCGTTCGCACTGCCTCAGTCTGACCCTAGCCTAAAGCGACACTTGGTATGGTTTGTTTTTTTTTCTCTTGCAGAAAGTCTACAGACAGCAGCCTAATAGCAGCATTTTCTTTATTGCCAATAGATCGCAGACATTAAGTGAATGTACCAGTAAGTATAGTGTGTGTATATTTGTATCTCAACATGTCTGATATTACACGTGTGTAACTCCATCTGAATTTCACAAGTTAATTAGGTGTGACAGCTAGGGAGTTGAGCAGGATTAACACAACACCACAAATTCTCTAACTCAGGATCTTTGCCAGTTCCTAAATTTACTAGATTTACCAATGGAGACAATAGGAAATCAGAGCCAGCCCGAATTACCAGTCGTCGTAATGGCTGGGTTTGAAACATAGACTCATAGAATATGTTGGCAGATAAGAACCTTTCAGCCCATCTAGTCTGCCCATTTCTATGGATACTTTCCGTGGATTTCTCTTTTGTTTAGGATATCCTTATGCCTATCCCATGCCTGCTTATACTCAATCACTGTTTTGGCCTCTACCACTTCTACTGGAAGGCTGTTCCATGTATCCACCACCCTCTCAGTAAAATAATGCTTCCTGATGTTACTTTTAAACCTTTGCCCCTCTAATCTAAGACTATGTCCTCTTGTTTTGCTACTTTGTTTCCTTTTAAATATACTCCCTTCCTCTACCTTGTGGATTCCCTTTACGTATTTAAATGTTTCTATCATATCTCCTCTGTCTCGTCTTTTTTCCAAGCTGTACATGTTAAGATCATTAAGCCTTTCCTGGTAACTTTTCTCCTTCAAGCCGTACACCATTTTAGTAGCCCTTCTCTGAACTCTCTCTAAGATGTCTATATCCTTCTGGAGATACGGTCTCCAGTACTGCACACAGTACTCCAAGTGAGGTCTCACCAGTGCTCTGTACAGTGGCATGAGCACTTCCCTCTTTCTACTGTAACATGTCTAAGACCAGAATTCCATACACATAACACAATCAGGGTTATTCAAATAGATCCGAATGGGAACCAAACACTGAAATTCAGCGTTCGGTTACCTTTCTTGGCCATTCGGCTATCCAGAGAGCAGGCAATTCGCCAAATCCTGGCGAATTGCCTGCACATACGGTGCCTGTTCGAGGGCAGTGAAATCCCCCATAGAGAAGCAATGCTTCGTCTATTCAGAGAACACAAAACAGCAGTAAAAAGTTGCCGAATTGCCCTGCCATTCGGTGGTTTCATGCGGCAGGTTTATTCAGGCGAATCCCATAGGTTTCAATGTTAAAAATATTCCCGTTTTAATTCTATATTTAATAAACCGTTCCTTATAAAATTCTGCAGTAAAGAGTCTCTTTATTTATAGATTTTTTTGGATATTTTAAGCATTTTTCTGTATTTTTATTGAAGTCCAATTTTTTTTTTTTTTTTTTAAGTTCACTTCTTTTTTCTGTAACAGCCCTTTTTATTATTATTCATTGGATCATATGTAAATTTCAGACATTTTCGCTCAGTAGTTTCTTTGCCAACAGCGTTTCATTTTTCAAACATTCAAGCAAACTGTTTTTCTAATTTATTCACTCCATTCATCTGCGGTGTCGGGTTTTTCCGGAGGCTGCGCTACGTGTGATCGGCTCCTGCTTGGGGTTTTCTGGCGTCTTCGGCGGGTTAATCCAGATGTTTTTGTGGGTTTCGGTGTGCATTCGCCGGGTTTTTGCCGTGACTTTTCGGCGGATTTGCAGCAGCTTTTCCCTGCGCTTCGACAGCCCTGTGGTGCTTGCTGAATACACCGCAGGGTGGCCGAAATGGGATTGCTGATTCGGCCCGACTTGAAGAGAACGAAAAGTCACCGAACGTGCGGTGACTTTTCAATTCTCTTTGAATAACCCTGATAATTTGCTGCCAGAATGAGAAACTAACAACTCCAGTACAAAGTGTAGAAGCTGTTAATGTTCAGTTGACAGCCACTTATTCCAGGCCGCAAGCTAAGCTTGCATCATGTCGGAACAGCAACTGCAGACGTCAACGTCAATATTTTATTAGGGCCCATAATGGTAAGAGCTGTATCTGTTTGGCAGTTCTAACTTAGAAAACATAGAAAACATAGAAAAAATGTCGGCAGATAAGAACCTTTCGGCCCATCTAGTCTGCCAATTACATGGATACTTTACCTGGATTTATCTTTTGTTTAGGATAGCCTTATGCCTATCCCATGCTTGCTTAAATTCAATTACTGTTTTGGCCTCTACCACTTCTACTGGAAGACTGTTCCATGTATCCACCACCCTCTCAGTAAAATAATGCTTCCTGATGTTACTTTTAAACCTTTGACCCTCTAATCTAAGACTATGTCCTCTTGTTTTGCTACTTTGTTTCCTTTTAAATATACTCCCTTCCTCTACCTTGTGGATTCCCTTTACGTATTTAAATGTTTCTATCATATCTCCTCTGTCTCGTCTTTTTTCCAAGCTGTACATGTTAAGATCATTAAGCCTTTCTTGGTAACTTTTCTCCTTCAAGCCGTACACCATTTTAGTAGCCCTTCTCTGAACTCTCTCTAAGATGTCTATATCCTTCTGGAGATACGGTCTCCAGTACTGCACACAGTACTCCAAGTGAGGTCTCACCAGTGCTCTGTACAGTGGCATGAGCACTTCCCTTTTCCTACTTCTCTTAAATGGTTCCATAAGTAACATTTATCTGTATTGTTGTTTTTTTTTTGTACTGTAGAAACATTGGATGACATGAATCAGACTTATCAGGAGCTTCAGAACACCCCAAAAGTCCAAATTCTGAAATAATTTTGGTATTTTCCTAAAAGAACATGTGTGGCATTTGTTGTTCTGTGAGTTTAATCGCCCGCCCAGGTGACACCTTGTCCGAAGATGATGCAAACCTTAGACGACGAGGACCTAACGGCAGCCACCAGTTCGTCACGTGTGATTCTAACAATTACAGCTGCGTTTTCTCCGGCCACGTCCTTCACTTAAGAGGACAGCTGACTCCTCAACCTCTCCGAAACAAAGATGGCGACGTGTTTCTCTGGAACGGAGAAGTGTTTGGTGGAATTGAAGTGTCGGACACGGAGAACGACACACAAGTAATGTTCCATCATCTTTCCCTTTGTAAAGACGAGGATGATCTCCTGGCGGTATTTTCTCGTGTTCAAGGTCCCTGGGCTTTTATTTTTTATCAGGCCCAACATCACCGCTTGTGGTTCGGAAGGGATTTCTTCGGCCGACGGAGTCTTCTGTGGAAATTCAGCCAAGACCCACAGAAGGCACTGTGTCTCACGTCGGTGACCAATTCAGTTTCCGAATCCGACCTCGATCAGTGGCAGGAAGTCCCTGCGTCGGGAATTTTTAGATGTGACCTACAGTCATGCGGAATTTCAAAATCCGTGTCCTTGTCTTTGTTTGCTTGGGAGTCGGCATCAGGAGATGTGGTATCAACAGAAGGAAAGATGAATGGAGAGCCGAGCCGGATTACAAAAGACTTGCCACCTTTCGTCACCGCACACAAGAGTCTTCTCAAGAAACTAGTTAGTCCAGTGACCCTGTTAAACGGACAGATCCCAGAGTCATCTGCAGGAACCTCCAGCATGGTTGCTTCTCATAAAGTCTCCCTAGAAGACCTTAATATGCTGAGTACAGAAAAAACCCGAAAAAACACAAACTCCCTTATAGACGTGTTGAGTAATGCTGTTCGGAGGAGAACGTTGTGTCTTTATCGAGACAAATATGATCTATCATCAGAAGTCGAAAGGAAAGCTAATGTAGCCATCCTGTTTTCTGGTGGTATTGACTCCATGGTTCTGGCAGCCCTTGCAGACCGCCACGTTCCTCCAGAGGAACCTATAGACCTCCTCAATGTTGCTTTCATGATGAGCGTCTCCAATCACCAGAAGTCCTCTTCCAAAATTAACCGCAATGGCAGAAAACCCCAATCCGCCGCTGCATCTCCTGCAGAAACGTTGGATCTCCTTGCTGCTTCTGCTGCCTTCGATGTTCCTGATCGTGTTACAGGCAGGGCAGGGCTGGAAGAACTCAAAGCCATAAACCCATCGAGAGTGTGGAATTTTGTGGAAATAAACGTTTCTCCGGAAGAACTTAAAGAAATGCGTCGGCAGAGAATCAGTCGGCTCATTCACCCGCTGAACACGGTTCTGGATGATAGCATTGGTTGTGCCGTGTGGTTTGCTTCTAGAGGCGTTGGCATGTTGACTGGCGACGGGGAAAATAAGCTGTATGCCAGTACTGCAAAGGTAGGTGTCCGACGTGTTGAATTTATTGTGTTTATTAGAGATGCAGGGCCCTATTACATTCATAATGCAAAAACGCACGCTAAACGTGTGTTTTTTTGCGCGAAGCGTTAAGCGTTAAACGTTGACACATGAAATTCACCGCTGGAATTACATTCCTCGTGCATTTTTTCACCCGTCAGGAAATTGCGCTCGTAAAACCGATGCCCAAAAATGCGCCAAAGTACCGTCGCGTGCAGAAATCAGTGAGCGCAATGTAATTTGTAACGCGAGTCCGTCAGCCGAACGCATTTGTGTGCAGGCTGCGCACAACAGACGTACGTTCTGCGGAAGACAAGGTAGTGGCCGTCATTTTTGACGGATCTAGTAAAAACAACGTGCGGATCGACGTTCTCCGTTGTGAATCCGCAGTTTGGTACGGTCAGGTTGTTACAATTCGCCGTTACCACCAGCTTTTCAAAGACGTTAAAATTATGCGTGCAAACGTCCGTTAAATTTTGCGCTAAGATTATAATGCCATGCGCGCACCAGCGCACAAACGCATTGGCGCTCACAATGCTAAGTATAGGATGCGCGCGCTAAACTGCAATTGCGCAGGGTCACTCGCGTTACACGTTAAACGCACATTTTGTGCGCGAACGTCGTAATACGGCGTTCAGCGCAAAGGGTTTTGCCCCTCCATGTTAATGCATTTTTGCGCGCGAAGAATGTAATAGGGCCCGAAACCTGGTAATTCACAAGATTTGTTGACCAACTTATTCATGCTATTTGCATTGCTACCCAAAACATTCAGCCACTGATTCCCGCTCTCCTGGAGTGTCTCGAACAAATAGACCTTCATAGTAACAAAGGTCAAACACAAAGGACGGGTACATCCATATATTGAAGGGATACTTGCTAACTAGCCACTTAAGGCTGCGGTCACATGAGCGCACTGACTGCTTCTGTGTGAACGCACTTCTCTGCGTCCGTCGCAGCTTTTGACAAGCTGAACGGGGAGGGTCACACGGGTTAGTGTGCGCACGAATTGCGTGCGCTACCACTGGATGTGATTTCAGCCTCCCCGTCAAAAAGCTATGGCGGACACTGACGGGGCTACAAAGCACGATCCTTCATAGTAGGATCTTGCTTTTGTAGCGCTGAACGCACTAACTGCGCTCAGTGAGGTGGCCACACGGGCGTCCGAGTGGAAGGATCGTCCACTCTCACGGACGTTCCTTCTACTCTGAAAACCGCCACAGCTTAAAGGGACACTATGCACATCCTGCCCATTATAGTGCTTTAAAATGGCCAGGTTGTGTAGAGTCCCCCCCCCCCTCTTTCCACACCGCGTTCTCCAGCCCAGATTGGGTAAAGTGGAGGAGCTTTCTCTACCCACATCAGCGTCACCAGCAGCCAGGATTTTGAGTTTCCCAGCTGCCAGTCACCAGATCGGTCACTGGTTATGTCAGCACTTTCTGAGTGCTGAATACCAGTGAATGTCACATGTCACATGGTTCAGTGATATGTAGGACACAGCCTGCTTTATGATGATTTTAATCTGAATTTCTCAGTTTTCTTCAGCCTTATAACATCGAAAAATTTAATTCTCCATCTCCGAAATGACAACTGATCATGCAGACCTACTCGTGACCATTCCTGGGCTCCAGGACTCCTGGTCTCCTTGACATGGACTTTCAGGGTTGGCAATAATAAAGGTAAAATCTGTTTTGAACTCTGTGTCGCAGGTGGTGCTGACCGGGATCGGTGCCGACGAGCAGCTGGCTGGCTACTCCCGTCACAGAGTGCGCTTTAAAACGTCCGGTTATGAAGCTCTCCTGGAAGAACTGAGCCTGGAACTGGGCCGCATCTCTTCCAGGAACCTCGGCCGAGACGACCGTGTTATCGGTGACCACGGTAAAGAAGCGAGGTACTAATATAAGAATTTACGTAAAGATAGCGATGGCAATTTCTAAAGACTATAAACTGGGCCTTAAAGGGCCAGTACCACCAAAAAATGAAATGTCCTTATTGTGTTTATGTGATGTTGCTGATATCTCACATGTGCTTTGTTTTTCTCTTGTTTGTTTAGTTAAGAAAATATTTTCCTCCTATGTGTCACTGGGTGCATCCATTGTGTGATATTTTCTTCTGGATGCACCCAGTGACACATATAGAGGAAAATATCACACGATGGATGCACCCAGTGACACATATATTGTGTGATATTTTGTGTTGTAAACTGTCCCCCCAGTATCTTTCCATCACTTGCTCCTCACTGTGTGGCTTTGGTCATAGAATGGAGTGAATGGGTCAGTCACAGACTCACATCATTGTATTGTGTGGGATGTATTCAAAGGACATCGCAAGGGGGTAGATTAGAAGTCTCTTAAGCTCCCTGTTTTATCTCATTCAGCTGCCAGCTCTTATCTATGCATGCTGACCATCGTTCGTTCACCTTTTCCTGTCATTTTCTCTCCATTAGGTTCAGGTCTCTATGTGCCTGCCACCGCTCTAAAAATGTGTTTATTTTTTTACTAGATTTCCATTTCTTGACGAAGACGTTGTGTCCTTTCTGAACTCTCTGCCCGTCCAAGAGAAAGCTGACTTATCCCTGGCCAGAGGTCTTGGCGAGAAACTGCTCTTGCGCTTGGCAGCTCTGGACCTTGGACTCACCGCCTCCTCCGTGCTTCCCAAAAGAGCCATGCAGTTTGGATCGAGGATCGCCAAAATGGAAAACCGCTCTGAAAAAGCTTCCGACAAATGCAACAGACTGCAGACGAACCTCACAGAATGAACAACCTTTATATTTACACTTTTTGGGGAAAGAATTTAAAATAATCAACATTGGTTTATGTTTTATTCTAATAAACTTTCTGAGCGATTTGACTTTATAAAACCTGGTGTTTATTTGTATGTGTGTCAATACGGGTACTTATCATGATTGGAGGCATGCTCTAAGGTAGGGTTCTGCAACCACGGTCCTCCAGGTGTTTTGGAACTACCTCATCCATGATACTCTGCTTCTCACTAGATCATCTGAGCCACATGGGAGATGTTGTTAGAAATCCTAATGGATGGCCAAGATGGCTGACACCCCCCCCCCCCCTGCTTTAGCGATTGGGGTCTCCAGAGGTTGTTTATTAATTCCTCTGTTCCTTCTCACCCCCTGCTTTTATGCATGGAGCATTGATGGTGAACCCTGGGAACTCAAAAGTTTCAGAACTACGTGTTCCATGATGCCTAGTCAGCCTTAAGACTGTCGAAGCATCATGGGACATGTAGTTTCAAAACACCTGGGGTACTGAGGTCGGGCAACACTGGCCTAGAGTGTCCCTTTAAGTCCTTAAATGTGAAACACAGGTGCGCTATTAAACACACAAAATGAAGTGCAATCTGATATAGAATTGGTTAAAAAAAAAAGGGAAAAATCACTAATTTGTGTAATCATATATGCCATACAGCAAAAAATTATATTTTCAAAATCTTTGATGGCCATATGTTGTACGATAATTTTTTTCATCTGCAGCTGCCAGGATTATTTTTCCTCACGTGACGCTTCTCGCATACTCCCCCCTCTGCCAGTCCCTCCACTCGCTTCCTGTACCCTTCTGGATCTCATTTAACCCTTTCACTGCTGAGGACGTGTGGGGAACGTCCTCATTGACTCCTAAGGAAAGATGGGGTGGAGATAGCTCCAGACTGTTGGCAGCTAGCAGGGTCATGTTTGGTATCATTAGAAAGGCCAGAGCATGGCCTTTCCAATGATTCCAAACATGACCATGTTTAAAGTAAAGGAAAAAAATAATAAAAGAAAAATGTCTTTATTTAAGACGTGAAATGGCTCCGCAGTGAAGGGGTTAACCTCCCTGACGGTCTGCATTTTTAAAATATTTCTGGTCCAAAAGTGTTACTCCCCCTTAGCGGTATCCCATGCTGGAAGCAGTAACCCAGAGCAACACTCAGGATGTCGCTGGATAAATCACCTCTCCCTGCACTCCCTCGATGTACCCAGCTGTCTCCTCCGGCGATCGCGACCTCATACTTCCTGCTTCCGTCCTTGCGAGAAGGGAATCAGAGCCCCGTTCAATACCTCAGCAGCTGCTGAATTGCTGCAGCAGTGTCATTGAACGCTTTGGATGCGAATTTCGAAATAAAATGGCTGACAATTTAATAAAAGATTCAGATTGTTTTTCGTATGACTCGGACAAAATATGATAAAGAAAAGCAGTCAGCGCAATTCCGTTTTGTACGCACACACCACAAATGATAGTTTTTATTGAATAAACGTTATGTTTACTTCTGAAACAAAATATAAATTGAACTGTAATATATGTCTGTGCAGGGGGAAATAATAAATAAATATTTTTGTGCTTTGGTGAACAAAAACCTCAAAATTAACATTGCCGTACGGAATTGTTACTTGCTTCGAGGCGGCGGCCATCTTGCTGTACGGAATTGTTACTTGCTTCATGGCGGCGGCCATCTTGCTGTACGGAATTGTTACTTGCTTCATGGCGGCTGCCATCTTGCTGTACGGAATTGTTACTTGCTTCATGGCGGCGGCCATCTTTACTACGTCACACTCAGCTACTCGCAGCATCTCCTCGAGTCGCTGCAAGTGCTAAGTTAGCAGTGCTGAGCGATGAGCGGCAGAACGGCGTTCAATGGCAAGTTGCTAACTTAGCACTTGCAGCGGCTGAGGTATTGAACGCGCCTCAGGAAGTAAAATGCTGTGATCGCCGGAGGAGACAGCGGGGGACATCGCGGGAGCGCAGGGAGAGGTGATTTTTGCAGCCCGAGTGGCTCGATGTTATAGCTTTCAGTGGTGAAATTTAACCCTGAGAAACACTCGGGATAACCGTCGGGGGGTTAAAATGCTGACCCTCAACAACGCAACCCCTCCTTACATGTCTTCCTTAAGCCATAAGCACATCCCTTTTAGGTCGCTCCGGTGACTTCTGCATATCCTCTGTCTACACCCGCATAGCCAACACTCGCCTCCAAGACTTTTCAAGGGCAGCTCCAGTCCTGTGGTACGACCTTCCTCACCCATCAGATTCTCCTCTAATCTTTGGGCGTTGGCTACATGTCGGCTGGGGAATGCCCCATATGTTAGGACATTCCTTAGCTGATTTTTAACCAGTTTTAGCAGTTTGGGCATGATGCCCAATGAGCTAAAATTTTGGGGGCAAAATTCACAGCTTGCAAGATGAAGCAACAAAGGGACGCATGGGAACAGATTACCCATATCTCCCCAACATGGACAATGCAGTGTGCTGTGTGAAGCTGCTCCATCGATTCTTCCCTTGATGGTTACACGAATCAATGGTTATGGTGATGTGTAGGCGGAATGTATTCGGCGCATGTGCAACAGCTTGGTTGGACGTTTCGATGGGTAGCAGATTTGGTCAGAACACCAACAGAGAGCGGGGCAGCTGGTACTAAAGTAAAGCGAACCACGATCTTCTATCATTGTTTACTGTGGCCTCATGCTGCTTCTGGTCATGGCCATGCTGCGAGGCTACGTCCCCGCTGTGGTCACCACCATGCCAGTATGCGTTTGGATATTTCTGTTATCATTTTGCTTGTTCTGGTATCTGTAGGCATGTATTTTGCCTTTACGATGTTGTTATGCCCTGCTACGTGTTGAGTTCAGAGGCCTGTTCAATACCTCAGCCGCTGCAAGTGCTAAGTTAGCAACTTGCCATTGAACGCCGTTCAACCGCTCAGCGCTCAGCAGTGCTAACCTAGCACTTGCAGCGACCCGAGGAGATGCTGAGTGTGACGTTTTAAAGATGGCCGCCGCCATGAAGCAAGTAACAATGCCGTACAGCAAGATGGCCGCCGCCTCGAAGCAAGTAATAATTCCGTACAGCAATGTTAATTTTGAGGTTTTTGTTCACCAAAGCACAAAATATTTATTTATTATTTCCCCCTGCACATAGACATATATTACAGTTCAATTTATATATTGTTTCAGAAGTAAACATAACGTTTATTCATTAAAAACTATCATTTGTGGTGTGTGCGTACAAAACAGAATTGTGCTGACTGCTTCTCTTTGTTTTTCGGATCACTCGGACAAAATATAATAATCTGAATTTTTCATTAAGAAATCGTCGGCCATTTTGGATTCAAAATTCGCATCCAAAGGGTTCAACGACACTGCTGCAGCAGCAAACTGAATTGCTGCGCTGCAGCAATTCAGCAGCTGCTGAGGTATTGAACAGGCCTCTGGTTGAAGTGGACAATGTGGTTAAGGAGCCAGAGGGGTGCTGGGTTCACTGGCTCTTGTAGACACCAGATCTCAATGCATTGGAGACCCTTTGGGATTGTGCAGAACGAGTAACAAACTGACAAACCTCACATGACTGTGTCATGCTATGATGTCAACATGGAGCAGATTTTTTTTTTCTCACACAATTGTTGCGGCACAACACCCTTCCTGTGTCGCCCGCGCGGAAGCAGTGAGGTTTAACATCCTCTAGATGTCACTGGTGATCTTTTTAAATTTGAGAAAACATAAATTTCTAGAGAAACGTGTAGTGTAAATGGTTAAATCTGTATATTAAGCCCTAAACGTTTGCAAATGATGGTCCAAGCCATTCTTTAATGTGAGGAGGCAATAGTAACCTATTGGAAAAAATGATATATTTTATACGGAGCCTGGCCACAAATAGTAACACATTGTGATATTTGTGTTGGACCTCCTTTTGCTGTGATTGCGGCATGCATTCGCCATGGCATCGTTTCGATAAGCTCGTGCAATGTCACAGCATTTATTTTCATCCGGAGCGGCATTAATTTGTGGCCAAGATCTTGTATTGATGAGTCGCAGCTAGGTTTGCGATATCGGCCATGTTTTTCAGGACACATATAATTTATTCATGCTGATGGGCAATGGATGGAATATGCCACCCCGCAGCCTGTATAATCCATACGCCACACGTAGGAAATAAAAAAGGAATCCCAGGTGACCTTACTTTGATTTCCTTCCTGCAACATATGAATTATACATGTTGCAGGGCAGCACTTTCCCCTGTGCATGAAATCGTAATATGTGTCCTGGAAAACATGGCCGATCTGGCAACCCTAGTCAGAGCGACGCGTAAAGTCTTCTCCAGCACATTATCCCAAAGATTAACCTCAATGGGGTTAAGGTGTGGACTCTGCGGTGGCCAATCCATGTGTGAAAATTATGTCTCGTGCTCTCTGAACCACTCTTGCACAATGTGAGTCCGATGAATCCTGGCATTGCCATCTTGGAATATGCCCGCTGTGCCATCAGGGGAGAAAAAACCCCATTGATGGAGAAACCTGCTCATTCAGTATATTCAGGGAGTCACATGGCCTCATTATATGTAATAATCACTGCAGTAATTATCCAATGGAAGGCTCTCACCTATTAGCTTAAAGGAACACTCCAACAAAAAAATCACCCCCCGTTTTTTTTTCCTAACCTATCCCTATTCCCTTAATAAAACCTTCTTTTTTTTTTCTTTTCTTGTAACTGCAATACTTACCTTAAAATCCTCTGGTTTCCAGCGGCGTTTTTTTTTTTTTATACTCACCTCCCTCCTCTTCCGCTCCCGTCCTTCTTCTTGCTGCGTCTTGGCTTCTGGTTTACGTGAGAAGCGCGCATGCGCGCCTCTCACGTAAGCCAGCCAATCGGCAGGCTTCCTCCCGGCTCCCTCTGAGGATTAGTGTTGCGCGCAAGAGGATGCGCGCAACACTAACCCGAAGAGGGAGCCGCCAGCTTCTGCGGGGAGTAGGAGACGTCATCGCGCTGAAAGCGCGATGATGTCTCCTACTCGGCAAAAGTCGGCAGAAGCGGGAAATATGATTCCCGCTCTGCTGACTGACAGCTGGGAGGGCGGAGTAAAGTTCTCCGCCTCTCTCAGCTGTTTTCAGCATTTACAGCTGATCGGCTGAGCGGAGGGAGGGGGACAAAGGGCGGCATACTCCGGGCATCATGACCACCTAAAATAGCTTAGGTGGTCATGTTGCTTAGAGTATCCCTTTAAGTTAAATTCAGGTGGTGACTTTTTTTTGGGCTGGGCAGTGTATAATATCTACAGTTACAAGTATTTATAAAGTGCCAACAGGTTCCATAGCACTGTACAATGGGAGAGACAGAATAACAAATATATATATATATACACGTTACACACACAGAACAGTAGGAGGACCCTGCTCGAGAGCTTACAATCTATATATATATAAACCTGCCACATGAACAACCTCAATCTATGGCAACATAATGCCTGCTGTTATGAGATTTACACATACTAAGGGACGTCATGGATGCATGACATTCAGGGTGTGTTCTCAGTCAGTTAAGGGCATGTCCTAGTCTTTCTCCTTTTCACCCAGTTGCCCTTTCTCCTCATGTGTTTTCTCCCCTCCATCATCTTACCTACTGTGCTTGTCCTTTCTCCTCTTCCCATAGTGTTCTTGCTCCTGAGTCCCTTCACCCATGTGCTTGCCACCTTCATCCTCCATTCCACATTATACTTGCCTGTCCCAACTCCCCTCCACCAACTGGTGTGCTAGCTCTCTCTTCCCTCTTCCCTAGTGTGCTAGCCCTCTCTTACCTCTTCCCTAGTGTGCTAGCCCTCTCTTACCTCTTCCCTAGTGTGCTAGCCCTCATTACCTTTTACCTCTATAAATAAAGAATAATAATAAAATAATTACCTCTTCCCTAGTGTGCTATCCCTCATTATCTCTTCCCTAGTGTGCTAGCCCTCTGTTACCTCTTCCCTAGTGTGCTAGCCCTCTCTTACCTCTTCCCTAGTGTGCTAGCCCTCTCTTACCTCTTCCCTAGTGTGCTAGCCCTCTCTTACCTCTTCCCTAGTGTGCTAGCCTTCTCTTACCTAGTGTGCTAGCCCTCTGTTACCTCTTCCCTAGTGTGCTAGCCCTCTGTTACCTCTTCCCTAGTGTGCTAACCCTCTGTTACCTCTTCCCTAGTGTGCTAGCCCTCTCTTACCTCTTCCCTAGTGTGCTAGCCCTCTCTTACCTCTTCCCTAGTGTGCTAGCCTTCTCTTACCTAGTGTGCTAGCCCTCTGTTACCTCTTCCCTAGTGTGCTAGCCCTCTGTTACCTCTTCCCTAGTGTGCTAGCCCTCTCTTACCTCTTCCCTAGTGTGCTAGCCCTCTGTTACCTCTTTCCTAGTGTGCTAGCCTCTGTTACCTCTTCCTAGTGTGCTAGCCCTCTCTTACCTCTTTCCTAGTGTGCTAGCCTTCTCTTACCTTGTGTGCTAGCCCTCTGTTACCTCTTCCCTAGTGTGCTAGCCCTCTCTTACCTCTTCCCTAGTGTGCTAGCCTTCTCTTACCTAGTGTGCTAGCCCTCTGTTACCTCTTCCCTAGTGTGCTAGCCCTCTGTTACCTCTTCCCTAGTGTGCTAGCCCTCTCTTACCTCTTCCCTAGTGTGCTAGCCCTCTCTTACCTCTTCCCTAGTGTGCTAGCCCTCTGTTACCTCTTTCCTAGTGTGCTAGCCTTCTCTTACCTAGTGTGCTAGCCCTCTCTTACCTCTTTCCTAGTGTGCTAGCCTTCTCTTACCTAGTGTGCTAGCCCTCTGTTACCTCTTCCCTAGTGTGCTAGCCCTCTCTTACCTCTTCCCTAGTGTGCTAGCCTTCTCTTACCTAGTGTGCTAGCCCTCTGTTACCTCTTTCCTAGTGTGCTAGCCTTCTCTTACCTAGTGTGCTAGCCCTCTCTTACCTCTTTCCTAGTGTGCTAGCCTTCTCTTACCTAGTGTGCTAGCCCTCTCTTACCTCTTTCCTAGTGTGCTAGCCTTCTCTTACCTAGTGTGCTAGCCCTCTCTTACGTCTTTCCTAATGTGCCATCCCTCTATTACCTCTTTCCTATATGCCATGCCATCCCTCTGTTACCTCTTTCCAGGGGCGTACCTAAAACATTTGGCACCTGGGGTGGATCCTATATCTGTCACCCCCCCCCCCCCCCAACTTTAAATTTAAAAAAAAAAATCACCCACACTTTTTTAAAATGTTTTCTGGTGGTTGCAGCCGCCCCTGTAGGGCTCAAGCGTGACACAATTTTCCTGTATCTACATATATCTGCACACACAGATCTCATAGATCCATATATATACCCCATACAAAGACCTCATGCATATTGATATATATATACCCCATTAAAGACCAACAGACCTCATGCATATTGATATATATTCCCCCATTAAAGACCAGCAGACTTCATGCATATTGATATATATATATATATATACCCCCATTAAAGACCAGCAGACGTCATGCATATTGATATATATATACCCCCATTAAAGACCAGCAGACCTCATGCATATTGATAGATATATATATATACCCCCATTAAAGACCAGCAAAGCTCATGCATATTGATATATAATATATACAGTATATACCCCCATTAAAGACTAGCAGACCTCGTGCATAGTGATGATATATATACCCCATAAACATTCTCACCTCTTTCCTAGTGTGCTAGCTCTCTCTTACCGCTTTCCTAGTGTGCAAGCTTTTTCTCACCTCTTCCCTACCGTGCTAGCCCTCTTTTAACTCTTCTCCAGTGTACTAGCCCGCTCTTACCTCTTCCCTAGTGTGCTAGCCCTCTCTTACCTCTTTCCCAGTGTGCTAGCCCTCCTTTACCTCTTCCCCAGTGTGCTAGCCCTCCTTTACCTCTTCCCCAGTGTGCTAGCCCTCCTTTACCTCTTCCCCAGTGTGCTAGCCCTCTCTTACCTCTTCCCCAGTGTGCTAGTCCTCCTTTACCTCTTCCCCAGTGTGCTAGCCCTCCTTTACCTCTTCCCCAGTGTGCTAGCCCTCCTTTACCTCTTCCCCAGTGTGCTAGCCCTCCTTTACCTCTTCCCCAGTGTGCTAGCCCTCCTTTACCTCTTCCCCAGTGTGCTAGCCCTCTCTTACCTCTTCCCCAGTGTGCTAGTCCTCCTTTACCTCTTCCCCAGTGTGCTAGCCCTCCTTTACCTCTTCCCCAGTGTGCTAGCCCTCTTACTTCTTAAGTGGCAGAATGAGTTATATAATGTAGTAAGTTTATGAAGGTGTGTTTGCGGTGCAGCTGTATACACAAAATCTCCGTATTCAATGACCGGCATAGGCATTTGTTGTACAATCTGCTTTCTTACCGTGGGGCTCAGGCAGGATTTGTTTCTGTACAGGGCGCCTAGTTTGGGGTAAAGTTTGGATGAGAGTTTTTCGATGTGGGGGCCAAAGGATAGATTTGGGTCTAACCACATACAGTACCTAGATATTTGGGAGAAGTGACTGTGGTCAACGTGCCATTTGATTTTGTCCTGACGCATAGATGGGAAGGTTAAAACATAACATAAAATAAAGACGGTAATATCCGAGCATAGATAGTGGGGAGTTTTTTAGAGAATATCCCATTCCAGTTTTTTGGTTGCTCTCTGCTTCATTTCGCAAAGTAGCATTTCTCTCCCATCATATCTGCGCACACATCTCACCTGACAGCAGCTTTCAATTAAGAGCGAGAAGCTCTCTCCGTTCATCCCGCCGCCGAGCGCCGAGGGATCCTCTGTTTCATTTAGCAGTTATTTGTGTAGGATTCAGCCTGCCTTCACACAGCATGTTCTGCCGCAGGCTGAAAGCCGTTTAAAGGGTATAGGCTTCTTTCAAAGACGGATGATTGTCATCCCGATGACTACAAAGTTTGCTGCAAGTTCCTTTGAAGGGCTGATTGACCTGACGATGAAGTGCATTACTTTTATTGCATTGACGTGGTGTGACAAAGTTATAATAACAAAGTACAAACACTGTATCCTATACACAGGGTGGGCCATGATGGTTGGACACAATTGAACATTTCTAGGATAAGCACATTTTCTGGGAGCTACTATATGCAATACAAAACCAAGGTACAGGAGTTCACGGCATTGTTCATGCTTCGAATATCACATCCCATAGATCAGTGGTTCCCAACCCTGGTCCTCAGGTCCCCCTAACAGGCCAGGTTTTCAGGATATGTGAAGCACAGCACAGGTGATATGATTTGCTGCTCAGTGATTGCAGGATTCAGTCTGCATTTCCCCAATGGAATCCTTAAAACCTGGCCTGTTAGGGGGACTTGAGGACCAGGGTTGGGAAACACTGCCATAGATGGACACACACATCCATATAGTAAAAAAGTTGAGTGGTAGCTATTGGGCATTTTTCATTCTCAAGTCCTCTACTAGAGGCCTGGGGGGGATCTCAGGGTTCAACACAGACGTTTAGGCTAGGGTCAGACGAACGCATTCTGTGCGGACTGTGCGTCCGTGCACAACGGACGTACTTTCTGACTGACGACAAGGTAGTGGCCACACGGTCCATTTTTGTGACCGACGTTTTTTTTGACTGATGTAGAAGGGCAAATAAATTAATATGAAAAACATTTCGTCCGTCAAAATGCTGGACGTATAAATACAGTCCGTCTGACTTCGTTCCATCACTCACACACAAAACTATGCAGACGTTGCGGACGCAGCGCACTCTGTGCACCCGTTCTAGCGGATAAACGTTCTTGCCTAACATGCGTTCGTTTGCCGCGTCCGTTATGCGTCCGCAGTTCGGCGCAGACGGACTTTGTGTGTGGGACTCCATTGGTCATAATTATATGCTATAACGTAAACGGACGTAAAAATGTGCGGCGACACGGACGTGATCAGTGCGCTCGTCTGACCCGAGCCTAAGCTGTTACTAGCACTGCGCTCTTCTGGACAGAGATCAGAGATGTCCCGCCAGGAATCTGCCGAAGCCACTCTTCCAACTTTGGGGTTATTGTTCCAAGAGCTCCTATCAAAAATGAGACAGCTACTGCCTTCACCGTCCACATTTTTCTTGCACATCTTTCAACCTTTGGCATTTGTCCACCCTCTCAAGTCCCATCTTCTTGATGTTACAGTTATTGTTTATTACCACATCCACCACCATTGTAGTCTTCTGTTCCTTGTCTACCACCACAATGTCGGCTTGTCTGTCTGGATATGGAAATTACAGTTAGAAGATACAAGTATTTATAATGCGCCAACAAACTGGGGGCAGCTCAGGAGAAGTCCTGAAGACGAGAGTTGGGGGTACGGGTACGAGGATATGATAGCATCAGATCATTGGCAGAGCGAAGTGGTCGAGATGGGATGTACCTGCTAATAAGGGAGGAGATGTAGGCACGGCGCGGGTATGGAGAGCTTTGTACGTGAGCACCAATATTTTGAATTGGATTCTAAAGGAAACAGGTAGCCAGTGTAGAGCTCTTCAGGTTTTTTCTGACGCGTTTGCGGCGGATCGTTGGGTACGTTCGGTGGGTTTTCTGCAGCGTTTTAGATCGATCCGATTTTTTTTCGTATCGTATCGGCAGGTTAACGCTGTTGTTTCAGCGGTTTTTCTGCAATTTTTCGGATCCGTTCGACCTTGTTTCCCTGCACTTCAGGGACCCTGCGGTGAATGCTGAATTCACGGCAGGGTGGGTGGGGGAATTTGATTCCCCCGAAGTGCGAGGAATGAGAGCGCACCGAAATGTCACCCACATGCTCTCTGTTTAACCCCTTTGATGTAGGCTGTTCCTGTTAGATGTCTAGCTGACACCCAGTGGGGAGATCTGTTCATTGGTGAAGAAGGGAGGGTTAGTGAATCTTTAGCATCTTTAAACCTATTCTTTAATTTTATTATTATTATTTTTAGTATGTCTGCTGGCACTTAGAGGACTGGTGGAAGAATTGGATGTCATGATCACTTTGGTTTGTTGTTTACACATCGTCAGTTGGCCAAGGCCAGTGTCAGACGAGCGTCTTTCAGAGCAGAAGGAACATCCATGAGAGTGGACATTCCTTCCACTCTGACGCCCGTCCAGCCGCCTCGCTGAGTGCAGTTAGTGCGCTCAGCACTGCAAGGCTCGATCCTCCTATGGAGTATCGCGCTTGCAGCCCCGTTGAACACGCGTTGTAGCGTTTCGACGTGGAGGCTTTCAGCACGTCCGTTGTAGCACGTGCAATTCGGGCTCGCACTACAGTTTGTGGCCAGCCTTGTCGAAACGTCACGTCAGTACGGGCGCACGTAGTGGGCTCGTCTGACACTGGCCTAAACGATCATAGAATTTTCTTTTATTTGCCCATATTCAGTATTTATATTTTACATACAGGGTAATTCAAAGAGATCCGAATTGCTGGAGAAAGGTAACCGAACAGTGGAATTCAGCGCACGGTTACCTTTCCTGGCCATTCAGAGAGCAGGCAATTCGCCAAATATTGGCGAATTGCCTGCACATACGGTGCCTGTTCGAGGGCAGTGAAATCCCCCATAGAGAAGCAATGATTAATCTATTCAGAGAACACAAACCAGCAGTGAAAGGTTCCCGAAATGCCCTGCAATTTGGTGGTTTCATTCGACAGTTTTTTTCAGGCGAATCCCATAGGCTTCAGTGTTAAAAATATTCCCGTTTTAATTCAATATCTAATAAACCGTTGATTATAATATTCTGCAGTAAAGAGTCTCTTTATTTATAGATTTATTTAGGATCTTTTAAGCTTTTTTCGGGATTTTTTGCAAAAAGATGTTTCCGATTTTTAAAAAAAAAAAAAAAAATCTTTAAATCGTTTTTTCTTTTTTCTGTAACAGCCCTTTTTTATTATCATTCATCGGATCTTATATGTAAATCTCAGACATTTTCGCTCAGTAGTTTCTTTGCAAAAAGCGTTTCACTTTTCAAACAATCAAGCGAACTGTTTTGTCTTTTTTTCGCTCCATTCGTCTGCGGTGTCGATGTTTTTCCGGCGGCTGCTCTGCGCTGTGATCGGCTCCTGCTCGGGTTTCTCCGGCGTCTTCGACGGGGTTAATCCAGATGTTTTTGCGTGTTTCGGTGTGTGTTCGCCCTGCTTTTTCGGTGAGTTTTCGACGGGTTTGCGGCGGCTTTTCCCTGCAATTCGGGGATCCTGTGGTGCTTGCTGAATACACCGCAGGGTCGCCGAAATGGGATCGCCAAATCGCACCGAATTGAAGAGAACGAAAAGTTACCAAACGTGCGGCGGCTTTTCGAATCTCTTTGAATAACCCTGATATTTTATATTTTATTGCATCTGTCTTACATTTTGGGAATCGGGGTCAACATTCAGAGCTTTGTGCAATGTGTGCTTTGGAGTATTAGCCGAACAGACTATGGTACCGCCAGTTACTAAATCAATCGCTGCGTTGCCTTTTATTGGTTTTTCTCACATTTTCTTAATGGGGGAATCTATTTGACGGCTTCAGTAAATCGACTTCTTTGTTCAATTAACCCCTTTGGAGACTTTGAGGTTTCAAAGAGCTGCAGAGATAGATGAGTAACATTCAGTGGATGCCGAGCAAGTTAATTAAAGAATCCGAGTCGATGCACCGTCCCTACGGGGAGGCGCGGGGGGGGGGGGGGTGAACTAATGAAAAGACAAACAGGCTAATTCTTTCAAACTCAGAAATCCTGATTTTAAAAGTCATTATGGTCAGCGCGAGCGAAGACGAAATTCCATCGGCAGCAAAAAATAGAGAGAGGATTTGTTTTGCCGGCGAAGCTCTCCCAGCGGACAGGACGGTGCACAGCTGCACGCCGAGTAAAGCAGAAGGCTCCCGCTTCTTATGTTTAATTCAGTGGGTTTTTGATTTGGCATATTCCTGATAAGGCGCCGTGTGGAGCACACAGATATAAGGCACAAATCCCACCTGACCGCAGCTCTTCCGACCTTCCAACCTTTACCGTGCCAGAAACTTCATTATTTTATAACGCGGGCCTGAAGCATTCATCTGTAATTAAACGCTGCGTCGTAAAATGTGTCCGACGAACAATAAACCCGGAGCTAGCTACAAGACACATTATAAATCCTCCTTTCTCCCCAGAAGATATATATCCTCTATTCACCACCTCTCCGCTCGATGTCCGGCTTTTATCGGAGATGGACGGAATCCAGTTCTTTGACTTTATTCCAAGTCGAGTCTAAAAATACTCATATTAATTAAAAAAGAGATTGTAATAAAACCTCCCAATGCTCAATACTCTCGCACGGTGACACAGTGTCACGGACATTCTGAAAGGAGCATGGGGTAAACTTATCAGCACACCAAAAATCCAGTTGCTGGGGATGGACGGCATTAATAAGGCCTGTTTGTGTGGTATGTGTGAATGCATGAGTATATCACTTAGACATCCCTTCTCCATGAGTCTTTCTAGACCAACGAAGCTCCAATTACACCTAGACATCTACTCCTCATGAACTTCTTAAGACCAAACATGCGATCTCTCGTTACGCCTAGGCATCTTCTTCCCACAAACTTCCTGCAACCAGCCAAGCTCTCATTACACCTAGACATGTGCTCCCCAAGAGCCTCTTAAGACCAACCAAGCTCTCATTACACCTAGACATGTGCTCCCCAAGAGCCTCTTAAGACCAACCAAGCTCTCATTACACCTAGACATCTTCTCCCCAAGAGCCTCTTAAGACCAACCAAGCTCTCATTACACCTAGGCATCTTCTCCCCATGAACCCCTTAAGACCAACCAAGCTCTCATTACACCTAGACATCTTCTCCCCAAGAGCCTCTTAAGACCAACCAAGCTCTCATTACACCCAGGCATCTTCTCCCCACGAACCTCTTAAGACCAACCAAGCTCTCATTACACCCAGGCATCTTCTCCCCACGAACCTCTTAAGACCAACCAAGCTCTCATTACACCTAGGCATCTTCTCCCCATGAACCTCTTAAGACCAACCAAGCTCTCATTACACCTAGGCATCTTCTCCCCATGAACCTCTTAAGACCAACCAAGCTCTCATTACACCTAGACATCTTCTCCCCATGCACCCCTTAAGACCAACCAAGCTCTCATTACACCCAGGCATCTTCTCCCCACGAACCTCTTAAGACCAACCAAGCTCTCATTACACCCAGGCATCTTCTCCCCACGAACCTCTTAAGATCAACCAAGCTCTCATTACACCTAGACATCTTCTCCCCATGAACCCCTTAAGACCAACCAAGGTCTCATTACACCTAGGCATCTGCTCCCCACAAACCTCTTAAGACCAACCAAGCTCTCATTACACCCAGGCATCTGCTCCCCACAAACCTCTTAAGACCAACCAAGCTCTCATTACACCTAGGCATCTTCTCCCCATGAACCCCTTAAGACCAACCAAGCTCTCATTACACCTAGATATCTTCTCCCCACGAACCTCTTAAAAACCAACCAAGGTCTCATTACACCCAGGCATCTTCTCCCCATGAACCTCTTAAGACCAACCAAGGTCTCATTACACCCAGGCATCTTCTCCCCACGAACCTCTTAAGACCAACCAAGCTCTCATTACACCCAGGCATCTTCTCCCCACAACCCTCTTAAGACCAACCAAGGTCTCATTACACCCAGGCATCTTCTCCCCACAAACCTCTTAAGACCAACCAAGGTCTCATTACACCCAGGCATCTTCTCCCCATGAACCTCTTAAGACCAACCAAGGTCTCATTACACTCAGGCATCTTCTCCCCACGAACCTCTTAAGACCAACCGAGGTCTCATTACACCTAGGCATCTTCTCCCCACGAACCGCTTAAGACCAACCGAGGTCTCATTACACCTAGGCATCTTCTCCCCATGAACCTCTTAAGACCAACCAAGGTCTCATTACACCTAGGCATCTTCTCCCCATGAACCTCTTAAGACCAACCAAGCTCTCATTACACCCAGGCATCTTCTCCCCACGAACCTCTTAAGACCAACCAAGGTCTCATTACATCCAGGCATCTTCTCCCCATGAACCTCTTAAGACCAACCAAGCTCTCATTACACCTAGACATCTTCTCCCCATGCACCCCTTAAGACCAACCAAGCTCTCATTACACCCAGGCATCTTCTCCCCACGAACCTCTTAAGACCAACCAAGGTCTCATTACATCCAGGCATCTTCTCCCCATGAACCTCTTAAGACCAACCAAGCTCTCATTACACCCAGGCATCTTCTCCCCATGAACCTCTTAAGACCAACCAAGCTCTCATTACACCTAGACATCTTATCCCCATGCACCCCTTAAGACCAACCAAGCTCTCATTACACCTAGACATCTTCTCCCCATGCACCCCTTAAGACCAACCGAGGTCTCATTACACCCAGGCATATTCTCCCCATGCACCCCTTAAGACCAACCGAGGTCTCATTACACCCAGGCATCTTCTCCCCATGAACCTCTTAAGACCAACCAAGGTCTCATTACACCTAGGCATCTTCTCCCCACGAACCTCTTAAGACCAACCAAGCTCTCATTACACCTAGACATCTTCTCCCCATGAATCCCTTAAGACCATCCAAGCTCTCATTACACCCAGGCATCTTCTCCCCACAAACCTCTTAAGACCAACCAAGGTCTCATTACACCTAGACATCTTCTCCCCACGAACCTCTTAAGACCAACCAAAGTCTCATTACACCCAGGTATCTTCTCCCCACGAACCTCTTAAGACCAACCAAGGTCTCATTATTCCTATGCATCTTCTCCCCATGAGTGTCCTGCAACCAACCAGTCTCTCATTACACCTAGGCATCTTCTCCCAATGAACCTCTTGCAACCGACCAAGCTCTCGTTAAATCTCGGCATCTGCTACCCATGATTTTGCTTAAGACCAACCAAGGTCTCATTACATCTAGGCATCTTCTCCCAATGAACCTCTTGCAACCCAGGCATCTTCTCCCCACGAACCTCTTAAGACCAACCAAGGTCTCATTACACCCAGGCATCTTCTGCCCATGAACCTCTTAAGACCAACCAAGGTCTCATTACACCCAGGCATCTTCTCCCCACAAACCTCTTAAGACCAACCAAGGTCTCATTACACCTAGGCATCTTCTCCCCACAAACCTCTTAAGACCAACCAAGGTCTCATTACACCTAGGCATCTTCTCCCCACAAACCTCTTAAGACCAACCAAGGTCTCATCATTACACCTAGGCATCTTCTCCCCATGAACCTCTTAAGACCAACCAAGGTCTCATTATACCTAGGCCAAGGGACGGATCCAGAAACAGGTTTGGGGGCCATTCTGCCAGTTTTGGACAAGAGCTGGTGTTGGGTTCGCAGTGACGGGCAGATATATATTGCCCCAACTCACATGGATATATATATTGCCCCCAGGCTGCTCACATGGATATATATATTGCCCCCAGGCAGCTCACATGTATATATATATTGCCCCCAGGCAGCTCACATGGTATATATATATATTGCCCCCAAGCAGCTCACATGGATATAGATATTTGCCCCCAGCTCACATGTATATATATATTGCCCCAACTCACATGGATATATATTGCCCCCAGGCAGCTTACATGGATATATATTTTGCCCCCAGGCAGCTCACATGGATATATATATTGCCCCCAGGTAGCTCACATGGATATTTATATTGCCCCCAGGCAGCTCACATGGATATATATATATTGCCCCCAAAGCAGCTCACATATATATAAATATTTGCCCCAGGCAGCTCACATAGATATATATATTGCCCCCAGGCAGCTCACATGGATATATATATATTGCCCCCAAAGCAGCTCACATATATATAAATATTTGCCCCAGGCAGCTCACATAGATATATATATTGCCCCCAGGCAGCTCACATGGATATATATATTGCCCCCAGGTAGCTCACATGGATTTATATATTGCCCCAGGCAGCTCACATGGATATATATATATATTGCCCCCAAAGCAGCTCACATGGATATAGATATTTGTCCCCAGGCAGCTCACATGGATATAGATATTTGCCCCCAGGCAGCTCACATGGATATATATATTGCCCCCAGGCAGCTCACATGGATATAGATATTTTCCCCAGGCAGCTCACATGGATATATATATTGCCCCCAGGCAGCTCACATGGATATATATATTGCCCCCAGGCAGCTCACATGGATATATGTATTGCCCCCAAGCAGCTCACATGGATATAGATATTTGCCCCCAAGCAGCTCACATGGATATAGATATTTGCGCCCACTCCATGGCTATATTTGCCCCCACTCCATATATATATATTCCCCCCCCCACTTCATGGGTATATTTGTCCCAGCTCCATGGGTATATTTGTCCCAGCTCCATGGGTATATTTGCCCCCCCAGCTTCATGGGTATATTTTTCCCCGCTCCATAGGTATATTTTCCCCCCGCTTCATGTGTATATTTGTCCCAGCTCCATGGGTATATTTGCCCCCAGCTCCATGGGTATATTTGCCCCCCGCTTCATGGGTATATTTGCCCCCAGCTCCATGGGTATATTTGCCCCCCGGCTCCATGGGTATATTTGCCCCCCCAGCTTCATGGGTATATTTGTCCCAGCTCCATGGGTATATTTGCCCCCCGCTTCATGGGTATTTTTGCCCCCATCTCCATGGGTATATTTGCCCCCCCCGGCTCCATGGGTATATTTGCCCCCCCCAGCTTCATGGGTATATTTGTCCCAGCTACATGAGTCTATTTGCCCCTTCCGCTTCATGTGTATATTTGTCCCAGCTCCATGGGTATATTTGCCCCCCCAGCTTCATGGGTATATTTGTCCCAGCTCCATGGGTATTTTTGCCCCCAGCTCCATGGGTATATTTGCCCCCAGCTCCATGGGTATATTTGCCCCCCCCCCGCTTCATGGGTATATTTTCCCCCAGCTCTCACCTCTCTGCTGGTCCAGGCCAGGCTCCGACGGCGTTCTCCTCTTCTCCCCGGCCCCCCACGAGGCGACAGGCGAGTGGCCGCTGACATGTAGCTTGGCCGCTTGCTGGGAACCACCTGACCAGCCGTGCAGTCGTGTTCTCGCGAGATCACGCGGCTGGTCAGGTGGTTCTCGTCCCAGGCGAGCGACCAGGCTGCGTGTCAGTGGCCGCTCGTCAGTAGGGAGAAGAGAACGCTGGCTGGCGGCGATTTTCTCGGGGGGGGGCAATTGCCCCGTTGCCCCCCCTCTGGATCCGCCCCTGACCTAGGCATCTTCTCCCCATGAGTGTCCTGCAACCAACCAGTCTCTCATTACACCTAGGTTCCTTCTCCCAATGAACCTCTTGCAACCGGCCAAGCTCTCGTTACATCTCGGCATCTGCTCCCCATGATTTTGCTTTCCAAAAATCACTTTATGTGTTAAAGCAAATACATCTTAAAATTATACACATATCCCTCAGTGACACCCAGGAGACATCAGTCTTGATTAGCGACTCCCTGCTGTTAATAAAGCAGATTGATCATAATAGATCCACAAACAATGAACCAGTAAGGAAGTGGTCGGCAACCTTGGCCCTACAGAAGTTTTGGAATGTTATCTCCCATAATGCTTAGTGACTTACTAGAATAGCAAAACCTCATGGGAAATGTAGTTTCAAAAAATCTAGTGGGTCAAAGTTGCTGTATTCCAGTGCTGGTGTAAACTTAAAGGAATACTCTACTCATCCTGCCCACTTTACACTTTTAAAGTGGTCAAGATGTGTAGCCCCCCCCCAGCACCCCCGATCTGGTGAAATTGTGGGGTGAAGTGGAGGAGTTTCCTGCACCCCAACCAGCGTCACCAGCAGCAGTCCCCAACGGTAGCAATCGGTCTCAGAGAGGCAGCCAAGGTATCGGATCTGTGCATGCGCGTAGCTCCGATCGTTCAGCGCAGGCTCTACGGAACTTGCGTATGTAAAGTGGGCAAGTCCAGTAGGGATGCACAATTGGTGGTTCCTATGCTACGTGAGTAGCGTAAGAGCGCAAATTGCGCAGAGAAGGTTCAGGGACTTCTGGGTTCGGGAGCCGAGAGGAGGAGCTGCGCACGGTGTGGGAGAAATGGTGAATTAAACCCCCCAAAGAGAGAAAAAAAGCTAAGAAATTGGTTAAAAGGCAGACGTTGCCAGCAGACCCTGCTCTATTATTTAAAGGCAAAAAAGCAACTCTATTTTTTATTCGTGTGTTCCTCTCACCAGAACTGTTGGAAAGTTACCGGATCTAATGTCTATGGAAGTGATACATTAACAAGAGCTGAAGCCCTGTGAGATCTCATGGCTCGACTATCGATGGAGCAGCACCTACTTCAATGGTGGCACGTTCTTCAATTAAAAAATAGAATGAAAGTCTCCTGCTCGCATAAGTTAATCAAAGTCTTTCTTTTGCAAGACCGGTAGATGCGCGCAGACGCTGTGTTGTACGTCAGTGGGGGTTGGATTGTGAAACATTGCTTGTTTGTTCTTTCAAGCTATGAATCTACACGTTGCATCTATCCTCACCCAGAGATTAGATCTTGTCTTCACGTTGAGTTATGTCTCGTTTCAGACCCTTCGATTTCTCTCTTCCTCCTCCCTTGGCTCATATTTTGCATTTTTTTCCATTCGCCAGACGCTGTCTGTGCAGCATGGCTTCCTGTCTATCAATCTACTAACGCCTCTGCAGCCTGGACCTTCCATCTCCCCTGCGTTTACTCCATCAGTTGCAATAGTTATTCCGCTCTCTTTCATTTCTTTTCATAGAGCTATGCCGATTCGGCCTCAGTAACTAAAAGATCATACACTCTGCATGGTCCCCTCAAATACCCCCAGCATGATTCCGTCACATACCCCCAGCACAATCCCCTCACAGACCCCAGCGCGATCCCATTACATACCCCCTGCATACCATCACATACCCCCAGCATGATCCCATCACATACCCCCAGCATGATCCCCTCACATTCCCCCAGCACGATCCCTTTACATACCCCCTGCATACCAACACATACCCCCAGCATACCATCACATACCCCCTGCATACCATCACATACCCCCAGCACATCCCCTCGAATACAACAACACGATTTCATCACGTACCCTCACAGACCCCCAGCGCGATCCCATTATATACCCCCTGCATACCATCACATACCCCCAGCATGATCCCCTCACAGTCCCCCAGCACGATCCCTTTACATACCCCCTGCATACCAACACATACCCCCAGCATACCATCACATACCCCCTGCATACCATCACATACCCCCAGCATGATCCCCTCACATTCCCCCAGCACGATCCCATTATATACCCCCTGCATACCATCACATACCCCCAGCACCATCCCCTCGAATACAACAACACGATTTCATCACATACCCTCACAGACCCCCAGCGCGATCCCATTATATACCCCCTGCATACAATCACATACCCAGGTGCGATTCCATCACATACCCGCAGCACGATTCCATCACATACCCCATGCATACAATCACATATCACAGCACATTACCCTCACATACCCCCTGCATACCATCATATACCCGCAGCACAATTCCATCATATACCCCCTGCATACCATCATATACCCACAGCACAATTCCATCATATACTCCCCTGCATACCATCATATACCCCAGCACAATTCCATCATATACCCCCTGCATACCATCATATACCCCAGCACAATTCCATCATATACCCCCTGCATACCATCATATACCCCAGCACAATTCCATCATATACCCCCTGCATACCATCATATACCCGCAGCACAATTCCATCATATACTCCCCTGCATACCATCATATACCCCAGCACAATTCCATCATACACCCCCAGCATACCATCACATACCCCCCTGCATACCATTATATAACCAGCACAATTCCATCATATACCCCCTGCATACCATCATATACCACAGCACAATTCCATCATATACTCCTCTGCATACCATCACATACCCCCCTGCATACCATTATATAACCAGCACAATTCCATCATATCATATACACCCTGCATATCCTCACATACCCCCAGCATAATTCAATCATATACCCCCTGCAAACCATCACATACACCCCAGCACAATTCCATCACATACCCCAGCATGATTCCATCACATACCCCCCAGCACGATCCCATCACGATTCCATCACATACTCCCCAGCACAGTCCCATCACATACCTCCAGCATAATTACCCCCACAAACCTCCAGAAAACCACTGTTAGGAACCTGCATTTTTTTGAAAAATCATTTTTATTGAGTGAGAAATATTTATAAATACTTCAAATTTAATCCTTAATGTAATAACTTATTTGGGATGCAGATGTCGCCATCTGTTGGCCAAAAGAAGTTACTGTAGTTCCGGTCTCTGTGAAGGCCCAGCTGGGGAGATGTCAGGCAGGCACACATTCACAGCTGGTTTTAAAGAGTGCTAGCACCTTGGGTATCAGGTGTGCTAAAACTGTAGGGGCATGTTCTCAGGTACAATTGCCCCTTGTCCATGTCCATGTCCATCTCCTCCTTGTCATGTCCATGCTGGGGGCTATTCATAATATGTAAGCGGCTGATTATTAGGGTGACCGCTTGGACCATGTTTAAAGGGACACGTGAATAAGTCTTGCCCTGAAACATGTATTATTTATATGCTGCAGCAGGGAAATTATTGTGGCGCACCTGGCCTTCCTTTTGGATCTATTAAACGCAGTGTAATGATTCTACATGCTGTCGGGTGGCATTTATCATGCAATGCCCATCAGCCTTAATTAATATATGTGTGCATGTAAACTTGGATAATACGGCCACCTTGGAGGATTTTAATAATGCAGGAGTGGGGGTGTGAGGGCTCTTCTCTGGATGTGTTCATACTTATACAAGCTTATGAGGGCAGGGGATGGGTATGACCCGGCACTCTGCAGTGGAAAAAAACAGTTCCATCCTGTACACAACCACATTATCGCTGGGTCTCAATCTGGGTCTTAGTGTTTCCCTAGCGTGCGCCAAACGGACTCCCGCGACAAGGCAATCTGTTGGTGGGTCGTCAGGCGCTACCTTATAGCGACTCGTGCTAGATTTTTCAGTTAGCGATGGCGTTTTAGCTCACACCAGCTGATAGGGCCCTCAGACATTTAATAAAAGTTACATTTTATTTGTATATATGATTTCCTGTATCACTATTTTGGAGCTTTAGTCCTTCTTTCTATTTTCGTCCTTTTCCATAGGGTTAATTCCTATGATGTGCGGAAATTGTGATGGGAAATAACCAGTTGCCAATTTTCCTATATTTATTTTTTTTCGGGTTTTTTCCTGTTTTTTTTTTTTTTTTTAAAGCCTCAGAACGCATTCATTTTCCTTCACTCTCTGCTTACAGTAAATTATATTCAAGATGTACTTAAGAATTTAAACAGATATCAGGACCTGTTGACACTGATTCATTTACAAAGGCGACGAGATTGCTGTAGACAAGCATGGACAAGCTTAAAACCAGTGTATGGGAGACGTGTCAGGCAACAGGAGAGATCCTGAGATTATGTGATTGGCACAATCATAAATTAATGAGCATGTATAATCACATCTCGCCACCTCGGGGTCACTAGAGACAGAGGAGACTGAATAAGGTACATTTAACACGTTACAGACATTCTATTTCTTACATTCTCTTTCAAATGTTTTACAATAGTAGCAGCAGCCGGTTAAACTCTTCAATACAAGTGGTTTTACATAAAACCACCGGCAGGATCGACCTAGTGGTGTTATGGGAAATTACTTTCCATTACTCACACAGGGGTTTGGGTCGAAATCCCTACAACCAGGTTCCCTAATGCCAAAATCCCGACCGCCAACTTCCCTACACAGACAACTCCCTGACGGCCAACTTCCCTACACAGACAACTCCCTGACGGCCAACTCCCAGCGGCTAACACTAACCTAAACCTAAACCTAGCCCTAACCCTAACCCCCCTAAACCTAGCCCTATCCCCCTAAACCTAGCCCTAACCCTAACCTCCCCAAACCTAGCCCTAACCCTACCCCCTAAATCTAGCCCTAACCCTAACCCCCAAAACCTAGCCCTAACCCACTAAACCTAGCCCTAACCCTAACCCCCAAACCTAGCCCTAACTCCCTAAACCTAGCCCTAACCCCTAAACCTAGCCCTAACCCTACCCCCTAAACCTAGCCCTAACCCTACCCCCTAAACCTAGCCCTAACCCTAACCCCCTAAACCTAGCCCTAACCCCCTAAACCTAGCCATAACCCTAACCCCCCTAAACCTAGCCCTAACCCTCCTAAACCTAGCCCTAACCCTGTCCCCCCAAACCTAGCCCTAACCCCCCCAAACCTAGCCCTAACCCTAACCCCCCTAAATCTAGCCCTAACCCCCTAAACCTAGCCCTAACCCCCTAAACCTAGCCCTAGCCCCCTAAACCTAGCCCTAACCCTCCTAAACCTAGCCCTAACCCCCCTAAATCTAGCCCTAGCCCCCCTAAACCTAGCCCTAACCCTCCTAAACCTAGCCCTAACCCTCCTAAACCTAGCCCTAACCCCCCTAAATCTAGCCCTAGCCCCCCTAAACCTAGCCCTAACCCTCCTAAACCTAGCCCTAACCCTAACGCCCTAAGGGTTAGGGTGTTAGTATTAGGGTTAGCCGCTGGGATTTGGGATGTCTGGAAGTTGGCCGTGTAGGGAACTTGTTATGACCGGCACTTGTTCTGTCTGGAAGTTGGCCGTTGGGATGTTAACATTAGGGAACCTGGCTGTAGGGATTTTTTCCGGCACCCCCCACACAGTATTTATGTAGAGAGGTGTCCCTCTGTATAGCTTCACTGTAGATAAGCCTGATTGACAGACTCTGCTGGCCAAAAAGTGTTACTACTTTACATTACAGCTTGATGTTCGTGGTTTCGTGCAGGAAAAACGGATCTCAAAGCGTTTCAAATCATTTCCACACATCGGCTGTCATGTCTGAAGAGTTGAAATTTCAGGGTCTTGTTCTGGAGCTCGTTTGCAAACTAATTTCGATATAAAACCAAAACCAATAATATATATATATATATATATATATATATATATATATATATAATATCGGACTTCATTTGCATGTCCTACCTATAGTGTCACACCGGCGGTACCAGGCTTGCGCCAAGGTGAGGCACAGGTTCAAGTGGAAAGCCCCAATATGCAGAAATACTACTGCAGACAACAGATGGAAAGACCAACACAGGGTTAAACAGAGACCTCTGCACGGCAATACCCAAAGAATCCCTAAACTGATAGGCCGGTCTTTAGGGTAGCCGGATCTACACTATATGAAAATATCACAACGCCGTGCAGAGTCTAGGATATACAGATATCGGCTATATCAGTGTAAACAGTACAGTCTGGGAATAAGCATAAACATAGGCAAGAGGATTTTTGTATAATCATTTTTAATTAATTTTGCAGTATTGAATAGCTATTACTGTAAATAACCTATTTGGCCAGTAGATGGCGCCATCTACTGTCAAATTGAGTTACAGAGGCTTGAGCAGCAGGTCTATTCCCCCCCCCCCCCCATCGGCTGCTGAAAGCCCGATCTTTCAGAGCATTCAGCAGCTGATCTTACAGTTTTGGCTCTTTGGACATTATGCCCGCAGGGTTAAAACTTTGGGGGCACCTTCTGCAGCCCAAAAGCAAACGAAATTCATTTGCAGCAATCAAATTTCATTTGCTCTTGGGCTGCAGATCAGTAGATCGAGTAGACCTGAATAGACTGCTTCCCCCAGCAGTTCCCTCATCCTATAACCTCCGATCCAGGACCAGCACCTTACTTGCAATACCACAATACAAAAAGACAGTGGCTACATCCTCATTTTCCTACAGAGCACCACAATTATGGAATAACCTCCCAGACGCCATCAAAACTTCCCCCAGTCTTAAGTCACTCAAAATTTCCCTATTAACATACCTCAATACAGAATGCACCTGTAAACATGTAACATAGTGACTATATACAGAATGCACCTGTAAACATGTAACACAGTGACTATATACAGAATACGCCTGTAAACATGTAACATAGTGACTATATACAGAATGCTCCTGTAAACATGTAACACAGTGACTATATACAGAATGCGCCTGTAAACATGTAACAGTGACTATATTTCCTACATATTTATTTTCTGTTAATCTGTATATTTGTGTTGTTAATATCTTACATTGTATTACTTTGTATTTCTGTAAATGTAACACTTCAATGTACTTGAACCCAGGACATACTTGAAAACGAGAGAAATCTCAATGTATCCTTCCTGGTAAAATCCTTTATAAATAAATAAATAAAATAAATAAATAAATAAATATCTCGATATCGGGGCACCAGATGATGCCTTTGAAGCCTGAGATATCTCATATCGGTAGTGATGGGGTTAAACATGATTTTCAAGAAAACCGTTGGTTCCTGATAGTGTTTGTTTGGAAAATCCCTTGGTGGTGCAGGAATTAATATTCAATGATTTCTAAGGCTAGGGTCAGACGAACGCATTTTCACGTTGTCTGTGAAAAAGTGCGTTCGAACGAATGGACGCATTTTTTCACGGAGTACGCGATAGCGGTCATACGATGCGCATTTGCATCCGTGATTTTGTACGGATCATCAATAAAACACTTTGTGCATCTGGACGTTATGTTGGCCGGACATTAGCAGTGTCTGACATCTCCAATTCACGCACACACGCCGCTAGCGGACGCAGCGCACTCTGTACGTCAGTACTAGCGGTTTTACGTTCTCGAAAAAATGCGTTCGTTTTCCACTTGCGTTGCGCAGCCGGACTTTTGTGCGACCGTACTTCGTATATTGGCCGTCATTGCCTGGCACTTGCTGCTACTACAGCCGTGATTAAGTGCGCCTGCACGCGCGTTCGCACTGCGCTCGTCTGACCCTAGCCTTAAAGGCGCAGTACTGTTTCTATGTAAATACTGGGGGTTATTCAGAGAGCACCAAAATGTCGCCGACATTTCGGTGCTCTCTCGTTCCCTGCACTTCGGGGAATCAAATTTCCCCACCCTGCGGTGAATACTGCAGGGAGTGCAGGGAATGGACCCAAAAATCCACAGCAAACCCGCCGAAAAAACACATCCGATACGATCAAAAGAATCATATCACTCGAAGCGCCGGAAAAATACGCCGAACAAGTCCGGAAAAAGCTGATCAGTCGCTGAACACAGTGCCGACCAGCTGTCAAACACAGCGCTGACCAGCCGCCGGAAATAGCCGACAAACCGACAGAAGGGGTAAAAAAAAAAAAGTTTGAAAGTGTCAAAATTGAAACGCTGTTTGCAAAAAAACTACTGAACGAAAATGTCTGGAATTTACACATAAGATCCAATGAATGATAATAAAAAGGTACGTTACAGAAAAAAGAAAAAACGCTATTAAAAAAACAACGGGGAAATAATCCCGAAAAATGCCTAAAAGATCCTAAAAAAATAAATAGACTTTTTGCTGCAGATTAAAATAATAAACGGTTTATTAGATATTAGATAAAAAACTGAATATTTTTAACATTGAAGCCTATGGGATTCGCCTGAATACACCTGCCGAATGAAAACACCAAACAGCAGGGCACTTCGGCAACTTTTCGCTGCTGTTCGGTGTCTCTGAATAGATTAACCACTGCTTCTAGGGATGTGCATTTCGGGTTTCGGAATTTCGGAATTTTCACGAAAATTCCTGATTCGTGCATTTGGATTCGGCCGATTTTCCCTAAATTTTCGGATCTGAAAACGGCAGATCCGAACAAATTTTTGAGCCGAAACGAAAACTTTTCGGAGTTTTCGAATGGACTAGAAATGTGTAAAATCGAAATTCGTTTTCGTTCCATTCGTGATTTCGGCTCCTTTCCTGATTTCGGTTCCATTTCAGTAATTTCGGACATCGTATTTATATCGCTGATTCTGTAATTAGATTTTGTATCATTCCCATCTCCTGGAAAACCAGAGAAATCTCAATGTATCCTTCCCGGGAAACCAGAGAAATCTCAATGTATCTTTCTTGTAAAACATGAGAAATCTCAATGTATCCTTCTTGTAAAACCAGAGAAATCTCAATGTATCCTTCTTGTAAAACATGAGAAATCTCAATGTATCCTTCTTGTAAAACATGAGAAATCTCAATGTATCCTTCCCGGGAAACCAGAGAAATCTCAATGTATCCTTCTTGTAAAACATGAGAAATCTCAATGTATCCTTCCCGGGAAACCAGAGAAATCTCATTTTATTATTATTATTATTATTATTATTTATTTATAAAGCACCAGCATATTCCGCAGCGCTGTACAATAAGCACAGTACAGACAGGGTTACAATACATTGAACAACATTTGACAAACAGTACAGGAGGAGATGAGGGCCCTATTCCCGTAGGAACTCACAATCTAGGAGGGTTGGGGTTGGAAACAGGAGGAGAGGATCTCAATGTATCCTTCTTGTAAAACATGAGAAATCTCAATGTATCCTTCCCGGGAAACCAGAGAAATCTCAATGTATCCTTCTTGTAAAACATGAGAAATCTCAATGGCAGAATTATCGTATCCGAAAAACCATTAGTTTACGTCAAAACGAATAGACACTTTGAAACGAGGAGAACAGACGTTCCGAAAAACACGAAAATTTCCGAAATCACGAAAAAAAAGTCGATACGAAAAACAAACCGAAACGGAAATCGGCCAAAACGAGTCGAAACGAAAATTTACAAAATACGAACGAACCGAAAAAAAAATTGGTGCACAAGCCTAATTGCTTCTCTATACTAAGCCTAATTGCACTCTATACAGTGCCCTCGAACAGGCACTGTACTTGCTGGCAGTTCATCAAAATTTGGCAAACTGCCTGCTCTCTGAATAGCCGAATGGCCCCGTAATGTCACCGTACGGGGAAATTCCCTGTTCGGTGGCATTTCGGGGTCAGATCGACTCGCTCTGAATAACCCTGACTGTGTGTATATAAAATAAACAAAGCTGAAATCCTATTGAATCCTATTCCAAACCTACGCGGACTGTAACGGCTTAAACACCAAAAACAACTTTATAAACGTATGTCAGGGATATTGTCTGTGTTTGTTGATCTATTTTTGATACTTGCTCATCCCCTTCACACTCGGTGAGTGCGGTCGCTGTACAGAAGGTGTGGATGATAACCTTCTTCTAATGCATATTTCACAGCATCCCTAATTTGAGCGCTGTGTCCTTTTCCACCTGGCTAAGGCTAGGGTCAGACGAACGCATTTTTCACGTCTACCATCAAAAAGTGCGTTGATGCGTCCAAACGCATTTTTTCACGGAAGACGCGATAGCGGTCATACGATGCGCAATGTCGGCTGTATTTTTTGATGGAGCTATAAAAAATAAATGGACGTGATGTTGGCCGGTCATGTGCAGCGTCTGACGTCTCCTAGTCACGCACACACGCCGCTATGCCGACGCAGCGCTCTCTGTACGTCAGTACTAGCGGTTCCATGTTCTCGAAAAAATGCGTTCGTTTGCCGCTTGCGTTGCGCAACCGAACTTTCGTGCGGCCGTACTTCGTATATTGGCCGTCATTGGACATCATTTGCTGCTACTACGGCCGTAATAAAATGCGGCTCAACGCACGTTCGCACTGCGTTCGTCTGACTCCAGCCTAAATCACTGAAACCTCGCAATCTGATTCAACGTATTTCCTCCTCGCTTGCATTTCTGGCTTTGATGAAATACTCTCATGGGGAGGAGGGGAAAAAAACATTAGAAAATATTAAAATTCTCATCTAAAAGTTAAATTATCCGCGAGCTCCGAATCAAATCAGAGTTGGCATTAGCCGGGCCGGTAATTTACAGGTCCAGCGTAAGCTTAATGGAACACAATGAATTCTTTTTCTTGGCAGAGAAATAATGAAGAAATTAATATCCAATCATGTATGACTATACTCAGCGAAAGCAGATATCCCGGACAGATGGCAGTTTCTCTGTTCACTTCCAGTTGAACAAGTGATTCCCTCGAATAATCAACGAATAGAGTAGTGTAGAGCAATGGTTCCATCCCAACCCTGGTCCTAAAGTACCCATAACAGGCCAGGTTTGCAGGATTTCTGATGCACAGCACAAGTGATATGATTTGCTGCTCAGTGATTGCAGGATTCAATCTGCGTTTCCCCAAGGTGATCCTTAAGGCTAGGGTCAGACGAAAGCATTTTTCCCCGCGAACGTGAAAAAGTGCGTCCGAACGCATTGATGTATTTTTTCACGGAATGCGCAAAAACGGTCAGACGACGCGCATTTTCGGTCGTGATTTTGTACGGATCGTCAATAAAACTCTTTTTGCGTCTGGACGTTATGTAGGCCGGACATTAGCAGCGTCTGACATCTCCTAATCACGCAAACACGCCGCTATGCCGCAGCTGCGCACTCAGTACGTCAGTACTAGCGGTTCAGCGTTCTCAGAAAAATGCGTTCAAATTCCACTTGCGTTGCGCGGCCGGACTTTTGTGCGGCCGTACATCGTATATTGGCCGTCATTGCCCGTCATCTACTGCTAGTGCGGCCGTAATTATGTGCGCCAGAACGCACGTTAAAAGTGCGCTGGTCTGACCCCAGCCTAAAACCTGACCTGTTAGGGGGACCTGATAACCGCGGTTGGGAACCATTGGTGTAGACAGAGTACATGGATCATAGAGCTTGTCCAGGCTTCCAGAATAGGTACTATATAGAAGAAAGGGTCCAGGCACTTCAGATAAGCGTTAGGCTTTATTTATTAGGAAACTGCGGCATTTCGGCGATTCTAAAGCATCAGAATTTCCGAATAGACTTAACATTTTCAGACCCTTTCGAAATCATTTTGCTACCTGAAAAAATTCCGCTATTTGTGCAATATTAACCCTAACTGAAACACAAACAGAAGCTGCAACCCTAACAGGGTTATTCAGAGAGCACCGAAATGTCACCGACATATTGATGCAGTGGCGTAGCGAGGGGGGCAGGTGCCCCCGGGCGCCTTTTCAGCTGGGGGCACCGGCACAGCAGCCCTGCCGCTCACGTGGGTTCCACCTGCTCTCCCATTCGCCGCACTTTGGCAAGCTGAATTTGCCAAAACCGCAATGAATTCAGCATTCACCACAGGGTCCACAAAGTGCGGCGAATCGACTCTCTGAACAAATCGAGAAACCTCTGCCGAATCGATCTGAAAAAGCACCGTATGCATCAGACGAAAAACAGACAAATCGATTTGAAAAAAGCCAACGACCCGCCGAACAGACCGCCGACCAGACTCTGGAAAAAGCCGACAAGCCGCCGGACAGGGGGTAAAAAACCCCCAAAAAACCTGCAACCTTTTTTTTTTTAAAAACGCCTTTTAAAAAACACTGCATGAAAATGCCTGGGAATAATATATAAGGTCCTATGAATAATAGTAAAAAGGTCTGTAACAGAATAACAAAAAAACCTCCATTAACCTCCCTGGCGGTCTAATTTTTTCTAAATTTTGTGTTTAAAAGCATCTCAATTTTTTTTAAAGGAAACGTTTTTTTGTACATAGTTAGCCTGTAATAATTAGGAATCAGGCACTGAAATCCGTGCAAGCAAGAGTCCTTACTGGTAAAATCCTTTATAAATAAATTTAAAAAAAATAGTACATACACTGAGTCCGATAAAGTTTGAAACTTGACATAATAATTTATTATCCCAAAAAAAATTATCCAAAATAATGCAAATAAATGATATTCAATAAAATACAACAAAAAAACACTGAAATCTGTCTGAAAACAAGGGTGAAACTATGTATGGTCTGTTTCTTATCCTGTAGTGCCACCTAGTGGCTGTTCATAAACATTGTACATTGGAAAACTGTATTATAATTTTTTTCTAAGCTTGCTGCCTGGTCCCGCCCCCCCTGCATCGTGTGACTCGCAGGGAGCCTTACCAGGAAGCAACTCACCGCGATCACACTGCGGGGGACGGCCAGGGAGCGCAGGAGGAGGTGAGTATGCATCCAGCCCGAGTGTGGCTCGGGGTTACCGTTCGCGGTAGTGAAATTTAACCACGAGTCACACTCGGGAATACCACCAGGGAGGTTAAAAAGAAAAAAAAATTGACCAAAAATGCCTACAAAATCCTAAAAAATAAATAAATAAATTTACTTTTTTATGCAAATGAAAAGAACTGTTGAATAAATATTTAAGAAAAACAGAGGATTTTTTTTTTACATTTAAACCTATGGGATTTGCCTCATTAAACCTGTCGGATGAAACCACCGAAAATCAGGGCATTTCACTGACACTTCAGTGCAGTTAGAAGTTCTCTGAATAGATTAACCATTGCTTCTCTATGGGGGATTTCACGATCGCCGAAGATCACCGTATTTCACTGGCAATTTGGTGCTCTTTGAATAACCCCTTCCGCTGGGTGGAGTAGAGGTAACATCACTGCTCTGCGTGAAGAGAGCCTGTGGAGTCATGGGCTCAATCCCCAGGAGCACCTCTCCAGTAAGTGTCCTTGGGCAAGACACCTAACGGTACATACTCGCCACCCAGGACATACTTGAAAACGAGAGAAATCTCAATGTATCCTTCCTGGTAAAATCCTTTCTCAATAAATAAATAAGCCTAAGGCTAGGGTCAGACGAACGCATTTTTCACGTGCGTTTAGCCGCACGAAATTACGGCCGTGCTAGCAGCAAATGACGTCCAATGCCGGGGAACATACGACGAACGGCCGCACGAAAGTTCGTCCGTGCAACGCAAGTGGCCAACGAACGCATTTTTTCGAGAATGTGAAACCGCTAGTACTGACGTACAGAGTGCGCTGCGTCCGCTAGCGGCGTGTGTGCGTGATTGGGAGACGTCAGACGCTGCTAATGTCCGGCCTACATAACGTCCAGACACAAAAAGTGTTTTATTGATGATCCGTACAAAATCACGGCCGAAACGGCGCATCGTATGACCGCTATCGCGTATTCCGGGAAAAAATACGTATGTTCGTTCGAACGCACTTTTTCACGGGCAACGTGAAAAATGCGTTCGTCTGACCTTAGCCTAAGAGTAACTCAACCAAAAGATATTCGAGATGCAGTTGGTAGAAGAGAGAATTTTTAGGATATAACTAAACAACTACAAGAAGAAAGGGATCTTCCTGTCCATAATAATAATTTGCAGCATTTTATGTTCTCCATGCTATATCTCACATACAGTATGTCACAGCAGACGTCATCACCATCAGGGTTATTCAAAGAGATCCGAATTGTGGCCGAAAGGGAACTGAACAGTGAAAATCAGCGTTCGGTTGCCATTCGGCTATTCAGATAGCAGGCAATTCGCCAAATGTTGGCGAATTGCCTGCACATACGGTGCCTGTTCGGTGCCTGTTCGAGGGCAGTGAATCCCCATAGAGAAGCAATGCTTCGGCTATTCAGAGAACACAAACCAGCAGTGAAAGGTTTCCGAAATGCCCTGTCATTCGGTGGTTTAATTCGGCAGGTTTATTCAGGCGAATCCCATAGGCTTCAATGTTAAAAATATTCCCGTTTCAATTCAATATCTAATAAACCGTTTATCATAATATTCTGCAGTAAAAAGTCTCTTTATTTATATATTTTTTAGGATCTTTTAGGCATTTTTTGGGATTTTGTTGCAAACATTTTTTTTTCGGTTTTTTTAAATCGTTTTTTCTTTTTTCTGTAACAGCCCTTTTAATTATCATTCATTGGATCTTATATGTAAATTCCAGACATTTTCGTTCAGTAGTTTCTTTGCAAACAGCGTTTCACTTTCAAACATTCACGCAAACTGTTTTTTCTCTCACTCCATTCGTCTGCTCTGCGCTGTGATCAGCTCCTGCTCGGGTTTCTCCGGCGTGTTCCGGCGGGGTTAATCCAGATGTTTTTGTGGGTTTTGGTGTGCATTCGCCTGGGTTTTGCAGTGAGTGTTCGGCAGGTTTGCGGCGGCTTTTCCCTGCACTACGACGGCCCTGTGGTGCTTGCTGAATACACCGCTGGGTCGCCGAAATGGGATCGCCGAATTGAAGAGAACGAAAAGTCACCGAACGTGCAGTGACTTTTCGATTGTCTTTGAATAACCCTGCATATATCTTCATGTAATAATAGGGGTGCAATTTCGTGTCAGTTTGGCTATTCAGAAAGCTGCCAATTCGCCAAATATTGTTGAATTGCCAGCAAAATACAGTGCAGTTCGCCTCAAATCACCAATTCGGCAACCTTTGGCGGCAGTGAAATCCTCCCATAGAGAAGTATTGGTTAATCTACTCAGAGAACGCCGAACTGCACAGAAGAGTTGTCGAAATGCCCTGATTGTCGGTGCTTCAGTTCGACAGATTTAAACAGGCGAATCCCATAGGATACAATGTAAAAAATAATTTCCGTTTTTATTATATTTTTATTCAACCATTTATTGTTTTCACTTGCAGCAAAAAGTCTCTTTATTCTTTAGAATTCTGTAGGCGTTATTTGGGATTTTTTCGGCGAAATTTTTCATTTCCATTTTTTTTAAATGGTTTTTTTTTTTTTTTTAAATTCTGTAACAGACCTTTTTTATTATTATTTCCATTGGGTTAAACACCTTTTAAAAGATTGCCGTTTTATTTTTTTCTACCTTCAGTTCAGCGGCTGGCCTGCTTTTTCAGCGACTGATCGGCGGCGTTTGACAGTCAGCTTGGCGGTCGGCGTCTGCGTTCGGCGGATCGTCAGCTGTGCTCGGCGGTCAGAGGCTGCGTTCGGCGGATCGTCAACTGTGTTCGGCTGCCTGATCGTCGGCGTTCGGCGGACCCTGTTCGGCATGCTTCGGGGGCCGAATTCACCGCAGGGTAGACGAAATGAAATCGCCAAAGTGCACCGAACGAGAGAGCACTGAAAGACAGTTTGGGGAAATATCGGTGCCCTCTGAATAACCCCCGTCTTATGTTTACATATTGCCAAACGTTGCACTCTTGGAAAATATAACATCAGGAAGGATTACTCAAAATATTCAGCAAACACAATCAAAATCATTTTAGTCTGAAGGTTTTACATTAAGAACAGATTGTTACTTCTTTCACCCCAGGGGATAAGCTTATTAAATTATATCAGCAGGAATCATATTGGATTTTCCATGTGGGTTCCCATTTCCCCAAGGGTCTGCATGTAGAATTGGAAGCTAACACATTTACATGAGCAGCTAACTCAGTTAATTCCGAGCTTTCACATTGACTCGGCTGCATACATTTCCTTTGGCCTGAAAATAGCATTTATTTTTAGTTCATAATTTCTGTTTTTATTCGATTATTGTCTTGCCATTCCTAAGATCATTGTGCTAGAGCTACTTATTATATATATATATATATTAGGCTTGTGCACCGATTTTTTTTTCGGTTCGATTCGGTTCGATTTTTCGGATTTTTAAACTTTTCGATTCGGCTCGTTTCGACCGATTTCGGTTTCGATTCGATTCGGTTCGACCTGTTTTTCGGGTACATTTTTTTTTCGGAATTTCGACCATTTTTCGTATTTTCGTGTCACTGTGCTCGGTTTTTGTATCAACTTCGTTTTTTCGAAAAATTTTCGTTTTTCAGAAACTTTTCGTTTTTACAAAATTTTCATTTTTCGGAAAATTTTCGTTTTTCGGAATTGCACATTTTTCGGCATATCGAGCATTTTTCGTATTTTTCGTGTCATTTTGCCCGTTTTTTGTATCGACTTTTCGTTTTTTCGAAAAATTTTCGCTTTTCAGAAAATGTTCGTTTTTACAAAATTTTCGTTTTTCGGAAAATTTTTGTTTTTCGGAAAATTTTCGTTTTTCGGAACATCTGTTCTCCTCGTTTGCCACATTTCAAGCCCATTCGAAAAATCCGAAAATATTTCGTTTCGGCTCGGAAAACATTTCGGATCTGAACTTTTCGGATCTAAAATTTTTCGGAAATTCGGCCGCATCCGAAAACACGAATCGGGAAATTTCGTGAAAATTCCGAAATTCCGAAACCCGAAACGCACATCCCTAATATATATATACACCGAGTGGCCAGATTATTAGGACCACCCCATCAGTACTTGGTTGGGCCACCTTTTGCCTTCAATACTGTGGCGATTCTTCTTGATATTGACTCCACGAGATGTTGAAAGGTAATGAGAGGAATCTGACACCATGCCTGATGAATAGTAGGGATGAGCCGAACAACCCCATGTTCGGTTCACATTCGAACTCGAACAATTTCAAAATTTCGAGTTCGAACGCGAACACAAACCAAACTCAATGCAAGTCAATGGGACTCGAACGTTCGATTTTTAGAGTGCCCTCCATGCAAGATATTTGCCATAAAAGGTGTATGGGGGTCCGGGTAGTGCCCTAGGGGACAGGAAACAAGGACAAAAAGTAAAAAAAATCGTTTTTAAAGGGACAGTGAGTTTTCCATGAAATAAGGGTTAAGAATAAAAACAAAAAATTCCTTCAAATATCGTGCCTAGGAGGTCCCCATAACCTGCCCGTGAAGTGGCGGATTTGTAGGATGTATAGAAACATGTAAACACCAAAAAATGACATTTCAAATGACAGTAAATGCTTTTCCTTTAATCTATTCATAAACAACTGCTTGGGGCGGCAGTCTGTATGAAAAGAGGAGACATTTTAGGACGCGCAGAACAAGTTTAGTGACTTTTTGGCTAAATTATGGTGAAACTTATGCAGGCTTTGGATGAAAGTAACAATAGTTGCTTTAAAATTGGGCCTTTAGTGTCAGCAACAGTGCCGTCACACAGTAACCCCTCTGTAGTATTGTGGAAGAGTGCAGGGTTGGACCATGCGGTCCTATATTAAAAAGATATGAATCTGGTAAAGGCGTCAGTGCACCCAAATATTGTGCCTTTGGTGGCAGCAAATGCCTTCACACCGTAACCCTTTTGAGGTATTGTGGAAGAGTGCAGGGTTGGACCCTGCGGTCCAATATTAAAATTATATGAATCTGGTAATATAGGCGTCAGTGGCAGTGCACCAAAATATTACTGCGCTATAGTGTATGGCAGGATGGAAGCGCACCAGCAGTAACAAGCAGTGGAATATACCAGACAGGGGCACAGAGCGAGAGTAGTTGTTATAACAAAACCAGCTCAACAATGTTTAGGCACTAGTACTGCGCTACTGTATATGGTGAGAATTGGCGCACGCCAGTCACGGCGGCTCTGCGTCATCACGCCGCGCCCTGCCCCTGATCACTCACAGCTGCGCCGGGTGCCGCCGGAACTCCTGGCATTCGGCGAGCTGGCGGCACCATGTGTCCGGGGCCCCCCCGATCGCCACCCGGGGCCCTGGATGTCACAATATTACAATCCAAACGCAAACGGGTTAAGTAACCAAATCTGTAAGAAGAATAATTAATGAAACATATGAATCCTCACACTGCCGGGCAGCACCTTAAGGCCCGGTTCACGCCTAAGCGTTTTACAGTGTGTTCCTGCACGCTGTAAAACGCATAAACAGGGAAATCCCATTATTTGCTATGGGACCCGTTCATACCTGGGTGTTTTACAGCACGCAGGAAAGCGCTGTAAAACGTCCTACGCCCAAAGAAGTACAGGAGCTTCTTTGGGGTGTATTGCAGCACGTTCACTCTGCAGTATATGGCCGTGAACGCGCTGCAATGCGCGTTCGCATGTTTTTTATGTTTGCGCGATATGCGCGTTAAAAAACGCACGTATTGCGTGCGTAAAAAAAACGCAGGTGTGAACCCAGCCTTACAGTATAATTAATGCAGCATATGATTCCGCACACTGCGGGGCAGCACCTCTACAGTTTGTGGATCCAGGAATCAGGTGAGTATTAGAAAGAAAGAACAAAACGTTTTATTTTATGTTGCTGGGGACATTTAACAATGTCCTCAGATTTTTTTTTTTTTAAAATGTGTCACCTTACCTTAGCCTGATGGTCAGTGGGGGCTCCCTGGATCCTGGTTGTGGGGACGGGGGGTCTGCCGTGGCTCCCTCCCTGGAGTCCCTGCGCCACCTCTCTGCCACATGCACCCGGCTGGCCAGCCCGCACAGTCGCAGCTCTGTAATCTTGCGGCCGCATGCTCCTCAAGTCAAGAGGTCCTTGGGAGGGAGGCTCCAGCGGGCTGCCCTCTACAGTGCCTGATTAAGGCTAGGGTCAGACGAGCGTGATTTCTACGGACTGTACGTCCGTGCAGTACGGACATCGTCAGTACGGATGACGCAGTAGTGGCCACACAGTCCGTTTTTTCACTGAAGTTATTTTTTGACGGATGTAGGAGGGAAAAATAAATTACAATGAAAAAACATTCTGTCCGTCAAAAATGCTGGACGTATAAATGCAGTCCGTCTGACCTCGCTCCATCACTCACACACAAAGCTATGCAGACGTTGTGGACGTGGCGCACTCCGCACGTCCGTTCTAGCAGTATTACGTTCTTTCCTAACCTGCGTCCGTTTGCAGCGTCCGTCATGCCTCCGCAGTTCAGTGCGGACGTACTTCATGTGTCAGGCTCCAATGGACTTTCTTTCATGCTATCACGGACGTACTTTTAGGCGCAATCACGGACGTGAACACTACGCTCGTCTGACCCCAGCCTTAGAGGGCCTCGTCTGCCTGATGTTTAAGGCTGGGGTCAGACCAGCGCACTTTTAACGTGCGTTCTGGCGCACATAATTACGGCCGCACTAGCAGCAGATGACGGGCAATGACGGCCAATATACGATGTACGGCCGCACAAAAGTCCGGCCGTGCAACGCAAGTGGAATTTGAACGCATTTTTCTGAGAACGCTGAACTGCTAGTACTGACGTACTGAGTGCGCAGCTGCGGCATAGCGGCGTGTGTGCGTGATTAGGAGATGTCAGACGCTGCTAATGTCCAGCCTACATAACGTCCAGACGCAAAAAGAGTTTTATTGACGATCCGTACAAAATCACGCCCGAAAATGCGCGTCGTCTGACCGTTTTTGCGCATTCCGTGAAAAAATACGTCAATGCGTTCGGACGCACTTTTTCACGTTCGCGGGGAAAAATGCTTTCGTCTGACCCTAGCCTTAGAAACAAGAATGTTTTATCCCATAGGCTTCAATGTTAAAAATATTCACGTTTTAATTAAATATCTAATAAACCATTGCGTATAATATTCTGCAGTTAAGAGTATCTTTATCTTGAGATTTTTTTAGGCATTTTTTAAAAAAAAAAATCGAACACGCCAAAAAGTTCGTAGTTCGCGAACTTTCGAACTGCCAAAGTTCAAATCGAACTCCGAACCGATCGAACCGAACAGCTCATCCCTAATGAAAAGCACTGTCCAGTTCTGTGAGATTTGATGGTTGTGGAAGCAGCTGCCTGATGGCTCTTTCAACTTCGTCCCACAAATGCTCAATTGGATTGAGATCTGGTGATTGTGGGGGCCACCCAAGCAAGGAAAATTCTCCCTAAAGTTCTTGAAACCATTCCTGCACAATACATACGAACACCGTGGCATGAGGACGTATTGTCTTGTTGGAAGAAGCAAATACAGATACAAGGTGTTGCTGTAATTGCCATACACAGGCATTATGCAGCACATACAGATACAAGGTGTTACTGTAATTGCCATACACAGGAATTATGCAGCACATACAGATACAAGGTGTTGCTGTAATTGCCATACACAGGCATTATGCAGCACATACAGATACAAGGTGTTGCTGTAATTGCCATACACACACTGGTGTATCTTGGCCTAGGCCAACAAGGCCCAGGCCTAGGGCGGCACTTTCCAGGGGGCGGCGGCCCGCTGGGTGGCCCCACCCCTAAAAAAAAAAAAAAATTTTTTTTTTTTTTTTTTTTACTTTTGAAAAATATATTTACCAGGAAGGAAACATTGAGATGTCACTAATTTTCAAGTATGTCCTGGGTAGGCAAGGCCTAGGCTTTCACTTTCCAGGGGGCAACAAAAAAACCTCACCACTAATTGGGCTACTCACAGAGCACCGAAATGACGCCAACATTTTGGTGTTCTGTAGTTCCCTGCACTTCAGGGAATAAAATTTCCCCACCCTGCAGTGAATTCACCATTTCACTGCAGGGTCCCTAAAGTGCATGGAGTCGGCCGCTGTATGCTGCCACCGCAAACCCATGGCCTGCTGTTTTCAAAAGAACTACTGAACGAAAATGTCTGGAATTTACATATAAGATCCTATGATTGATAATAAAAAGTTCTGTTACAGAAAAAGAAGAACCGCTATTAAAAAAAGGGGGGGAAATTTAGCCCAAAAATTCTGAAAAATCACTAAAAGGTACAAAAAAAATCAATAAATAAATAAAGACTTTTTACTGCAGATTAAAATAATAAATGGTTTATTAGATATTGCATAAAAAACGGGAATATTTTAACATTGATACCTATGGGGTTCGCCTGAATAAACCTGCTGATTGAAACCACCGAACATCAGGGCATTTCACTGACATTTCTCTGCTGTTTGGTGTTCTCTGAATAGATTAACCATTACTTCTCTATGGGGATTTGCACTGCCTTCAAACAGCACCGTACTTGCTGGCAGTTCGCCAAACTTGTGTGTGAGCATATCACCAGAGCAGTGGTGTACTTAGAGGAGTGGCGGAGGGTGGGCCGCCCCAGGTACCAGTGATTTTGGGGTGTCATTAGGGGGTACTAGGAGGTGCCACTGTCACTGTGTGTCAGCTTTGAGCTGTGTTCTCAAACAACGAGCAGTGGAGCATGGCGTTTGCATACGGAATAAAATCGAATAGAATAAAAATCCCCCTCTCCTCCCTCCATAGCTCCTCCCCTGCCCGCAGCAGCTCTAGGAGAGGGGAGGGGATGTGATTTGTGTCCAGAGAGAGAAGATGACAGTAAACGGCAGGTAAAGGGGGGGGTTTATCAGCAGAATATGAAGCCCTGTCTGCTTACTGCTGTTTAAAGTGGACCTTTCCTTAACCAGCACTGCAGTGATAGAAATTTGTCATTGAGCTGCCTGGCTCTTGGTGAGGCTGCTTGCGTGCAGGTCACACTCAGTACCACCTGACTGGCCGGACCGAGTCTCAGTACCACCTGACTGGCTGAACCACGTGACACGCATGCACGCAGCTGCCCGCCCTTTCGTTAACATGGACTGTCACTCTATTCTGGACTGACACCCACCGGGAAGGGAATCAAAGCCACGGTGCACCCTCTGGCAGTGGCACCCCACTGCTGACAAGATGGCTCCACGCACAGCACAGCCGTGATCCTAACGTGGCCTGGAGGGACCTCCTGCTGAGTCTGTACACAGTCCCTGCTGACTCTGCACACAGCCTACCGCGGACAGAGGCTGGTAAATGTAGAATAAATAATTGCTGTGTGCTCATATACACTCGGTTTGCTGGGAGTTTTATTGCAGTGGATTCTGATGCACTCATACACATCACACATTGCATTGCTGGGAGTTTTATTGCTGTGGATTCTGATACGCTGACACACACCACACATTGCATTGCTGGGAGTTTTATTGCTGTGGATTCTGATACGCTGACACACACCACACATTGCATTGCTGGGAGTTTTATTGCAGTGGATTCTGATGCACTCATACACACCGCACATTGCATTGCTGGGAGTTTTATTGCTGTGGATTCTGATACGCTGACCCACACATTGCATTACTGGGAGTTTTATTGCTGTGGATTTTGATACGCTGACACACACCAAACATTGCATTGCTGGGAGTTTTATGCTGTGGGTTCTGTGATACACACTGCATAGTACTGTGAGTTTTATTGCCCTGGAGCTCTGGGATACACTCATACACACTGCACATTACTGTGAGTTTTATTGCTGTACAGCTCTGTGATACGTTCATATGCAGTGCAACGTTTCTGTGGATTTTATTGTTCAACCAATTAGAGAGGCTGTGTTCCAGTATACTTGACATGCGTGGCTGTTCTTTGTAAAAATGCTTGAATTAAACATTTCATAATTTTATTTCTCAATAGATACATTTGAAATGGTATATAAAATATACAAGTAGGCATTTGGTATCCACTTTTAATATAAAGAGAAGAAAAGGCGGAGCTCTAAGAGGAAAGGTGGAGCTTAAAGAGGAAGGGTGGGGATTAACCAGGAAGAGGTGTGCCCTTGACAGGAGGGGGCCTCAAATTTAAATTAGGGGGTGCACGAGTTTAGTCAGGCCTAGGGCAGCACAAAACCTAAATACACCACTGCATACACAGGCATTATGCAGCACATACAGATACAAGGTGTTGCTGTAATTGCCATACACAGGCATTATGCAGCACATACAGATACAAGGTGTTGCTGTAATTGCCATACACAGGCATTATGCAGCACATACAGATACAAGGTGTTGCTGTAATTGCCATACATAGGCATTATGCAGCACATACAGATACAAGGTGTTACTGTAATTGCCATACACAGGAATTATGCAGCACATACAGATACAAGGTGTTGCTGTAATTGCCATACACAGGCATTATGCAGCACATACAGATACAAGGTGTTGCTGTAATTGCCATACATAGGCATTATGCAGCACATACAGATACAAGGTGTTGCTGTAATTGCCATACACAGGCATTATGCAGCACATACAGATACAAGGTGTTACTGTACTTGCCATACACAGGCATTATGCAGCACATACAGATACAAGGTGTTGCTGTAATTGCCATACACAGGCATTATGCAGCACATACAGATACAAGGTGTTGCTGTAATTGCCATACACAGGCATTATGCAGCACATACAGATACAAGGTGTTGCTGTAATTGCCATACACAGGCATTATGCAGCACATACAGATAATACATTGCTAATAATCTCATTCTGATCAATACCTATGCCCATAAGCAGGAGATCATTTTATTAACTGTCTGCATCACATTTACTGCATCTGACACAAAGGCCATTTCTGCCTGTATGCTTTTAATGCAGACCACGTGTGACATTGTGTAAGATAAGGGACGCCATCTACAGTTCAGAACCTTTCATTCCAATAAAAGTTCTGTAAAGCATAAATGAATACAAATTTTATAAGTATATTATATAAAAATATAAATATTATAATATATGTGAAATTAAAAAGTAGTAAATATACATTTTTTTTTTTCTATCTCAGGCTAGGGGCAGACGAACGCATGTTTCACGTTGTCCGTGAAAAAGTGCGTTCGAACGAATGGACGTATTTTTTCACGGAATACGCGATAGCGGTCATACGATGCGCATTTTCGTCCGTGATTTTGTACGGATCATCAATAAAACCCTTTTTGCGTCTGGACGTTATGTTGGCCGGACATTAACAGCGTCTGACGTCTCCTAATCACGCACACACGCCGCTAGCGGATGCAGCGCACTCTGTACGTCAGTACTAGCGGTATCACGTTCTCGAAAAAATGCGTTTGTTTGCCGCTTGCGTTGCGCAGCCACACTTTCGTGTGGCCGTACTTCGTATATTGCTCGTCATTGGCCGTTATTTGCTGCTAGCACGGCCGTGATAAAGTGCGGCTGCACGCGAGTTCGCACTGCGTTCGTCTGACCCCAGCCTTAGAACAACAGTTTCTGTGCAAAATGTCTATTTTACCCTATATTTAATTGTTAACTTAGCACCCCTTGTTTAAATAAATGCTATGATGATTTTTTTCCCCCAGCCTGCTTGATAGTGAAGGTTTTAATTTGTTTTATTCACTTCTGTGTTTTTATTCCTTTTGAATAAATATAGTACTCACTAAATATGGATGCTCTTTGGGGAAAAGCGTAATCAGGCTGGTCTGACAATTTGGTTTAATTTCATTTAAATTGCAAATTACAATGTAGGAATAAATTGCTCGGGTGCACAGTGTGACCAGTAAGAATGTGCCACCAAAACTATGAGGATAGAGAGCATCTTCACACATTCTGTAGCTTAGCAAAATATTAACCCTCGCACCTCCTTCGTAAGTAATTTCTGAGATTTCTTTAACCCCTTCACTACCAAGTGATTTCCCATAGATCCACTGTCAGGAACGAGTTTTTTTTGGGGGAAATTACTTTAATTATACAGTAAGACATGTTTGAGATTATTCCAAATGTATCTCAATGTAATAACCTATTTGGCAGGCGTATGTCGCCATCTGCTGGCGAAATGGAGTTACTGCAGTTAGAACTGTAGCTCGTAGCTCCGTAGGAAAAATTTAAGGACATTTAATTTGCTGATTTTAAACAATTTTAGCACCTTAGGCTTTATGCCCACAGAGTTAGAGCTTTGGGGGCACCTTCTGCAGCCCAAAAGCAAACAAACTTAGGCTAAGGTCAGACGAACGCAGTTTTAACGTGCGTTTAGCCGCACGAAATCACGGCCGTGCTAGCAGCAAATGACGTCCAATGCCAGGGAACATACGACGAACGGCCGCACGAAAGTTCGTCCGTGCAACGCAAGTGGCAAACGAACGCATTTTTTCGAGAACGTCAAACCGCTACTACTGACGTACAGAGTGCGCTGCGGCCGCATAGCGGCGTGTTTGCGTGATTGGGAGACGTCAGACGCTGCACACGTCCGGCCAACATAACGTCCAGACGCAAAAGGGTTTTAGTGATGATGATGACGAAAATGCGCATCGTATGACCGCTATCGCGTATTCTGTGAAAAATACGTCCATTCGTTCGACCGCACTTTTTCACGGACGACGCGAAAAATGCGTTCGTCTGACCCTAGCCTTAATCTGCAACACATTAACCCTTTCGCTGCTGAGGCTTTTCCCGCCCCTATGCTGAGGTCATTTTTACCAGTTTTGCTCATCATGTTTAAACGTGTTTTGAAGGCTTATTTTAGTATATGACCCAGACATATTATATATCGTTCTTTCCGTCAGACTCAGTAGATTCATAATATGTCATTATTATATGTATACGTTATGTCATGTCTGTATATTATAACAAAAAATGCAATAAAATATGTATTTTCAATAATTTACAACGTGTAAAGTGTTTTTTTCCACATTTTAACATGCGAGCAATTGCGGTTATATTTTGTATGGGGTGCGCTTGTTAAAAAAATTAGAGATGGGGTCTCGTTACATTTTTTTTTGGGGAAAATGACACTATTTTTAACAAACGCACCGCATACAAAAATCGTTAGTGCAGCATCATTGTTCACATTATAATTGAAATGGGAACAATATTGCTGCATTAACAAACCCCCCCCCTCCCTTTCAGGCGCCTCCTCCGCACATGCGGGGGGGCGCCTGAATTAGGTGTCATCGCGCCCCCGCGATGACACCTAATTCTGGTGGCTGCTGGTCCGGATGCCGGGCTGACATCCAGGATGTCAGCCCGCACCGGAGGGGCCAGCGATCGGCCGGAACCCGGCCGAACGCTGACCCCGATGGGAGGACGCGCTCAGCGCGTCCTCCGCATACCAGCGGGACTGCTGAGGACGCGCTGAGCGCGTCCTCAGCAGTGAAGTGGTTAATTTAATTTGCAAAGATACAGCACAGCCACAGATTGTGTCTGACACTGCTGTTCGTGTGTACACCGTCGTGATAGTGAAGGGGTTAATCTTGACTGGGTGAAACTATAAAACAAATTTCGGCCCTCATCGGCCATCAATTATTCTTTAACCCCTTCACTAGCAAGTGATTTTCCAAAAAAAAACATTGTCAGGAACCAGTGTTTGTTTTTTTTTTAAATAATTTTAAATTACTTATACAGTAAGAAATATATGGGCATATTCCCGATTTATTCCTTACTGTAATAGCATATTTGGCCAGTAGATGGTGCCATCTACTGCCAAATTGAGTCACAGCCGTTACAGTTTCATCTCGTGATCCATGCATCGGCTGCATTATGCCCACAGGGCTACAACTTTGGGGGTACCATCTGCAAACCAAAAGCAAAAGAAATTCATATGCAGCAAACAAATTTCATTTATTAAATTTATTACATTTTAAATAGCATTTATAATTCCAAAGTTGGTGCTAATTTAACCCCTTGAGTTTCAGCAGTTTGCTCTGCATCGGCTGCTGAAAGCTCGATGTCAGAGCATTCTTCAGCTAATTCTAATCACCTCGGGCATTACGCACACAGGGCTAAAACGTTGGGGGCACCTTCTGCAGCCCAAAAGCAAACAAATGACTCTGCAGCAAACATATTTAACCCCTTAGTGACCGGGCAGTTTTACAAAAGTCCGTCCTTTAGTGCCCGCTGCTGTTTTTACGTTTCTGCGCTGTTTGTGTTTAGGTCAAATTTTCCTCTTACTCGTTTAGGCTAGGGTCAGACTAACGCATTTTTCACGTTGTCCGTGAAAATGTGCGTTCGAAGAATGGACGTATTTTTTCACGGAATACGCAATAGCGGTCATACTATGCGCAGTTTCATCCGTGATTTTGTACGGATCATCAATAAAACACTTCTTGCATCTGGACGTTATGTTGGCCGGACATTAGCAGCGTCTGATGTCTCCAATTCACGCACACACGCCGCTAGCGGACGCAGCGCACTCTGTACGTCAGTACTAGTGGTTTAACGTTCTCGAAAAAATGCGTTCATTTTCCACTTGCGTTGCGCAGCCGGACTTTTGTGCGACCGTACTTCGTATATTGGCCGTCATTGCCCGGCATCTGCTGCTAGCACGGCCGTGATTAAGTGCGCCAGAACGCGCGTTCGCACTGCCTCAGTCTGACCCTAGCCTTATGCAACCCACACATATTATACACAGCTTTTCCCGCCATTAAATGGACTTTCTAAAGATACCATTATTTCCATCATATCTTATAACTTATAATAAAAAAATGAAATATGATGAAAAAATTAAAAAAACACACTTTTTCAAAATTGAATCCCAAGACAACTGCTGAGCCATTTCACCTCTTTGCACTGAGCTCATTTTGACCGTTTTATGCTCATCATTTTTAGATGTCAGCTTATGTCCTATTTTATTAAACCCTCCAGATAAAAAATTTTTCTTAAAAAACCCATTTTTTAAAAAAAAATATTTTATTTTTTTTAGTTTGTTTTACAACAAACCTAGTCATGTTTGGTATCATTGTAAAGGCCCTCTAGCTGCCACGGATTGGGAGATAAGGGGATCCAAAGGATCCTCTTATCTCCACCTGGCAGCTAGGGGGTTAACTGGCCCACTGACATCCTTACACATAAGGTGACGATGTCAGTGGGTGGGGGGTGACCCAGAAGCCTGGCTGACATCCAAGACGTCAGCCACCTCTGGGTTTCAATCGCTATTCAGTGCCGGGTTTATGATGCCCACCGCTGAAAAGGGGAGACTCTTCCCTTTCCAGCGGCACAATTTTTTCATTTCTAGGTGGAACGGTTGGGGAGATAGAGGGCTCCAAAGGAGCCCCTCCTCCCCTTCCACCTTTTTCAGTGCTGGGCCCGGGGTGCTTGGCAATGACGTCATCACGCAACGTGATGACATCACCGCAACTGCTGGGCCCCCTCAAAAGGCAGGGCAGACTCCAGCCCTGCCAGAACGCCGAGGGAGCCCAGCAAGGAAGGTATCGGGTGGACGGGCGGGTCGTTAGGAGACCCTGACGTACTATGTACATCCGCGGGTCTAACGGAGACTTCCCGATCGTACGTACATAGTGCCTCAGCGGTCGGGAAGGGGTTAATTTGCTTTCCTCCTTCAGAGCTCTAGATCGAGATAACTCGATATCGGGACCTGATGCTGTCTTTGACGACCCGAGTTAACTCATTCTCTAGGAGGTGAAGGGGTTAACCAGAGCTGTTGTCAACTTACCAGAGCCATTATAGTTTATGGAGCTGTTAAGTTTACAGCAGCTCTGGATGAAAACCCTTCCATAACTGACCATCTTTCGTCGATGGAATTTTCTAACATCGTTTTAGAAAGAGAAATAATATTTTTTTTTTCGGAATGGGATAATTGGGAGATATCAGAAGAAGGCAGATGGGGAGAGCGCACTATAATCAAACAGAAGAGCCTGTAACCTAATTATCAGTCCCTGCTTTATTTCACCAATTATCAAGGTATAATTGCTAGCTTTGGGTCTCGTCTCACGCTGCACTGAAAGGCACCAATTAGTCATTTTGTTAAGTGCTAGCTTGTCATGTATAATGAATACAGTACTATGTCCCCTTGGTCCTCAGACTTTTTTTTTCCTCCATGTCTTCTTCAAAACCCGAGATCCCCATTCACGCTCTGTGTCTCCTTTACTTTCAATTCTCCTCTGATTATTGCTACCCTCTAATTATTTGATTAAAGGAGAAAAGTGACATTTTTGGACAATTTTTTTTTTCTCAAAAGTGCAGCGGAATTTCAACTTTCCCTTTTACCCTTTGTAGAAGAAATGAAAGAATGAGAATTCTAAAAATTAGGGGTTATTCAGAAAGAGCTGATCCGGCCCCGAAATGTCACTGAACAGGGAACATTTCGGGGCCATTCGGCTATTCAGAGAGCAGGCAGTTTGCCAAATTTTGGCGAACTGCCAGCAAGTACGGTGCCTGTTCGACGGCAGTGAAATCCCCCCATAGAGAAGCAATGGTTAATCTATTCAGAGACACCGAACAGCAGAGAAAAGTTGCCGAAGTTCCCTGCTGTTCGGTGCTTTCATTCGGCAGGTTTTTTTCAGGAGAATCCCATAGGATCCAATGTTAAAAATATTCCCGTTTTAATTCAATATTTTATAAACTGTTTACTATTTTAATCTGCAGTAAAAATCCTCTTTATTTATAGATTTTTTAGGATCTTTTATGCATTTTTCAGGATTTTCTTGGCAAAATGTCTTTTTCAGTTTTTTTTTTTAAATCGTTTTTTCTTTTTTCTGTAACAGTCCTTTTTATTATCATTCATAAGTTCTTATATGTAAATTCCAGGCATTTTCGTTCAGTCGTTCTTTTTGCAAACAGTGTTTGAATGTTGACACTTTCAATCGTACTGTTTATTTATTTATTTTTTACCCCGTTCGCCAGCTTGTTGGCTTTTTCCGGCGGCTGGTCTGCGTTGTGTTCTGCAGCTAGTCGGCATTTTCCAACGTGTTCGGCGTGTTTTTTGCGGTGTTCCGGCGGGTTTTAGACAGGTTTTAATCAGGCGTTCGGCGGATTTGCGGCAGGTTTTCCCTGCACTCCGGGGACCCTGTGGTGAATGCTGCATTCACCGCAGGGTGGGGAAAGTTGATTCCCCGAAGTCACCGACATTTCGGTGTTCTCTGAATAACCACTGTGTGTTTTAGAACTTTACGCTTTCATAAAGGACTGCTTCGACGTTCTGCTAACGTGACCTTCCTTTGATTGCCCTTAAACTCTTCACTCCCAAATTCGAGGCAACTCAATCTTGCATTGTAATAAATTGAAAAGTATTCAGGCTGGAAACAAACAATAGGTAGGAATCTTTAATAGAGGCAAAAGGCAGAGTCTGTGCAACATATAGAACTCAAGGTACACCACGAACTGGTTTGCAGAAGTGCCGGGAAATTAGTGATTGTACAGACATGGCTCCTGACATTCACCTAAATCTAGATAACTCTAGAGCCACCTATGATTACTGTATAGGTCTTTATTTGATAAAAAAAAATCTCCAAAGTCCCGGTTGTAAAAAGATCAAGAGTACACAGATTCAACATTAATTTGTGGAACCTTGAATTTGTCAGGATTCATTGGGCTCAAATTGTGCAAGAGCGGTTGAGGGAGCACGAGACATCATTTTCACACATGGATTGGCCACCGCACAGTCCAGACCTTAACCCCATTGAGGTTAGTCTTTGGGATAATGCGCTGGAGAAGACTTTACGCAGCGCCGCGACTCTCCCATCATCAACACAAGATCTTGGCCACAAATTAATGCCACTCTGGATGCAAATAAGTGCTGTGACATTGCATGAGCTTATCGACACGACGCCATGGCGAATGCGTGCCGGAATCACGGCAATAGGCGACACAGCCAAATATTACAGTGCGTGACTTTTTTGGCCAGGCAGCTTATGATGTCGTTGACAAAAAATCTCTAATTTCTCCTTAAATTTCCTTTGATACTGGTAGGGGACTGCTTATACTGGCACAGTGAGTAATGGTGCTGGCTGTGTTTTTATATCCTAGGGCTCCAGGGACCGCTGCCTTGTAAAGGTGGACATCGTGTGCACATGGGCTGGCTGTTTTGCTGTGGGGCCTGGCCGTGCGCATACATTGTGACCTACCGAGGATCTGGAGCCCCGGACTCTGCTTGGCTTCCGCACCAATGGAGGAGGTGCTCGGTCCCCTCGGGGGCTAGTGCCAAGTCGAAGGAGAGGATCGGGGGCAAGGACAGGACAGGCCAGCCTCGGATCAGTCCGTCCATATGCCCAGGCGAACCAGCCACAACTGCCGCCATTGGACAGGAGTACCAGCTGGGCTACCATCAGGGGTGACAGCCCATGATATGTTCAGGGGCCTAATGGCTCCAGGGGGCCCAAGTCAAATACTGTTCAGTTTGTCTATGTGCCACAGACAAAAGGATACGCCATGCCACCCAGGACTGGCTCACCAAGATATCAACAAGTTTTCCGGTGGGCCGAGGTACAAGGGGTCGGTAACAGCACTTTGACTCATCAGTGAGGGAGCGATTAGTACAGTCTGCACCAAGTTAGGCTAGGGTCAGACTAGCGCAGTTTTAACGTGCGTTTAGCCGCACGAAATCACGGCCGTACTAGCAGCAAATGACGTCCAATGCCGGGGAACATACGACGAACGGCCGCACGAAAGTTCGTCCGCGCAACGCAAGTGGCCAACGAACGCATTTTTTCGAGAACGTCAAACCGCTACTACTGACGTACAGAGTGCGCTGCGGCCGCATAGCGGCGTGTGTGCGTGATTAGGAGACGTCAGACGCTGCTAATGTCCGGCCAACATAACGTCCAGACTCAAAAAGTGTTTTATTGATGATCCGTACAAAATCACGGACGAAAAGGCGCATCGTATGACCGCTATCGCGTATTCCGGGGGAAAATACGTACGTTCGTTCGACCGAACTTTTTCACGGACGACGTGAAAAATGCGTTCGTCTGACCCTAGCCTTAAGGTGCAGACCAAAGCTCTCCCACAAGGGAACGTATTTTATCCTCATATTGAAATGGGCAACTTATGGAATGGGGCCCCCAAGCAATGGTTTAGTAAGGGCCCCAAGAATTCTGATGGCAGCCCTGCTGACACTAACAGGGTTATCCAAAGAGATTCGAAAAGTCACTGCACGTTCGGTGACTTTTCGTTCTCTTCAATTCGGTTCCTTTTGCCGATTGCATTTCGGTGACCCTGCGGTGTATTCAGCAAACAGCACAGGGTCCCTGAATTGCAGGGAAAAGCTGCCGCAAACCTGACGAAAACTAACCGCAAAACGCACCGAATGCACGCAGAAAACAAGCAAAGACATCTGGATTAACCTTCGAAAAACCCGAGCAGGAGCCGAACAGGAGCCGAATCACACAGAGCTGAAGCAGCTGTGATGCAGACGAGGGAGGTGAATAAATTAGCAAAACAGTTTGTATGAATCTGTGAAAATTAAACGCTGTTTGCAAAGAAACTACTGAGCGAAAATGTCTGAAATTTTCACAGGAGGTCCAGGGAATGTTAATAAAGAGGGCTGTTACAAAAAAATAAGTAAACTGAAAAAAAAAAAAAAAAATCGGACTTTTTAAAAAAAAAAAAAAAAAATGCTTAACGTATCCTAAAAAATCTATAAATAAAGAGACTTTTTGCTGCAGCATTTTATAATGAATGGTTTATTAGATATTGAATTAAAACGGGAATATTTTTAACATTGAAGACTATGGGATTCTCCTGAATAAACTTGCCGAATGAAACCACCGAATGGCAGGGCATTTCGGGAACCTTTCACTGCTGGTTTGTGTTCTCTGAATAGCCGAAGCAGTGCTTTTTCATGGGGATTTCACTGCCCTCGAACAGGCACTGAACAGGCACCGTATGTGCAGGCAATTCGCCAGGATTTGGTGAATTGCCTGCTCTCTGGATAGCCGAATGGTCAGGAAAGGTAACCGAATGCTGATTTTCAGCGTTCGGTTACCTTTCTCAAGCAATTCGGATCTCTTTGGATAACCCTGTAAGTACCTTTTGTGATATGTGCTATGCACATGTTAATACAGAAGACTGTAAGAACAGACATAATGGGGATACGCTCGCATTGCTATATGTATAATCATAAAATACAATGAAAATAGCAACGATAAGATAAATATTCCGACTCACCTGTATTCACATTTTGTCTGGTTGGACTAATGGGACACGTTCATTTTTCAGTCTAGTATAATCCACCGATCAGTGAAGAAACCACCGAGTGCTTTGCATATTAGAATATCTAGGACAATAAACTGAATTTCCATATAGAGCGGAAAAAATATTTTATTGCCTGTGGTTAAGCCCTGTCTAGACATTTTATTTGCTTTTTTGCGTAATCGTGCTGAATTTTATTTTTTCTGCTCAGCTCCCAGGTTTCGGCGCAGTTTCATTTGTTCACATCGCTGATGTAATATTTAAGTTGTCCAGATACCTTCACCTATGCCTCCACTCGCGTCTCTGACATTTATCTTAGGCTAGGGTCAGAGTGGGGCAGTCGGAACGCGCGTGCAGGCGCACTAAATCACGGCGGCAGTAGCAGCACATAACGGCCAATGATGGCCAATATACGCAGTACGTGCGTACAAAAGTGCGCCGACACCACGCAACCGGCAAATGAACGCATTTTTCTCAGAACGTGAAACCGCTGCTACAGACGTACAGAGTGCGCTGCAGCCGCATGGCAGCGTGTGTGCGTGATTAGGAGACGTCAGACGCTGCTAGTGTGCGGCCTACATAACGTTCAAACAGCCGGATTTCCCTAGAATTGCGTTGGTGAGTACCTGCGACTGTGCGACTGTGGTCGTCTGACCACTTAAGCGTATTCCGTGAAAAAATGCGTGCGCACACATCGACGTACATTTTGACGGTGGCCGCAGAAAATGCGCTCATCTGTCCCTAGCCTAAGCAGGAGAGGAGAAGGCGCGTACATAGCATGGTACGGAACGCACCGTGTATGTATCTCCTACCGGTATCCTATATACGAATGTTGCCACCTTCTGGACACGGATGAAAGTGTTGCAAAAGAAAAGTAACCAATTTTAAAAAAAGACACCCAGAGGTAGATATTAGAGAAAAGACTTCGATTGGCTCAAAAAAGATGGACTTAGCAGCGTACGGAGCAAAAAATACACTTCTTTTAATCCTAGACCTAGGACTTTTATTAATAGGGTTAAGTTTTGTAATTAACATTTGTGCTTGTTTCATGGTTAGGGAGAACTTTAACAAAACAGGTTCTGCTCTATTTTCACTACATTTTTAGGCAACAGATTCTGCTCCCCCTACGCTTGCTTAAAAATAAGGAAGGGGCAGAATCTGTTGCTTAGGGTTAACTCTAATTCCTAATGCTGCTTGTGACGTGCGTCACTTTGGATTTGGGCTTAGAAATGTATTTGAGAGTTGCAGGCCTGAAGTTTCATATTTTTTCCCCGCCTTTTCCTTTGTCAAAGACACCCTCTATCTACAATTGTAGATGCAGGATGTTTGTGTTTTCTGTACCCTATTCCCTGATGTCTGTGTTATATTAATATTCCCTTATTTATTTATTGTGGAGTCTCTTGTTTATATACTGTGCTGTTTTTCCTATGTGTATTTGTGAGATTCCTCTGTTTTCACATGCTTCCATCACCCCCCTTCCCCCAGCAACCAGCTTTAACTGGATCCCTGTGCTACTCCTTGATCCTTTGTTTCAACGCTGGGTGTTTTTCCATTGTCTTATACCTTCCCATGTGTGTGTGTTTTTTCCAAATTGTAAAATGTAAATAAAGTCAATCCCTGTTTAACTTTCACCCTGCGAGGATCTCCTGTATTCAGTGGGTTAGGGCCAGAATCAATACTCCTGCGGGATACTGACGGCGAGGGGAGCATTCTGCACGTGGGCACAGGGACCCTCCATGTTACACTGCTCATATTAGTTTCAGGGTTGCTATTAAGATTATAGTTAGGGTTAAAATCTAACCCTAAGCAACAGATTCTGCCCAATTTTCGCTTAATTTTTAGGCACAGATTCTGCTCCTTCTTCTGACGTGAGTGTAGAAGAAGCAGAATCTGTTGCCAAAAAATAAGGCACAAATGGAGCGGAATGTGTTGCTTAGGGTCAGGGGGTTAGGGTTAACCCTAGCTATAACCTTAAAAGTCACCCTAACCCTAAAACTAATAAGAACAGTGGAGTTTTTTCATCATACTCCCATTAATAAACTGACAGGCGTATGATGTTAATCTGCACCAAAAAAAACACGAGTGTGTGTCTTTTTTTTTTTTGCTTTAGATGCATCTTTTTTCCCTAGAGTCTAAATTTGAATGTTGCACTTATATCCACAACTTTACCTTGACGTTTCTGTCTGTGTCCAGAAGGTGGTGACTAGGTGATAGTAAACCTCTACTCACATTCAAACCTTTTGACACCGACACACACACGTCTCTGCTGGGAATTTTGAAGTTTACAGGGTTATCCAAAGAGATTCGAAAAGTCCCCGCACGTTCGGTGACTTTTCGTTCTCTTCAATTCGGTTCCTTTTGCCGATCCCATTTCGGTGACCCTGCGGTGTATAAAGCAAACACCACAGGGTCCCCGAATTGCAGGGAAAAGCTACCGCAAACCTGATGAAAACTAACCGCAAAACCTGCCGAATGCACGCCGAAAACCCTCAAAAACATCTGGATTAACCCGTCGAAGACGCCGGAAAAACCCAAGCAGGAGCCGATCACACGCAGCGAAGCCGCCAGAAAAAGCCGAGAAAAAGCCGAGACCGCAGACAGAGGGAGGTGAATAAATTAGCAAAACAGTTTGTATGAATGTTTGAAAGTGAAACGCTGTTTGCAAAGAAACTACTGAGCGAAAATGTCTGAAATTTGCATATGAGGTCCAGGGAATGATAATAAGGGAATGATAATAAAAAGGGCTGTTACAGAAAAAATAAGTAAACTTAAAAAAAATAAAAAAAATCGGACTTTAAAAAAAAAATAAAAAATTCTGAAAACTGCTTAAAGTATCCGAAAAAATCTATAAATAAAGAGACTCTTTACTGCAGAATTTTATAATGAACGGTTTATTAGATATTGGATTAAAACGGGAATATTTTTAACATTGAAGCCTATGGGATTCTCCTGAATAAATCTGCCGCATGAAACCACGGAATGGCAGGGCATTTCGGGAACCTTTCACTGCTGGTTTGTGTTCTCTGAATAGCCGAAGCAGTGCTTTTTCATGGGGATTCACTGCCCTCGAACAGGCACCGAACAGGCACCGTATGTGCGGACAATTCGCCAGGATTTGGCGAATTGCCTGCTCTCTGGATAGCCGAATGGCCAGGAAAGGTAACCAAACGCTGATTTTCAGCGTTCGGTTACCTTTCTCAAGCAATTCGGATCTCTTTGGATAACCCTGTATATTAGGAAAATATAATAAAGGAATTATTCTTGTACCGCAATTTCATGGTTTAAAATTTTTATCACAAGGATGTTGCGCAGTTTATGGAAAACTCTCCACTCACTCATCGGGAGGTTTTCCAAGTCCTTGCTCAACTGCAAACTCCTGAGAACACTCTGAGATATATTGCATGAACTTTATTGAATATTTGATTCTTCTCTTTAGGGAGACACCTCACTCTCTAAGAGAGCTTCAGATGGACAAATATGCGATTTTTGTACTTTTTTCCCAATGAATAAAACATGGTGGGCTCCATTCCCTAGTAAACTCCAACATTAGTGTTCGGATGGGTAAGCGTTATCGCCAGAATAAGTGACTTTAACTCCCCCCCATATTACATCCCTAACTCTAAACCCAAAAGAAATCACTAAGCGCATTGGTTGTTGCGCTAGCTTCCGTAAGCTTACTGTACTTTGCGCATCCTATACTTAACATGGGGAGCGCGATCATTACCGTATTTTTCGCTCCATAAGACGCACCTGACCATAAGACGCACCTAGTTTTTAGAGGAGGAAAACAGGAAAATAAATATTCTGAAATCAAATAGTGTAATAATGGATACTGCCCCCAGCTCATGGATACTGTTCCCCAGCTCATGGATACTGTCCCCCAGCTCATGGATATGCCCCCCAGCTCATGGATATGCCCCAGCACATGGATACTGTCCCCCAGCTCATGGATATGCCCCCCAGTTTATGGATATGCCCCCCAGCTTATGGATATGCCCCAGCACATGGATATGCCCCAGCACATGGATACTGTCCCCCAGCTCATGGATATGCCCCCCAGCTTATGGATATGCCCCAGCACATGGATATGCCCCAGCTCATGGATACTGTCCCCCAGCTCATGGATACTGTCCCCCAGCTCATGGATATGCCCCCCAGTTTATGGATATGCCCCCCAGCTTATGGATATGCCCCCCAGCTTATGGATATGCCCCAGCACATGGATATGCCCCAGCACATGGATACTGTCCCCCAGCTCATGGATATGCCCCCCAGTTTATGGATATGCCCCAGCACATGGATACTGTCCCCCAGCTCATGGATACTTTCCCCCAGCTCATGGATAATGCCCCAGCTCATGGATATTGCCCCAGCACATGGATTTACCCCAGCTCGCTCATGGATGTGCCCCAGCTCGCTCATGGATGTGCCCCAGCTCGCTCATGGATGTGCCCCAGCAGCTCATGGATATGCCTCCGCTCACCTGTCGCCGCCGCATTAGGCTCCCTCTGAGCGTGCGTCCGGCGGCAGGAAGCTTGGGCACTCGCCTGGGGGAGCCACGTAACCGCAATCTCGCGAGATTGCGGTCACGTGGCTCCCCCAGGCGAGTGCCCAAGCTTCCTGCCGCCGGACGCACGCTCAGAGGGAGCCTAACGCGGCGGCGACAGGTGAGCTGAGGCATATCATGGGGCATTCGCTCCATAAGACGCACCCACTTTTCCCCCCACTTTTTGGGGGGAGAAAAGTGCGTCTTATGGAGCGAAAAATACGGTAATTAGCATTTCGATAGGTGAGGTATTACAAAGTGCTGGCGCTTATTACCGCTGGGACGCGCAAGGCAAAATATTAGGTACACCTAAAAGCTGGTGATAAATGATACTGCATTTGCAAAATCATGTAGCACCCCCTAAACCCGCCAATAAATCTGATATTCACCGTTCATCCTGCGGCGAGTACGGTGGCCGATCCGCCTCTTCTTGTGGCTGGGAGCAAAGTGAGACTGGGAGCAAATAGTTCCCATTGGCGCTGCTCGATCACACCGCAGCACTGCGTGATTTTGCAAGAGTGAGATTGAGCAGGACTCGCGGTCTGTAAGCGCAACTCTCCATGGAGTCTCATGGACCCCAGCAGGTGATACTCGTGGTGGTGCAGAAGTGCTACTGCGAGTATCCCAGCGGTTAGTGCTGTGTTACGGGGTGAGATGCTCAGCTAACACCTGCTCCAGAATATCGCTTAAAATGGGGACGCTACGGGGAAACCTGCAGGCA